>CAJQZP010000178.1:10010000-10610000 GCA_907164705.1 Parnassius apollo
ACGCGACGCTTATAAGATAAGATTTAAAGCAGAAACAGAATCTTTTTATTAAATATAGATAATAAATAACACCTATTGACAGTCACTCTTTTGTTTTGTTTACCACTGGTTCGGAAAAAAAACCAATTATAATACAACATTATTTATATATATATATATATATATATATATATATATATATATATATATATATATATATATATATATATATATACTATTACTAGAATAAAATACTATTACTAGCAACCCCTTATCAAGTGTGGCCTGCACTTGCGTTGCTAGTACAATAATGTCGTTGATAATATATTCACTAGGATTTTTTGTCAAAACCCACCAAGCTAGGCAGACGGGATAGTGAGCGCCGATGAGGCTTCTCATACAGAGGATTTACTTTTAGTTTGAATATTTTCTTACAGATACACTGCCATTTTTCGGTTCGTTAATAAGTAGAGCACTTCCGTGAACCCTCCTAATTTGGTAGACATCTCAGGAGTAAATTTTTTATCACCCTCTTATATCGCAAATAAGTTAAAAATAATGGAGATTATATGACGATATCACAATAATTTTGATGAAGTAATATTTTTAATAAGCTTATTGTATCGCTGTTATAATAAATTATTTACTATTTATCGCTGTGATTATTATTATTTATAAATATATTAGTAAGGCATTCCTCACAATCGAAAGTGTATAATATACTTAATAGACTTTTTTCGTGAAATATTTGGTAGAGACACGCTGCTGTGGGATAAGGCTCTGACACAATGGACCGGCTCGATCGAGTGAGTGTCGTGAACATTTGTACTGGTGACTTTAATGAAATAAATAGTGTTCGGGCCGTATTTTGGAATTAGTTTAGGAACTATGCTTTTTCATCAATTCTTGCTGAACACAAATATAATTATTCCAGCTTAGACCCACTTTTACTTAAAGGAGGAAAGATATATGGGTGTATATAGGTCACAGCATCCATTATACTATTAAATTGGCTGTGTGCTTGTATTTTTTATTTTTTTATAGCATAGGGTGACAAACGAGCACACAGTCCACCTGATGGTAAGTGGGTGCTGTGCCCATAGACATCTACATCTATCTTCCATTACAAATCAAAATGCAGATGCGTTGTCACCCGTGAGGACTGAGATGGAATGCCTCATTTCCAGTAAAAAGGGTCTCCGGTTCTCTACACTCACCATACGAAATACAGCAGCATTAAGCTACTATTTCACGCTGGTATTCTGTGAGAGCGTGGTCCTTCCCCGGTCGAGCCGACCCATTCGTGCTACAACTATACTACTAATATAATTGCAGCATGGCTCTACCACGTATAAAAATACTTCATATCATTCTTACTTCTTTACAAAAATATCGTAAATAAGATTTATAATTCGAAATGCTTTCTTGAAAAGAAATGAAAGTAACAGTATAGTAGCTACATTGCCACTAATAATTAAGTAACACGGATTATACAAAACTTTAAAAAAATAATGATTCGTTCCAAAAAAAAATTTATAGCAGTAGACATAATTTACTTAAACTTCATCAATGAATCACCAAAGTGTACGTAGGTTTTTTCCCGTTCTGTGAAAAAATAATGTACTTTGGTTACTTCTATTCTACGTACATGTATAGTCTTGTTTTATTTTAGAACTAAAACAAATGGAATATTGCCTACTAATGGTAATTTACAGCAATGTAGCTTGTAATAAGGGTACTATATGTACTTCTACTGTATTATATATTTTACGTCATACATTTTCACATTATAAACTAGAGGGATAAGCACCACGCACGCACTCATGCACGCAGCTATCATATCACGCAGCTCTAGCTCAAGCAATATAATACTCGTATGTACACCATAGCGTAGTGTAAATATTACTACATAAACACTACATGTTGCTAACGCGTAAGCGTTGAAGTATTTTCGTCTGGTTAATGGTGTACCTCTATTGATCCACCGAGTGACAAACAGCTGTTGGGAACGGGGTCACTCTATATTTTATCACAATGCTTTCTTCAATTTCACGAATGGTAATTTTTTTAAAACTATTCAGTTTATGAAAATAATGGAAACTACACAATATTTTATATAAAGACTTTTCAATTTGCCTACTGTTTCATAACAAATAAATATTACAAAGTAATAAATTAATTTATTATCTTAATTTTATAACTTTTCCCTGCTAATCTTTATGTGCCACAAAATGTGTATCAAAATTATCGCTATCATCAATTTATGGCAGTATACTGTTTTAAATTAAATGAAAATAAATTAGCCCGATCTTATCCAGTTGCAGTTGATATAAATCGACGACCCACGTCTAAAGAGAGAAAACATAACGTGAAACAAAACTTAAAGTCATAAAGATTTTCAATAATACGACCAACTGGTTCTGCGGATTATGTTCTGCTCTTACCGGTGGTGTGATGAGTTTTACTCTAAGTTCGATGCAGGATTTTTACAACGCCACCTTTCCGGTCTGGATTTTGTGATTTTTATTTCTGGGACTAAACTAATGCAAATTGAAAAAATATAACTTGACTATTGCACCACCTAGTGAATTATTGCATGACTGAACCATCGTCTTGACAAAACAAATATTTTATGTAAATATGACTTTAGTCGGTTAAGTTGTTCAGGAGTTAATCGTTCACTAACAGACGCACCAACGAATGCATATTATTAAAATTGTATTGCACTGTTTTAAGTACGGGGACTTATATACTTGTGTTATTAAATAAGAATTTATCACCTCATTACGTTCAGTGAGTGTTAAAAAAATCAACAAGCCTAGATGGAAGAATAATGTTGCCATTTTCACGTTTTAGCGGTAGTAAAAATATCGCAAAAATGGTCAGACCGAAAATAAAAGGAAGGTAGCGTGGTCAGATTGGTAGCTGCATATGTCTACAACGAGTTTCCCTGGGGGACGAAGATAGTGACAGCTAATACTAATAAATGAGTATTTATAAAAATGTTAATAATGTTTTCATAAATGTTTGCATTATGTCTACAAGAAGCAGAAAAAACATTTACGCACCTGCATTTTAGCACTTTGTTTACTTCCGTACGAAAAAATGTTGCAAAGAATGTACCTTTAAGGTAAAACTAAAACTACTACTCCTAAATGAAACTGAAACTACTAAACAGTTCACAACTTAACACGATTCTCTATTGTAGGAGGGAAGATTACAGAGGTGAGATTTTTTATGTAGTATAGAAGCATCAAACAAGTTAACAATCCAGGGAACCGCAGTCCATGGATACCTGGTATCAAATAGTGTACCTCTTAAGACCAAGATAATGCCTCACAGGTTTTGATTATACATTCTCTCTTATTCATCAAATACGACAGTGTGGTGTGTCGGTTGATATCAACTGCAGTTAAACGGCAGATAGAAAAGGGCTCAGTTATATACGAAGTCGCTTTTACTTATCTGAATCCAATAAATATTAATTTGACAAAGTATTTTGGCTATGAACATGTTACGAACATATTTATATGTCATCTAGGGGACGCTAATGCCACACCACACGAATTTACTACTAACATCAAACATGACAATTAAAACATTATTTATACATTATAAGCTCAAAACTCCTGCAGTAATTCTTGCTGGTTATTTCAAGAAGTGGATTTTCTTAAAACCAGCGTAAAAAGCAAAAACAGCAATGTATTAATATTATTTTAATAGAATCAGGCGTCACAGAGAAAATCCAGTATCTTAAAGATGTTAAAAATGAATGACGTGAAAAAATCTCTATGTAATAACATCCATATGAAACTTTCTATGAATTATTTTGTAAACTATGTTCAATGAAAATTCTATTCTATTCTAAGTTATTAGAGAAAATATAGGTAACTACGAGTATAACTTAATTATAAGTATTTTAAGATTCAAAACACAGCCTATCTTTGCCAGAAACATCAAAATTATAATTGAAAAGATGAATTATTAAAGATAATGTTACGAATTCCAGCTGCGAAAGCCGGTCTCGACGGTGTCGATCCCCGGCGCTATGAAGCCATACTCCGGAGGGAGGGACGCAGCGACCGAAGAGGCGGGTGTTGCTCTAGTTGGTGTGCACAGCGAGTACCCGCGCTTCGGTGAGGAACGAGCCCTAGGCGGCGGCACGTACAAAGGCGGGGGGACAGCTAAGCACAAACCAAACATAGGATATAGGTCAGTACTTATTGCTTATCTCTTAATTAAATTTAAATTGCATATACCAATTTGATTAAGCGGTACGATGTGATCTGCGTACATATAACTTTAATTAGTTTTTGAATGTAATTGTACCCCAACGAATGTGTTCATCATAACGATAATCTTTATCATATTATAAGATAACTCTCTTCTGTTTGACAGGCTACGCAGAAAGTTTTGCGTAAAAAAGTTTTATTTTACCAGTAAAGTTTTATTTTATCATTTACGAGTAATATTACGACTGCATCTATATGAAATTTACCCTCCACATTTTTTAAATTAAAATATTATTTTTCATTGATTTTAAATGTCGCCTAGAATAGGACGAATCAAATCATCATTCATGTGGGATTTATGGATCAAAGCCCTTCTAAGGAAACCGTGTACCGCTAGTATTACAATTTTCATCACGGTTAATAAATTTTGAGAGATTAAGAAAAAGGAGTCACCTATTGACGGCTTTATGAAAAAAAAAACGTAATAGGCAATGCTAATTATGACTAAAAATTAATCATAGAGAATAACCGAATTACATAATAGGAAGTGTTAGCTCTATTCTCATTCTTTTACTGTTAACGCAGTACGATTATGGAATTCACTTCCCTTTAGGATTAAGTCGGTGTCTATGTATAAAAGACTTATTAAGGAGCACTATCATTCACACCATAATTATTAATTCGTGATGTGAGGTATTCATATATGTAACATTAAAAATATAATATATTGAATTATATTTTTTTCTGTTATAATATATTATATTAGTATTCTATATTTATGTATATATATATATATATAAAAAAAAAAAATATATATATTAAAATTTTTAATAAAGTGCACACTTTGACTACCTCTATTTCCTTCAACTATCCTTCAATAGGCCTGCTGGAAGAAATTTCATTAAGGAATAAGCAGTGCCTTTGTACATAATTTTGTTTTTACCATTTTCCTATCGAATTATGTGTGTACATAAACGGTTAAATAAATAAATAAGTCATTTATTGTGACACTATAAATGACTAGTGGCGAGTGTTATTAGATGGAACAACCTTGCGTGAGGTGGTCAGTTTCACATAGAATGCGGCAGAACCACGACAATACATTGAAACAGGCCCGCATAGATCATAAATCATGTTTAATGTCCATGCCGGTAGTTGTTGGGAGCACTAGTTGTTGACGAGTACGTTCACCTGGGACAAATAGTAAATCGACGGATTCAAGTCGGCTGGGCAGCGTCCGGGAAATCACGACACATCTTCTCGTCAGGTATACCTCAATATCTGAAAACTATATTGTGCAACCAGTGCGTGTTGTTAGTGATGACTTATGGATCTGAGACGTGGTCTTTCAATGCTGGCCGTACGAGAACGCTCAAGGTCGCTCAGCGAGGTATGGAGAGGACTATGCTCGGGGTTTCTCTGCGTGATAAACTTCGAAATGAGGATATCCGCGGTAGAAGCAGAGTGATCGATATAGTCCAACGGATTGGTAAGCTGAAGTGGCAATGGGCCAGCCATACAGCTCAAAGAACCGACAACCGACGGGGAAAAAGGTTCTCGAGTGGTAGTCTCGTGCCGGTAGGCGTAGTGTAGGGCGACCCCCACAAGATAGAGTGATAACCTGGTAAGACATACAGGAAGTCGATGAATACATGTGGCTCTGGATCGTGCTTAGTAGCATTCTTTGGGGGAGGCCTATATTTAGCAGTGGACTTGTAAAGGGCTGTGATGATGAAGCCCGCACGTGCCGATTAGTGCCTTGACATGTTTAAAAGTACTAATAATAATACCTTTAATGGTTATGAATCTTGTATTTGTCAATACGATCCATAAACTTAGCGGAAACCGAAGGTTTAACTGTTTCAATATAAACCGACGCCTACCAAAGTTAAATAATAAGAAACGCACGGAAGATTTCGCTCGCTTTAATTGCTAGTATTTTTTAGAGCTTTAGCACCACTTGATTTCTTATTATTCACTTAAATTAAAAATCAGTTGAAAGGGATACGGTGAAAATGCGCTAGCAGTGTTGGAGCAGGTCAAAGAGGAGGTTTTCTGATGCGGCCCGGAACAAATATTTCTAAAATTGGTTCAAAGGCATAAATTTTTAAAAGACTACGCTGGTAAAAAGTTCTTTTAAAAGATTTAATTACAAAAGCTAGCTTTAACCATAGAACTTTTTTTTTGCTATACTCTATGAGTGGTCCACGTATAATGAAAGCTAGATTTGTATTTAACATAGCTTTTTAGTTTTTTTTTTTTGTTTTGTTATAATGCATTTAACAATCCATTATGTTTGAGGCTGCCTCTTAAAAAGTAGAAGTATTATAAAACTTTTTACTGTTATAAAAAAAACGTATTTCAGTTTATAAAAGTAAGTTCCAGAAGCTTGACCATAAATTATAAAATTACTGCTACTCGCTACATAATAGTAATGATTAACTGAATATTTAATGATGTAATTCTTTATTAAGTTAATGAATCGCTACTTCGTGGACTTTCACATTACTGGATTTTCTTTTAAGATTTGAAATCCACGGCTCGCTAGAAAAGTCACGCCGTCTAATAAGTCATATCTTTTTTCTAGTTGTGTTTATGGAGAAAATTTCATGATCGTAAATAATCTCACCTCATTACTTAACAATCACAAATTAAATAACTAACTTTCTACAAATCCACTGATAAGCAATCAGGATCTCAGGTCTCATTCTGAAAGGATTCTGAGATTTTTATTATTTAAATCCTAGGCGTGCTTTACATATATTCGCGTTGGTATGTGTAAATGAAAGTTTGTCAGGTTGTTCGGCTAGTGCACATATTAAGCTAACGTCAGTTAAAGGTACACAAAGACGAAAGGAAGTCTTTGTGTGCATGTACAACCGAATAATATTATCATAATGGTGACATTATTACATAATGTCTGCTAATCTGCTGCGTCTCATAATATAGTTGTTTAGATTTTATGTATAATTAGTTATTTCATCTCAGACCTCAGCGAGTAAATTTGCATCTACGTATTGGTTTTCAAATGAGGATAGATGTCTACGGGCCGTGAAGTTAATTCTTCCCCTAAATATTATAGTATACACAAAAAAAAACTTTGCCTTTAATAATTAGACTGAAAACGATGCTACTGAACTGATATTATTAAATGCCTACTATCATTAAATATTTTTAAAGTAAACATAGTATTGAAAGTAAACGCGACATTGAAATAATACATCTATTTGCTAAATGTCCGTCACTAACCTTGACCAAACGGAAATAACTATATTGGACCGAATCGATCTTGAAACGATAATGAATAAGCGATTGTTTTTTTTTTCTTTTTATTTCAATTAAACGTGTTCCAATTGCTACTAACAACCACGTCATCATTATCATCATAACAGCTCATCACAAGTCCACTGCTGAACACATCCTGCTCCAAAGGGATGCCACAAAGCACGGTCTTGAACCACAGTAACTTGAGAACATCTTCCAATGTAGCGGTGAATAGATTATTGAATATAACATCAACATGTCTTACACCTTTCTGCAGTTGTATATGTTTAGTACTCCTACTATACGAACACGTCATCACTTCTATATACGACAGCGACCACAGTAACGCTGGAGAGCACATGCCGAATTTAGACGAAATAAGAGGTTTTTCAATGTTCACATACGCAAAACTGCCAGATTGTACTCATCGGCCTCCTGTATAATTTTCTGAAGGGTATGAATCTGGCCTATGAGTGGCTGCAAGTCGTCAAATTTGCGTGACTATTTGTAATGACTCTAGAAAACAGGATGCAGACGCGGTTTATAAGAAAAATCGGTTTTTAGTTCTAAACTAGGGCGTTGTCGCCATTCTTATTAAGTAATAAGATCACCATCTTACTGTTCAACGTCTTCATTGTCGCGCTCCCATAGAGGATGAAATTGATGAGCTTGATGAGCACTTTAAGAACTGGCTTTCATAAGCTCCGCTGTACTACTACCTCGCCAGGAGTGTGGTCTTTGGACATCAGGAAATGGGAAGCAACGTCTTTTCAATAATAACAAGAAATTTAAGAACAGCAACTGCAAACTGCCAAGCGTGGCAATTATGGCAAACATATTATAATATTAATTACATTAAGTTAACATTTAATAAGATTAGGTTAGTACATTAAATCGTGGATAAATAAAGCTAAAATGTTCCACCTATTTATTTTCAGGTTAGGTAGGCGAAAGGCATTATTCGAAAAGCGAAAACGAATAAGTGACTACGCTTTGGTAATGGGAATGTTTGGTATTATAATAATGGTAATAGAAAACGAACTTTCTAGTGCTGGTGTATACACGAAGGTAATATATTTGTTAACGATTTTATTGTAATGGAAATGTATATTGTAATACAAAAATATTTTTTTCAGGCATCTATCTACTCGCAAGCGTTAAAGACACTAATATCCATGTCGACTGTGATTTTACTTGGCCTAATCGTTGCTTATCACGCTTTAGAAGTTCAGGTACGTGTCACGTTTGGACATGCAAATAGGCATATAGTGTTCAATACAATGAATTTCTGTCTCTATATATCTATCTCTAAAATCATTTAGGTTTTAATACGAAAACTATATTTTGTACTGTTATCAAATAATTTTCTTCAATTTATATAAATACTTACATTTATCGATGTTAAGAAAGGGCTATGTATTCTTTATAATGATCAATATAATTACAGCCTGTTGCAAGTCCACTGTTGAACACAAATGTCCCAGAAAACAAACCATTAACATAAGTCGTTTGCATTTCGTAGAAATAATAAATAACTATACATAATATTTATTAAAAATAATAATTATCATTACCGTGTAGAGGCGGTATAAGAATACCTACTACCCCATATCGTCCTGAGGTTATCGTAATAAACAATGGAGAGAAAATAGAAACAGGTGATGGGCACTAGTATCTTTCTGATAACAACTCAAATAACTGCTGTTGCCAACCCGCTTGCCAAACGTGGCAACTATGGCAGGGTCCCATCTAAGAGACAATCTATTGGGGAGGATCTAGTTCAGCAGTAGATTTTTAAAAGTTCAGACAAGAGGGCAGAAGAAAGTAAATGGGGAAGATTTGAGGGTTGTTGAATTCACTGCTTTCAGTTATTTATTGAATTTTGAATGAATTATTTTTAATACGTTTTTAAATCTATTTCCATACAGTTTTTAATATTTATATGTACTGCGTTGATAAAAGTAACCCTTTTGAGTGGACTGTAATAGTTATATCATCTATTCAGTCAAAATTATATTTAAGTGGATTTTTTCCTCTACTTTTATACGGGAGCACCCCTGAATCTATTTTATAAAAAAGAATCACCACTTTTTATTTTTGAAAACAGGTACAAAACTTGGTGCGCTACATTACTAAACGTTTAAAAATCAAGAGTAACGTCGTATTTAAAATTTATTACCACCTTTTCCAGAAAAGTATGGGGCTGTACTGTGATAGGCACCGTTTTAAAAATTCAATACAAGGCTAAGATACAAAGAATTAACGCAGGTTATATTTTCTACGTGGAAATTTTTAGGTTGTCGTACCTATTTGTAATTGTGAATTCAGGAGTAAAACAATAAGAACTTATTTATTTATTTTTTCATGGTTTCAGTTATTTATGATAGACAATTGTGCCGATGATTGGCGGATAGCAATGACATGGCAGCGAATTGCACAAATAGCTTTAGAGTTAGCTATTTGTGCCGTCCACCCTATTCCTGGCCAGTATACTTTCACGTGGACCACGAAACTGGCGAATAAAGGTGGTGTTATAGGTGTTGAAGTCGTAAGTTTTAAATTTTTTTACCTTTTAATATAAATGAATACAATCAGTTTATATAATTTTTATGGTAGCTTTTTATAATTTGTTGACTGTTTTGTTTTAATTTATTATAATGTTTAATAATAGTATAATATTAAGCCTAGTAATATTTTTTTATAATCATAATAATCCTGAAATTATAATCGTAAAATAATTTTTTCTTAGGAAACAATATATAAGCAAATTCAGGTCTGTATTTAATTAATCATAATATTCACGAAATTTGAGTGACGTTATTAAATGTATCACGCATGTCCGGTTTTTCTTGAGTAACTTTTATTTGTGTTTGTTTCACAATACATTTTATGGTTTAGCAACTAAATATCAAAAAGTTGAAAATAGTGTGAATGTGTAAGACTAATGCTGGGGGTTTGTATGAATGTTTTATATAATATTAAATAATTAATTATTAAAATTTATTTCTTCTTAAAAATATTTTCTAAAATAAAAGAAATATTTTTGGAGCTGGAAAACTTAAGCCGTAAAATATTGTTTGTTCTTTGAATAAAACTATTTAATTCGGACTTCCCGAAGCGTCAGTGCTTCACGTCAGCTATAGGTATGTTCAGCACCGTATATATGAAGCACCAACGCTACCAAAAGTCTGCGGTTTGTTGACGTGTTCAAGGTCGTCCCCAACTTTAAATTACATTTGATAGACCACAAATCCTCGCAAAAGAACACTGATTCCTATCAAGGATGTTACGAATGCTATTGAATGGATGAGTGCTGCCATCTGTTTGGGATCCTATAATTCACAAAATTAAATCCAAACCGAAGTATACCACTGCAAGACTTCAAGATACTTCAAACTCTATGTGCATAGATCTGACCAAAATCAATATTCAAAAACTGAAGGTAGCCGGGCTACACGGGCTACGGGCCGCCGTGACCATGGGTGCTGTAAAACACCTGAAACGTCGGGAATTAAAAAAATTGGTTGACCCTGCAGGCCACCCTGGAACTTCCCGCTAATTTCAAATGTAAAGCGCTCCAAATTCCACCAAATTATGTTACAAAATCTCGAAGTTATCTTAAAAAAACACGTTTTTTTCAAATTTTTTCTCCTTCGATATCTCATAACGAATAAACCGATTTTTGCTTTCCAAACGGCATTCGACGTTATTTTTTTGAGTTTAAGAGCTGATTAGCTTATAAAATCGATCGGTAAAGCCGTTTAAAAGTTATTTTAGAAAAACAGCTTTTAAATATTTTAATTTTTGAGATTTCTCATAATCTTCTCGTCCAAATCAGTTCATGTTATCATCAAATCTATTCCACATTAATATTTTTAGGACGCCGCAAACTGCATCTCAATCAATCAAGACGTTCAAAATTTATGAAAGGTTTACATACTTACACACACACTCATACATATATATATATATATATATATATATACATACATCCGTACGAACGTCAACGTGAAATTAGAATAGCTTCCTAGGATCTCAAAACGTCGAGATCTGATGAAAACTCGACTTTCGAAAATCGGGGTGAAACCAATAACTTCCCTACTATTTAAAATTTTCAATTTTCTTACGGGAAGTTAAAAAGTTAATCAAATGCGATAAAATACGAATTAATAGTTTTATTCAATGAGTAGTGTTCGCGAAAATATAAGAAATTATTATTCATATTTTTCTCAACAATACAAGCTTCCAGCTTAAGTTCTCTGCCAAAACTCCTTACAGATCTATTGAAACTTCTTAAATGTTTTTACTTTTATTGCTTATGATTAATAGTATTCGCTTAAAAATGCTTTTAAATATTTTATAACATGAATAGCAACCTCTTACTGATGAGATGTAGGTAGGGGTATGGAGATGCAGGAATCCTAAATATGCAGTTAGCTCAAGACCTAGCTTTGTTGCACTCTTTGGAGCAGACCTATATATGTTTAGAATTGTTGTTATGATGATTTCGACGACAATGATCTGAACGAAAACTAAAGCAAATTCAATCCCCAAAAGACACAAATTTGCGCGTTAAAAAGAACCCCTTTGTCGTATCTTAGTTTGAAGGCACCCCCCTTGCTGCCTCTAGCATCAAAATGCTTGGCGTTGACATATCGAATAGTGTGCAATTTCGTGGTTACTTAGAGGGGAAGGCCAAATTGGCCTCTAAAAAGCTTGGAATACTCAGCAGAGCGAGACAGTATTTCATGCCGGCACATCGCTCGCAACTTTACAAAGCGCAAGTTCGGCCTCACATGGAATAATGTTTTCATCTCTGGGCCCGGGCACCCTAGTGCCAGCTCCTTTCGCTTGACCGCATCGAGCGATTCTTGGCTTGATCGGCTTGATTCGCTGGCGCTGTGTAGGGATGTTGCATCCCTTTGCGTTTTCTATCGTATATACCATTGGGCGTGTTCTGAGGAATTGTTTGGATTAGTTCCAGCCACCAAATTTCACGAACGCACATTGCGTCAAATTTACCCATCTATAGCTACGCAGATGGCATCTCAGTTCTAGAGAAATACTAACCAAGTACTCGGCCAGTCGGGATCAAATCCAGTCTGAAAGGGAAGCTATGGTTCAGCCTGTGAATCTCTCAGTACAGGCAGCCTCCGAATAGGGCGATTCCAATCTTACGAAATTCCACACCTCCAAAACACAAGCATGTCTTTTTACCGCAAAGATTTCTTTTTCTTTCCAAAATATAGCACAGCAATACATAGACCGCCTTTAGTTTTTGGGGTCTGAGATTTACTTAAACCAGAATCTCGGGCAGTGTATGGAGTCCACGGCCAAAACAGCAGCAAGGGAGATAGGAGCCTTTGCAAAGGCGTGGCGGTAATGTACACCGAGACAGCTATTCACTCTATATAAAGCGCAAGTCCGGTTGTGCATGAATTATTGCTGCCATATATGTGGAGCTGTAAAATGCTACTTATTTATACTTATTATTAGCTTAGAACTCAATGGATAAGCGTGCCAAGAAGCTTATTGGTGACCCAGATCTAGGCCAATCTCACCAGCCTTGAACACATGCACAAAATAGGCAACCTTTTATTTCTCTAGATGATGCATTTCGGAGAGTGTACGAAGGAAATGCATAAATTAATTCATCCTCCTCCCTTCGATCATCGGACAATCAGACGCTCGGCCAGTCTCCACCCCAGTTATTTCCATGTTATCTTCTTACCACGCATTCAAAACGGTTTACTACATCATTCGTCGTACGTACAGCAGTAATGTGGAATAAGTTGCCAGCACCTGTTTTTCCATCTGATTACTATATGGATGGCGATGGTCTTTCTATTTTAATTGTTAAACTATTATCGATTGTGTTACGTATTGCTAGGGTCGTAGAATTATATAGGATGTGGTATAAAAAGTGGATATATCTTTACCTACGGGTAGGGGATATTACAACAGAGAATAAAAGATGTAAAATCTCACGGTTTTCGAGTTATGGAACATTTACGAAATTTTCTAATTTTTTTACTCTTGTCTATTCTTTTCAGTGCCAAGATAACAAATGAATTAGTTATCTCGACTTATTTTTTGTAGCATTTTGTAATAGCCATACATAATAAAAACCATAAATTGCACGTAGTAGCTACTTATACTTATACATAATGTCACACCAACAAACTCGACGTCCGTCATTGTTGTGAGTTGATCAGTAAAGAAGTATGAAGGCTGAGTGTAAACACGCTCTCGCGTCGTTATTGCTGCAGAAGTACTTAGGGAAATATTTTCGGCAGAGACAGGAGCAGTACAAGTGACTGAGTATAAATAGGGGATGCCTGGAATAGCGCAAGTAGGCAGTATAATGATACTGCCTACCTGCGCTAGCGGTGGTGACTGAACGGCTGAGGTGGAACCTCCCGTCCTTTTCTTTCATGCAACGTGTAAAAAAATACCTAATGACACTATTGCCACTGTATAAATATTAATCCTATATTTAAACTGTGCTATTGCTCTTTGTTTTGACCCAAAGTCCTACCTGTTGTGTGGTTCAAAGGATTAAAAGTAGGAGTAGGTAATATCGTAATGTCTGAATATCGTATCGATACTATAACATTGTGAGCGATATTTGATATCGGATTTCAATACACTATATTTTCTGAAACTATACGTTGACGATTTTATGCAGTTATTTCGATACCGGTTTCACGTCGATTTTTTACAAAGTGGATACTGGCTCGATACTCGGCTACATACGTTCAGTTTATAGTGTATCCCTATATGATATTTAGAGCGACTGGGTGCTATTATGAAAACATAGTGCATACTCTAGGTATGCACTAAGTTTTTATATAATATATAACTAAAATAATACTCACAATTAATGGACTGTCCTTCACACTTTTACTAGGCTTACGACTGGCTGAAATATTAACGGTTTTATAAATAACGAATAAACCGAGTATTTTTTGTTAATTAGGTACGTATCTGTAGATATAAATACCGTCTCACTATAATAATTATTTATATAATCACTAAATAATTATTTACGTATTTATCAGTCCATTTGCTGGTCTGTATATTTTAGCTCTTATTACAAAGTTAAATATGTTAAATTATATATATATATATATATATATATATATATATATATATATTTCATTTAACATATTTAACTTTCATTCCGGTCTGAGCAGGGGGGTGATGTGGCAGCGCTGTCGTCGCGCCACACGTGAAACACACCGAAACCTAAATCGCGCTATTAAAGTTCCGAATCATAAACAGTATATACAGGACAGCGCCGAAATATCGCACGGAGTGTTGGCCGCTCCCCGGGCACAACACCTTGCATGGCGGGAGATCTCCCCTTTTACTTCTACGGCCACAATTTGTACTAACTACTAAATATTTACATTTTTTACTTATTAGAAGTTAGATTATTCAAATCTGTGTTTGTTGCGATTAAGGTTTATAAATGCGAGTTGCTTAACTTTTGATGATGCTAGCCGGGTTCGACGATCATTAATGATCAGCCCCATCCTGCTAAATATCCTCTCGCATGGTAATCATGGTAATCTCGTTCAAGTCTTGTGATGGTATTGATAGTAAGCCCTTCCTCCGCGATGAGCTGATCAATTTATTTACTCATTGTAAAAAGTTGCTTAATATATGTCATGTCAATGCTCAAAGCATTCCAAGTCATTATTTTTATTTTGAAGAAGTTTTTTCTATAGATTGTGTACATGCAATCTTAGTATCAGAAAGTTGGTTAAAGCCATCATTAGTGTCCAGCTTATATCCTCTAAATCTAATCATTTAGAGGATGTACTAAATGATTTTGTTCTTGTGCGGAACGATCGGATTGGAAAAGAAGGAGGTGGTGTTGCCATATACCTTAGAGCAAACATCCCTTATAAAATAATTTTAGCTTCTCCATCTGCGTATTCTGCCTCATCGGAATTTCTGTTTCAAGAAATTGATATCAAAGGTGTAAAAGCAATTCTTGGGGTAGTATACTGTCCACCTGCTGTTAATTTTTTCGACGCTTTTGAAAGCGCCCTCGCCTCCACTTCATCGGAGTACACGCACTGTATAATAATGGGTGATTTCAATACTGATTTGTTGAGAAATTCTTCTCGTTCTCAAAAATTTCGTTCAATCCTAAGTCAGTCGATCTCCAAAATCTCCCCTTAGCGGCAACTCACCACAACATTGACACTGATGACTCATGGATTGATCATATTATCACGCCTTCTTCCGATTATGTCATTAAGCACGGACAACTATCGGCTCCTGGTTTTTCACGACATGATCTTATTTATATATCATATAAGCTGATTTCTCCTAAACTCAATCCCGTCGCACGATACATTCGTAATTTCTCTAGAATGGATTGCCGATGTGACGCCTATCGTATTGACTTAACCTCTTTATTTAAATCAACTTGTATTGGCGATAAAGTCTCCATCCTTAATAATATATGTTCTTGGTCTGTACAACACGCTACCAAACATCAATTAAGAGTGAAGCGTTCACCAGCCCCGTAGATGACTGAGGCCGTAAGGTTGGCAATGACTAGGCGAGATCGAGCATTTGTGAAATTTAAGAAACATCGTACACAGGATAGCTGAGATCGCTACATAGTGCTAAGAAACAGATGCAATCAGATGGTACGAAATGCTAAACGCCGTTATATCCATAGTAATATTGCAAACTCTTCAACCGCTGATGTGTGGAAATTTCTTAAAACATTAGGTATTAGTAAGGCCGTTACATCTGACCATGGTCCGTCAATCACTCTGGACGAAATAAATCATCACTTTATTTCTACTTCTTCTTTGGATACCACATTTCGTTCTACGACAATAGCTTCCATTCAATCCATGCCATCTCCTCCTATTCCTTTTTTTCACTTCTTACCTGTGACTGAGGATGAGATACAGAAATCTGTACTAGCTATTACATCCAAGGCTGTGAGTTGCGATGAGGTTAGTAAGGTATCCATGATCCTTGAGTGCCTTTTGCCTGCAATTCCACATATCATAAACTATTCCCTTGACTCAGGTCAATATCCTAGTCAATGGAAAAAGCATTTGTGTGACCACTTCCTAAAATACCTAATCCCTCATTACCTACCCATTTTCGACCAATTTCAATATTGCCATACCTATCTAAAGTTCTGGAAGCCTGTGTTCACAAGAAAATCTCTTTGTTCATAACCAAATACAATCTGCTGAATAAATATCAGTCAGGCTTTCGTGCAGGTCACAGTACTACCACTGCATTGATAAAAGTCACAGATGATATTAGAATGGGAATGGATGAGCAAAAGCTTACGGTGGTAGTGCTTGTTGACTTTTGAAATACCTTTAACACAGTCGACCACAATATCCTTATAGCCTTCCTAACTAATCTTAGATTCTCAATCCCAGCTTTGGAATGGTTTTCATCCTATCTTTGCAGCCGCCCGCAATCAGTACGATTAGGGCAAGAGTTCTCAAGATGGACTGACATTGAAACAGGCGTACCGCAAGGCGGAATACTTTCTCCTATAATGTTTTCTTTATTCATAAATTCTATCGCTTCAGTTCTCAACTGTTCGTACCATCTGTATGCAGATGATCTTCAGCTCTATGTGCAATCTAGTGTTAACGACCTTAATGATAATATTCATAAACTCAACCACAACCTCGATGTCATAAAAGATTGGTCGTACAGACATGGTGTTTTGGTTAACCCAACAAAATGCAAAGCAATGGTTATAGGTAGTAGCGGATTTTTGGCTAAGATTAATAACGATAATCTTGCTCCCGTCTTTTACAATGGAACGTTGTTGCCATTTTGTAAGTCTGTCAAAAATCTTGGCTTACATATAGACCATACCTTAAGCTGGGGAGTTCAAGTTGCCGAAACAAGCCGTAAAGTAACTGCCACCTTACGTTCTCTTTGTCGGCTCAAAAACTTTCTGCCTTTTAAAACTAAGCTTCTGCTAATCCAGACTTATAACCTATTATTGATGCGGATGTGTAATACCCAGATCTATCTCAATATCTTCTCGATAAGTTGGAGCGCCTTCTGAACAATTGCATTAGATTCGTTTTCGGCTTACGTAAGTTAGACCATATTTCCCAGTACCGATCTAAGCTTAAATGGCTCTCTATTCGTCAAAGGCGTAGCTCCCGAACTTTGCGAGTACTACATTCAATTTTAAATGACCCCAGTTCTCCCTTTTATCTTAAAGATAACTTTCAATATTTGTATTCTACTAACGAAAGAGTTCTCCGTTCCCAAAATTATCTTAAAATTCGTATTCCACCACATAGGAGTGGTTTCTTTAATTCCTCTTTTACTATACAGTCTATACAGCTCTGGAATGCCTTGTCTGTTTATATCAAGAAAACTATTAACAAGAATTATTTTAAAAGACTAGTTCCAGAATTCTGTCGTAAGAATAATACCACCTGACTATCCGACTATTGTTTTTTTTTTCTCTTTTTCACTTTATAAGTAATATTTTGTATAATGTATTTTAATATGTATTATGTTATTTTATATATTTATTATTTATCCCATATTATATAGTAAGTAAGTATGTATATTTTACTAACTATATATCTATTCTATTAATTTGCAGTTTATTTTGTTTTATATTCTTATTATTTATTTATGAAGTGATTGGTTACACCTGTCACAGTTTCTCAAATCATCCAGGGTTGACTGGCAGAGAATGCCATAAGGCATTAAGTGCGCCCTTTATATTCCTTAGGCTACCAATCTAATCAGATCATACAATACCTACCTTACACCCGCTCTAGTACGGGGCTAATTAGATCAGATAATATCAGAAGTACTGCCTTATGAAAAAACTACTTTTTCCTTTAAAACAAAACCAAAGACAATATGCAATAGATAATAGTATCAAAGACAAAGATATGCTCTTTTATTTTAAACCATAACCTGGCAATGTTTCTTAGAAAAAAAAAAGAAATCACTCTGAACTTTCGGCGTTCCACGTGTCGATTTGATGAAGGTGCTCCGTCTTTTTTTATAGAATTTTATATTTGTGTCTGGACTAAAAACGAAAGTATTATACTTTTTTATATTCCTTGTAATATAGTAAACACGTAGATATGTAATTTGTGGTATAAAAAGTGAAAAGTAAATTGCCAAAAGTACTTCAAATTCCGGAAGGCCCGTTTTGGCAGGTGGGTCATAAATGTGTTATTTTTCAAATTCTCATTTATTTTTAGTGTAAAATGTAAGTAAAAATAGTTTTCCTACATATTTCAAATAACATGACGTTGTATTTATTTCAAATTCACACAAACATATTTTAGAAATATTGTTCGAAATGTCATACAGATAAAATATTATTTTTTTTTAATTTTTTTATATTTTAATATTTTGGTATGAGTAACGAATGGAAACACATAAAACATAAAAATATACATATTTCCAAACAATTTCATATAAATTTCTCCAAAAACAAAAGTGTAGAATTCAAATTAGTAGTAATTTTGTCACTAAAATTGAAGTATATACTGCTACTATGCTATACAGGGTAATTTATATACTTTATTACAATTTCTAGCAACCAAAAATAATTTTATTCGATAGTTTATACATTCAACAAGAATTCCTGTAAGTTTTATCCATAAATATTGTCTCAAAGTGAAAATATAGCAAAATTTGCAATATAGCAAAAAAATTTGCTAATTTGCAAATTTTCCCGCCATTACGATCCCGAGCGAACGGGAGTATAACATGTCGCGCGCTGTCAGAGCGAAGGGGAGTATATAAGGTATATAATAAAGATTAAATAAATAAATAAATGGTACCGATGTCGCCATAATGTTTCTATATTTTTTAAATAGTTGTGTTATATAATATATATAGTGTGTGGATATATAAATCTATGTTTGCGCCACCATTCGAGAGGGTAATTCCAAATATTTCCAGTGAACAGGCAAGAGATTGTCATTTAAATAAGTATCCACTTCCTTAATGGCTTTTGACAACGGGGTTCCAACTTTCTATGTTTTTCCAACTTTCTATGGTTTAGAATGGCCTATGTGGAAAATTTATCGTCGTCTTTGTTAGATGCCGAAACGGGTGCTTGATCTGGCTCTCTTTGTCTGGTCTCTTGTGCTATCATTGCAGTTACCAGGTCAAGAATATTCTTCTATATATTTTTGGCTTCATTGTCATCAGAAAATACTGCAAGTTTGTATCAGGGATCTAAGAAAGTACAAATAGCAAAAGATCCGCTTCTTTCAACATTACAGAATTTTGTTCTCAGTCCTGATTTTAAACTATTAATGAGCTGCTTAGATATACCATAGAACTCTTCGTCCAGAAGTTTGTTGCACATTGCTGTCAGACATCGAGTCATAGTTATAAGTAACAGAGCTACTACTAGATAGTAATTTCACTCAAACCGCAGAACTGTATCAGATAAGGTTCCGCAATGCACGCTCTTTTATTAGAATATGCAGAGCGTACATAAGAGCTAATGGTAACCATTTTGAGCACTTGTTGTTAGACATATCAATCCAATAAATTTACTTTAAATACGTTAATTTGTTTAATTTTCTTATTATAATAAATTCCTTGTAATAACATCAATTTTGTTTCCGAAATTATAACACCCCAACTGAATTTTAATCTTACTTGTAATTTGAAAAAATGACTCTTGCCCACCTTAACAGCAATACTCTTTGCATTAACACTAGATATAGCGAGTGCTGTAGCATTTCTAAATTTCTATGTAGTAGGCAAGTTATCACTTTGTTGGTCACTCAGGCGAACATACATTTTTTGGCACTGCAAGAGGTCAAACTTTTGGAATAAATTAAAAAACACTTTTTAGTAAAATATTTTTTAACAAAATAACTGTACACGTGGCACCAATACGATAGTTAGTATTTGATAGTATATATAACTATTAAAAAATGCTACAGAAACAAGTCGAGAAAATTTGGTCATTTGTGATCTTCGCACTGAAAATTATGGAGAAAATTTCGTAATGATAAATAACACGAAAACCGGGAATCTTTCACTTGGTACATTTTATTATTTTTTGAATAATTATGATGTCCCCACCTGTAAGTAAAGTTATTCAACATGATATTACACATCGAGCACATTCAAATCATTATGGTATAATTCTTGATAAGAATCTTACATGGAGGTCTCGTATGCAAAAGTTATATTATCTTTAATATATGTATATATATTTGTGAAATGTATCATTTTGTCGAACCTCTCAAATATCTTTTCAAAATTAAATTCCGATGAATTGATTAGCCAACTTGTGTTACCCACGATGCTTACTTTATATAGAAAAACTGCTACCCAATGGCTAAGGAAATCTATTTATATGAAAATCAATCGGTGTCCGTTAGTCTCGCTAAAACTATAAAAGGACTCGAACAATTTTAATGAAATTTTTTGTATGTGGATGAGTAGCACTGTTGCCGACTGTTTTTGGCACCGTGCAATGCTTGGGCACATCGCTAGTTTACAAAAAAAATTGCGAGCAAACTTCAAAATCTGCTCTTGAATATGTTGAAGAATCGATCACTCCGACCCTTCTTAGGCAAATGTACGATACGAAAGTATTTATCTGACAAATTTTAAATTAGTAAAATTATGTGTGTGTAATTATATATTGTATCAAAGTTTTATTTTGATATCTTATTATGAATAGGATTTGACATTAAATTTTACAGAAAATGATTATTCATATACACATGTATTCTTTTAATAATAGTGATTACAATCCAGATTCATGACAGACATTTGTTTAACTCTAAATCATTATTCTTAAAGTTTATGTGTAAATCTCAATTTTATAAATGTTGGTCCTTTATTTTGCATGTCTTTAAGGATTAAATTTGTAAATTTTTTACAATTTTTTCACTTAGTTTATCATATTTAATGAAAATAAATAATTTGATTCGATTTTGGTCCATTTTTGGTGTGTTAAGCGATTAATTCGTTCAAAAGAAGTCAAGTCAATGACCTTATCACAAAAATTGATAGGGGCATACTCCAATGGTTTGGGCACGTTGAACGAATCAGTGAAGACCGAATGGTGAAGAAAATATATAGAGCGAAAGTAAATATTAAAAGGTGTCGAGGTAGACCGAGACTAACTTTCGAAGACCATGTGAGCAAATTGCTCGAATAGGGGAGGGTCAAGAGTACTCGGATACCTATACGTGCATGTATTGAAGAAGTTAATGAACCTGAAAGAAGCGAAAGAGGTATGTAAGGATCGTGACACTTGGCGATCTGTTCTCTCTGGCTACCCCGTTAGGGATTATGCGTGAAGATAAGTAAGTAAGTAAGTAAAAGAAGTCAAATTTTTTTATTCAATTTAGGTTCAATCTCTTTATATCTCATATAAACGTATTGGCAAATTTAATTAACAAAATCAAACTAATATATGTTTAATCTTCAATTTATCATTATTAGTTGTTAATTCATTTATTTTATCAAATTGGGAAAATAAAGCATCCTGGAGCCGTATGAAACCTCTGGAAAATCAGAACAAAATCAAAAGTAAAATCACATTGACTTCATTGAATCGACACACAAATGAGGATTCTGATACGCGGCTCCCATATTGGACGACATTAATACAGACGAGCAAGCGAGACTGTGTCTTGAGTCTTAGTTTTTTTTTTTATAGGATAGGGTGACAAACGAGCACACAGTCCACCTGATGGTAAGTTGCTGCGGCCCATAGACATCTACATCTATCCTCGATTACAAATCAAAATACAGATGCGTTGTCACCCGTGAGGACTAAGATGGAATGCCTCGAGTTGAGTTTAAAAAAAACTGCTCGTAACTTTATAGTACACCTGTAAATTACTTATTCACTACAATTGCAAACTATGATGGACAAACTTGTCGATACTTGTTTCTTTCATAACTAAGTAGCTAGTAAACAGAGATTTTAGTTAATTGTTTGAGTCTACTAGTTCTCCAAAACAATGCACAAGCACACTGTACAACGGTCTTAGTCAATGTTATTGGAGTTTTGACTAGAAACTCCGTTGTGCGCCATATTAGACTAATGTGTTAGGCCTCAGTGGAATGGAGTGAAATCAGGCGACAGTCTTTTGTAAAGTCAACTCCGCCCACCAAATGTCAATTTTTCAGCTCCAAGAATGAAAAAAAATATTTGAAATTGTATAGCTTTTCAATTTTAATTTTGGTCTGCGCAAGGCGAGATTGCAATATCTTGAAGTCTTGCAGGAATTCTATTGTGCTTAATTTGAATTTTATATAATGATATTTCGTTTTTTTTATTGAATAGATTCAAATTTGACGAGTATGTTGGATTTTAATTGGATTTGTGGTTTATAATGTAATGATGGGGATAATCCTGAACATGCAGACTGTTTAGGAACGCCCTCGCAAATTTCGATAGAAAAGATAGACTAATATATTTTAAAGTAATAAATGTTTTGAATTAAAAAGTAAAAATTAATCGCGATATATTTTCTAAAATTAGTTTTATTCAATGTGTATTTTTCGCGTAAATACAAAAATCTTAAATTTTGTCTTAATAGTTTCTGTAGATCTGTACTAGAACTATGCCCTAAAAACAATTTTATTTGCACGTATGTTGTATAAACTAAAATAATAAACGATACCTCATAACCCGCTTTACTTACTACAAGATCTTTGTAACCCTGTGTCTTCTTATGAGCACATATAATTTATTTTGTTCTAAATTGAGAATCAAATAAGAAACTATTGTTATCGTTACCTAATACGAGTATGTAATGTTATAGTATTTGTATGTTGTTAACTATATATTACCTTAAGTCTATATTTTATATTTTCAAGAAATAAAAATACTTACATCAAATAATTCTTTATTGTAATAATATATAAATATAAATAATCTATATTTATATATTTCATAATTCCTTAAAATGATAAGTTATTTCTTCTTTGATAAAATAACCTTTAAAATAATAACATTTTTACCTAAAGTTGTAATATAATAAGAATTTTTATACATACATTTTAATATTTTGTCAAATATTGTATTCATTAATGTGATATTGTAACTTTCAGGTTCCTTACGATGTTACACTATCATTGCCAATGTTCTTTCGTCTGTATCTCATATGCAGGGTTATGTTGCTTCATAGCAAATTATTCACTGATGCCTCATCTCGAAGTATAGGAGCTTTGAATAGAATTAATTTTAACACGAGGTAATAATTACAAATAATTATAACAACAATTTATATTCTTTAAAAGTCAGCGCCGATAACAATTTTAAATATTTCTCGTAACAAAATAAAAATTTATTAAATTTAAACAATTTTCTTTTACAATTTACATAATATATTGAGCGGCAGAACAAAATATTTTAACCTACACACAAAATAAATTTGGCTATTAAAATGAGATTATGTCATTTAATCCATAAGCTGTTCCTTAACTAAAGGTTGATTGTTCAATCCTCAGTTAAAATTTATTCATAGAATAAAATGCAACATAAACAATGTGGAAACCTAGTTGTATAAATTAAATATTTCTATTTTTTCACTTTTATATTCAGTCGAGTTATAATTTATTCGCTGGATAACTCTTGTGACAGATAAGAGTTATACAGCGAATTGAAAAATCGGCCCTTAATAGCTTATATAATGAAGGTAATTGACAGCTCCGTGGATCGGTATTCGAAATACAAATAATTGTTCCGTGCGGGCACGGAACAATTATTTGTATGGGCTACAAATAATTATTCCGAGTCGGGATGTTTGTGCTTGTGAAATTTATGTGTGTAAACTGCCCCCGTGATACAGGAGATAATCCTAGTGTGGTGGTAACGTTTTCAAAAAAATATACTTATTTACTTGTTTGCAGATTTGTACTGAAGACACTTATGACAATTTGTCCAGGCACAGTTCTTTTAGTGTTTATGGTTTCCCTTTGGATAATAGCAAGCTGGACATTACGCCAATGTGAAAGGTTAGTAATATATTTTGCTACTGAACTGTCAAGCACTACACAATTCACAAGATCTTCTACGACTTATTAAAAACTGTATCACTATTATTCCGAGTAAAAATAGATATTACAATATATAATTCACATATACAAAACGTATTTTAATTAAATTTCGCTATTTTGTTGTCTTGCTTTTATTTTATAAGCTAATTACGTGTATATTAAAATGTCCTTAGAATAGCTTTTGTATATTTTAAGAGTAATTAGATCGGATGTCTTTTTAATAATCGTTTGTAACTTGTTCGTATTGCCTCCAAGGGCATGTAACCGCTTTCGTACTGTGTTGTTGTGTTATGTTTCTTTATTTTTCCTGTGAGTAGTTGACATCATTGGTACAGTAAAATAATGAAATTTCTCGCTCACAACCATTATAATTTAACGAAGAGTTTGACTTTGAATCTCATATTATACCCTATTAATATAATAATAATGCATTAATATTGAAAAATAGCCAATGAAAAAAGTATTATTAAATATTTATAATCTTTTATCAACAACATTACTAAAATTGAAAATCGTGAACATGACTTCGGTAATCTAAATATACCATTAATAACTACTAATTTCAATAATTGCATTGTAAAATTTTATTATCAAGAAACTACAACGGACTCCTGAAAATAGTTACGCACGAAATGGCTCAAAATATCACCTAACGGTTTAATTATCCGATAACCGGTTTTAATTTCAGACCACCACTGCACCTATATCATGATCATTCATTGCCATTTCATCAGATTTATTCCAATTTACAGGGCTTTTAATTTTCCTTGAGTATCTGTATTTTCTTCTTGTTGCGTGTCTATCACTTTAATGTTGGTTTTCTATGTTTTATTAGCCTATGTTTCCTAAGTAATAAAAGTCGCGCATGGCAAGAGTTTATTTGATCTATATGTGTTTAGATTGCACGTTATGACATTTGTTTCGACAAGAGCGTATATATGTGGTTAAAATGAAAATATTTTGTTAAGAAAACTGAAAATTTCTACTCAGGATTTTTTACGTTTGATGGAAAAAAAATTTGGTTTTTTCTTTAAATTTTAGCCACATTTTATAACTATTTAGAAAATTCAGAAAGTTGTTCATTATCCGAATTGGATATCAATAAATTTGATAATATTTCTAATGATAATCCTAGAATAGTCGGTTATTCTGTGGTTCTTGTCGGGCATTTTGGCTCTCAGGTTCCACGATGAAGACCATGCAAATTTGCTTAACGCAATGTGGTTGACTGCTATTACCTTCCTCTGTGTTGGCTACGGTGACATTGTCCCCAACACATACTGCGGTCGTGGCATTACACTCACCTGCGGCATGGTGGTATGTATAAATAAAAAGGCTAAGGACGTCAGTCTGCTCTAGAGGTATACTTTCAACCATTTTATTAAATTTAGACGAGGCAAGATATTATCTCCAAGTACATTAATGATATATTTTGATCTTGCTTCTTCTACGTTATTGCGTTTTAGGTAGGTAAAGGTGAGCCATTTTATGCGAGACCCCAATGATATCTCATTCATTTGAAAATACTTTCGCTATCAAAGTCAAACTCTTTAATTTTACCGTAACTCTATTTTTTTCTAATCATATTGATTTAAAGGTCTCTCTTTATTTAAAGTTAAAGTTTCTGTTCAAGCGCATTTCAAGGGTTTTAGTTAACATTTACTGTGATATTATCTCATACATTTCAATTTTTGATCAAAACCTAAAAATACTTACGAGATTTAGACAAAAGAAATACAATTTATTAACGATTCAGGTTTCACGATGAAGAACATGCTAACCTACTCAATGCGATGTGGCTCATTGCCATAACATTTCTCTCCGTTGGTTTTGGAGACATTGTGCCAAACACATATTGCGGCAGAGGTATCGCCGTAAGCACCGGTATAATGGTAAGTTCTTGGAAAAAAAACGGTATGTGTTGACTGACGGAAGGAATGAGTAAAACGAACAATTATTACACGTTCACTTACTTTAATCAATTATATTTAATACTTTATAACTTTTAAATTTTAATGGTAATACAGTAATTATTATAATCTAAAAGAGATAAAAATCTTTTTAACCAAAAGTCAGTCAACACCTAACGAAAAGTTAGTCGTACAGTATACACATAACACTAAATGGTTAACACTTACGATATTATATGGACAGTGACACAAAAATCATAAATATTTTATTCAATAAATTAAATGTCTCGTCATAAACTATATAAGTTAAAAATTCTGTCGTTTTTATTTTGATGTCAATAAAATTGCAGGACTTTTTCTTTAAAAACTTGTAGGTATTTTTATTTATTAAGTACACTATTTATTATTCGTTACTCTATGAGAAAACTTATGTTATTTATGAACAGTGAGGCAAATTACTTAGTTCGAAAATAAAATTATATTGTTCGAAGAATTAACGTCCATTTCCCTGTTAAAGTCAGCTATTAGTTAAACTATATTTTGTAGTATGGAATGCTTAACAACTCTTTTCTATCTGTAGATCTCTTTTCACATTCTTAATATTTCACCGACTGCACTATACATTAATTTCTAAAATGGCTCACTTTTCCTCCAGTTAACGGTAAATAGATGTACAAAACTTCATTGCACCGTTAGTGTTTTTGTAAAAAGGAATTTCATTAAAACTTAACTCCTAATTATTATTTATTTACAATTAAGTTTGCACATATTAGATATAAAAGCACTAATTGGTTTTGTCACATAGATTATAAATAATTTTCTATATATGAAGCGTGAATAGTTGCTGGATGCTATTAAATAAAAAAATAAACAAAATATATCATCTTTAAAACATCATTTAAACTTCAAATAAATTTGTTCACTAATTTTATAATGTTCATGTTTCATCACTTGCGTTTAAAACGTAAATATAAAAGCTAACATTTCATTATAAATATATTTAATGGGCCGTTTTTTAAATAAATAATAAATTAATAACATTCTTCTGATTGTGTATTTAAGAAATATTAAAGCCGTAACCACAGTCTAACAACTTTAAACGGCTAGGCATGTAGCACAAAGTAAAAACGTAATTTATTTTAACTTCTAGCCTTAAAACGCATCATTCGATTAGTGGAATGTAAAATTGGATGCTTCTACACAATCGCTTACGTTTTACATTAAGGTATTCACTTAACAGGGAGCTGGATGCACAGCGTTATTAGTCGCGGTTGTTTCAAGAAAGTTAGAATTAACTAGAGCTGAGAAGCACGTTCATAACTTCATGATGGATACACAACTTACTAAAAGAGTAAGTATTCCATCAATGTCAGTCCATCACAATTATTATTAATCTAATTAACAGGGGGCAGGATGTACAGCATTGTTAGTGACCGTTGCTTCAAGAAAATTAGAATTAACTAGAGCGGAGAAACACGTACATAACTTCATGATGGAAACTCAACTCACCAAAAAGGTAAGGCTTTTTTAAAAGACTGTACTGTACGAGCAAAGGTAAGAAAAGCTGAAAGCGCAAATCCTGGTTCAGTATACAATTACTTTTCAATGTGATAATATATTATAAAATATCATTTTTTTTTTTGTAAACTAAAGTTTGATGTTGTGCATGTTAGGTTGTCGGTGTAATAAAAATTGACACCGAGGAGCGGTAACACCGAGCATATAAAATTACCTTCGACGTTTATGTTTTTAATTTCAAACAAAAATGCATAAATGTTTATTTATTTCAATTAAATATCATTGACTTAAATCTTACTCAAATACCTTAATGTCTGATTAATTAATAGTTAATTCATTAGTTTTATATTTTTTTTAAATTCAACGTTCTCGTTAAGTAAATTATAAGTTCAATAAAATAAAAATTCCATTTTCACAATGTAAAAATGGTCAATCAGTAAACTATTTAGCTCATATAGCTTAAATAATTAAAATTATACAAAATATATCCATCAACAGGTTTATAAAATTTCAGTTAAAAAATGCAGCCGCCAATGTATTGAGAGAGACTTGGTTAATTTATAAACACACACGGCTTGTGAAAAGGGTACATCCTGGGCGTGTGCGGACTCATCAAAGAAAGTTTTTGTTAGCTATATACGCGTAAGTATTTTATATTATTTAAATGAATAAACTAGGTATTCCAAATAAGATGAGCTAAACTTCATCAGAAAGGAAATCAGTGGTGCATTAATTAAGGTAAGATAACTATTATAATTAAAATGTGGAGGTCGGGCGAAGATGGTGGCAACTATGGATATTCTTAATTCAAATTGTTTTTAAAATTGAAACCAGATGCAATATCCGTTGTGCACTACGAGCTTCTTTATCTATATAAAATGTTTGGCCTAAAGGGCAAAAAATAAAGTTAATAAATAACAGTGGAATCATTACAATTTCCTTTTACTAAATTATATTTTCCTATTTTACTCCGTCGATGTCGATGGAAGCTGAAGTGGCAATGGGCCGGCCATATAGTTCGAAGAATCGATAACCGATGGGGAAGAAAGGTTCTCGAGTGGCAGCCTCGTACCGGTAAGCGTAGTGTAGGGCGACCCCCACTAGATGGAGTGATGACCTGGTAAGATATGCAGGAATTCGATGGATGCAGGTGGCTCAGGACCGTGCTTTGTGGCATTACTTGGGGGAGGCCTATGTTCAGCAGTGGACTTGTGAAGGGCTGTAATGATGATGATGATGATGATGATTTTACTCCGTGATAGACCAGCACTCGCCGTAAATTTCAGAGTGCGTTAACTTGGATTAGAAAGCAGTAAATACAATGAAATTATTAATTGCAATTTGTAGTGCTGATTTACTACATGCTCACCATCAAGGAAAACATTGTGAGGAAACCTGCATATCTGATAATATGATGAAATATTTCGAATACGTGTGAAGTCCGCCGACACGCACTATATAAGCGTAAGACTAATTGCTTCGTAACTCTCTCAGAAATGAGAGGAGGCTTGTGCCCAGCAGTGGAACGTACAATTAATGTAACTTTATTTCACTTCAATTAAAATAATTAATACTATAATTCTCAAATAACTTCTTATTTAATAAATTCTAATAAAGATACTATATACGTTACCATTGAAAGTGGCGTCTGGTAATCAAATCAAATGCAATTTTGAAAGCTAAATTTTTATACGCGTTGTTGAAAGAGGAAACATTATCACAAAATTTGAACACCAAAATAAATTATTATCATCACATTTGAAGTCGACCAAAACCCATTGGAGCAGCATCAATTTCCCACTTGAGAAATAAGAAGTCTGTCAAATAAACGTTTCATTAATCTATCATAATATATCAACACCTTTCTGCTTTCACAACTAGTACGAATATACATATAGTACGGATGTAAATATCTATATTTCTAAGAATGTACCAGGTGGTAAGAAAAATTAGAAATATTTAGTCATACCACGTTAGCTAAGCTAGCTAGTCAGCACAGAGCCAATACTCTTGCACTGGTAACGCTGCTTCATGTACATATTACCGGAATTTAGGTGCAGCTTTTGAAGGGCATTTCAGGTTACTAGAGCATCCATGAGCAGGATGAACAGCGTGCACGAGCTGGGCATTTGAAAATACATGACATATTAAACGTTTTGACCTCTTTTACCATACTTTTAGTTATGTATTTACCTAATAAACCATGAAAGCAGCGTTACACTGTGAACGCGCTTAGAACCAACTTATTTTAGCCCGCGACCTAATAACTCCATAAAGCTTTCAGAGAGGGAGCCCTGTGCCCTGCAGTACCTGTACCAGTACCCTGTTATCAAGGATGTAATATATAAGATGTAACCTTACTTAATAAATTACACCGATCGCAAAGGCTTAAATTAATATTCGGTGCCAGATCACGGTAGTGGCTCGGTGGATGTGTGCTTGTCTTAAAAGGCATAAAACGAGCAATCCGAGTTCGGTCCTGTCCTCGTCAGAAATAGTTGTCGCAATTTAAAATGCTTATTTAAGAATTAATCGTTTGTAAGCACCGAGAGGAACGCCTGAATGTCGAAAAAATGATTAATTTCGGGGAAATACAATATATAATAGCAACATGAACTTAGGTTACATAGCGGAACTCCCTTATTAATTGTGACACCTATAACGCGCAGTATTTGAGCTGTTATTTTAATTTTTATTTACTTTATTCAGGTTACGAAAAGTTAAAATGGATCAAAGGAAGTTAATGGATAATGCAAATACCATAACAGATATGGCAAAGGTAAATCGATATAATAAATATAAAAACAAAGCTAATGCTATTTTCATATCACACATCCATTTTAGATTAATATAGAAAGCACTTATTTTTTACATTTAACAGCATAGAAAACAAAAAAAATTATTATAGTTTTTATTATGTAGATTGCCCAAGTATATCTACAATATACTAGAATTGTAGTTATTCGTCCTGTGTTTTACTAGTCTTTTTAATTTATTTATTTAATGAGTCCGTCACCATTCGCTAAGCGCATGTAATTACCTAGTATCTAGTGATTATGTTTACAGTAGGAGAGTAAGCATACATGGATAAAAATGACACCAAAACCAATAGATTTTCTTTAAACATATAATCGACTATTTAACACTGCAAGATTTGCAACGATTGGCAACTACAGTAAGTAATGAGCTGCAAAGCGATTGATAGTAGGACCCTTTTCTGTTGCAGACCCAAAATACCGTTTACGAAATAGTTTCGGATATGAGTACCCGACAAGATACTATAGAAGAGAGATTAACTAGCTTAGAAGAAAAATTGACGGCATTACAGGTAAAATAAATACTATTTTATGATCTGCGCACCTGATTACTATACCGATAGGGTTTAAATTTCAACATTTAAAGCAAAATTATCATCGCTTTTATATATCTATTTTTAACTTAAGACGTATAAGAATATATATTTTCATGTGATATTTACATATTTATGTAGATTAAATTCATACATTACAGAAATAAAATAGATGCTCAAATTATTTTCTACATTCTACCCGCGAGAACAGTACCAAACGGACACGTTTACTTATGTTCCTTGTATAAATTCAATAACAGTGCAAAAAATAAAGTTTGTGAAGTGAAATTTAGACGTTAATATCGGTCAGAACCTACTGGACCTAACAGTTGTATTAGTGTTATCTTTTATCGTGGAATAATTGGTGTATTTTGGCAATATTTATTGCAAACATTGTGTTTACATAGTGTGCGGTGTTAGAGCTATTCTTGACAAACAAAGGAAAGGTCAAATTACGATAGTTATAACTAAGAATACTCGAAACACTTCCATAAATTCATGCTTGCTGCTAGCGGCTTAGTAGCGCAGTGGTATAAGCGGCCACTTCTTGTTTAAACGTGAAGCGCATTCAAGAATCGGAAGATCGAATCAAGACAAACACCAACACTTTTTGTGAATAATTTCTGACAAATTTATTATTTCAAATATGAACTCACCCTGCAGCGGTTGTAAAAAACCAATCAAACCTTCAGAAAGAATTACTTGCACTCAATCTTCGTGCGGCAAAAGATATCATTACCTGTGTGTTAATTTGAATGTTGATAACTTCAAAAAGCAAAAAAAATTGGAAATGTCCTGACTGCTCCATTAAACACTTGTCAATAATACGTAAGGAATGAAATAGTGATGATACTCCAATTAAATTGGTGACCAGCAGCGAGTTTTTAGACGACTCTCAAAATATTACTGTAAGGCGTCAAAAAGAGAGCGAACCCACTACTGAACACCAAGACTGTGTATCTCGTACTGAACTTGCAGAAATTATTCGTAGCGAATTGCGTTCAGTGGTACGAGATACATTAAATGAGGAGTTCACTAGTATCAAAAAAGAAATTCATGCATTTGAAACGATTAAATTTATTAATTCACAATATGATGCTATAAGTACCAAAGTTAAAGTCCTATCTGATGATACCAAGATCGTTTCTACAACTAATGTAATGTTAACTGGCACGGTCAGTGATTTAGAGGAAAGGTTATCACAAATGGAACAGACTGTTCCATTTGTAATAACCTTTGCCCGTCAGTCAAACGTCGAAATCCACTGCTTACCTGAGCACAGACAAGAAAACCTGGTTAACACAATCGTTAATATCGGAAAAGTTATTTCATTTCCCATTTTGGAAACTGATATTTTATCCTGCAACCGAGTGCAAAAGCTTAATGCCTCATCCAAGCTGCCAAGGACTGTTGTATGTAAACTAACAAGTAAAATAAAGCGAGACAACTTCTTAGGCGCTGTACTTACATACAATAAAATGAACCCAAAAAAATAAATTAAATACGAAAATCCTGGGTTATGGAGACATTGAATCACCAGTATTCATTAACGAACATCTCACTCCATCCAAAAAGGCGTTACATGCAGCTACCAGATTGAGAGCAAAAGAGAAACAATACAAATTTGTTTGGGTGCGTAATGGCAAAATTTTTGTGCGCAAAAATGAGACATCACCAGCACGGGTAATAACAAGATTGGAAGCACTGGAAAATCTCAGTAAATTTTTTTTTAATTTATTATCTAATTCTGTATTAAATTTAAATCTTTTACACACTCTGATTTAAACATTTACTATCTCTTGCTATATCTTCTATATCTATTATATAATGTTAGAGGTGTTAGGACTAAGCTGCAAAGTATATATAAAACTGTACTGTCAAGAAATTTTCATTTAATAATTTTCACTGAAACATGGCTTAACGATTCTGTGGGTAGCACGGAGCTATTTGACAGTGTACCATATTCAGGAGAGATCGACAGGTCAATACCTTCTATACTAGATAGGAAGGTGGTGGCGTTTTAATAGCAGTAAAGAGAAATATAAAGGCTAGAAGGAATACATCCTTAGAAAGTTCTTGTGAAGATTTATGGATTACTTTAGACATAATGCCAAATTACTCTCTTCATATGTGTGCTGTTTATTTACCGCCACCAGTCTCAAGTGATGATCTAAACCACTTCATCAGCACCAAAAGTATATTTGTACAAAATCTTGATCCTATCCTTCTAGTGGGGGATTTTAATTTGGGTCATATAGATTGGACCTCAGATCATAGCAATCTAATAATTAAGTCTAACACAAAAATAAATCAGATATTTATAGATTTTACTTCATGTAACGGTTTCAAACAGTATAATCAGGTACAAAATAATGACTCTAAAATACTTGATTTGAATAAATCTAAATTTACGGATTTTATCGCGTTTATTTCACTACTTTTACTTATTTTTAATTCCCGACGTTTCGGGTGCTTTACAGCAACCATGGTCACGGGGGGGTACTGAGATGTTTGACGTCGCAATGTCATAGTTAGTCCGGCTACTTTCAGTTTTTGAATATTAATTTTTGGTCCGATTTACGCAAAACGAGCTTATAGTATCATGAAGTCTTGCTGCTCTCTGAAACAAAGATTTACCCACGGTAGCTAACTGTGAAGGATGATGGTGAGATTCACCATTTAAATATCGGTTGGTATGGGTCTTTTTTCTATACACAGTGTAGACCCATACGACTGTGGCCGACTTCACTCGGTCACTGTGACGTAGGCGCGGGACCCGAAGCTTGTTGTCTTGCAATACTTGCTTGACGTGCTGAAGTTCGGCGGCCAGATGTTTTCTGTCACAGATCCCTTATGCTCTCTGAAACAAAGATTTACCCACGATAGCTAACTGTGAAGGATGATGGTGAGATTCACCATTTAAATATCGGTTGCTATGGACTGTGTATAGAAAAAAGACCCATACCAACCGATAATTAAATGGTGAATCTTACCATCATCCTTCACAGTTAGCTACCGTGGGTAAATCTTTGTTTCAGAGAGCAGCAAGACTTCATGATACTATAAGCTCGTTTTGCGTAAATCGGACCAAAAATTTATATTCAAAAACTGAAAGTAGCCGGACTAACTATGACATTGGGACGTCAAACATCTCAGTCCACCCCGTGACCATGGTTGCTGTAAAGCACCCGAAACGTCGGGAATTAAAAATAAGTAAAAGTAGTGAAATAAACGCGATAAAATCCGTAAATTTAGTTTTATTCAATGTGTAGTGTTCGCGTAAATTTAAGAAATCAATACTTGATTTGGTTTTATCTAACGTTCAATATCCTATCTCGGTCCGTAAAGCGGTAGATACTTTATCGAAGATTGATAACTTTCACCCGCCGTTAGAAATTGACATATATTATAAAAAAATAGATAAACTTCGATACAATAATTTCAATGTGTATAAGTTTTATAAAGCAGATTATAAAGGTATAAATAGGAATGCTTAGAAAAATTCTATACCGTAATTCGAAAAAATATCGAGAAATATGTACCCCTAAAACCATCTGTTAAAAATAAATATCCTGTATGGTATTCACAGAGACTTATAAAACTTTTAAAGAAAAAGAAAATTAGCCGCAAAAAAAATGAAAAAATATCAAAACATTTGTGACGTATACAAATATGAGTTGTTAAAAAAAGAGAAAACACGCTAATTAATAAGAGTTACAGCAACTACATAAATAATGTGCAAAGAAATATATTAAATAATCCGAAATATTTTTTGGTCTTACATAAAGAATAAGCTTAATAATAATGACTCGATCCCTAAGGAAATGGAACTGGGGAACAAAGGTGCTAATGACGGTAGTGGCTGAGCACTTTGAATCTGTTTATAACAAACCCTCCAAAGTCCAAGATAAGTCTTACTCGAGAGTTAACGACAGTGTGATAAATTCTCTTAATCTGAATTATATATAAATACCTAAAAAGGATATTGAAATTAAACTTGCTAGGCTTAATACCAATAAAGGAGCCGGTTTTGATGGATTACCTTCAATATCCATAAAAAATGTGCTAAAATATTGTCGACACCACTACATTTAATTTACAACCGATCTACCTCGGAAGGCATTTTTCCAAACGTATGGAAAGAGGCTATCGTTTTACCAATCCATAAATACGGAAGTATCAGTGATATCTGTAATTATCGACCTATCAGCATACTTTCCACTTTATCAAAAATATTTGAATCTCTTGTTAGTAACCATTTAAAGTGGCACGTAAAACAACTTTTGAGTGACTATCAACATGGTTTCTTTGCGAAGCGTCCACAACAACCTGTTCTTTGTCGAAAAGGTTTTAACCGAACTAAGGAATGGCAATGAGGTTGATGCCGTTTACACCGACTTTAGCAAGGCCTTTGACAAAGTGGACCATAAAATATTACTGGCTAAACTTAAAAACTTTTTTTTATTGACGGATGTCTTTTGAGATGGTTTGAATCCTATTTAGAAAATAGAGTAATGAGGGTTGTTGTAAACGGATTTGTATCTCACATATTTCAAGCTACTTCTGGAGTTCCTCAGGGTTCAGTCCTGGGTCCAATTTTATTTTGTTTGTTTATAGATGACATAAAACATGTATTAAATAACAGTCAGTTTGTATTATATGCCGATGATCTGAATTTTTTTAGAACCGTTAAGTGCACGGAGGACCAGTTACTATTACAGAGCGATATTAACGATCTTTGTAAATGGTGTGAATGTAATAAGATGGAACTCAATGTAAAAAAATGTCACCACATAAAATTTTCAAAGAAATATAAAAAATTCGAGACTAATTACTATATTGCAGATACTCGTCTTAATCAAGTAAAATATGTTAAAGATTTAGGCCTAAACATTGATTCCGAAATGAGATTCACACGTCATATTGATATCACAATAAATAAGTGTAATAGATTAATAGCATTCATCTCTCGTAACACTTCAGAATTTAAGTCCATACCAGCTTTCAAGGCCCTCTATTTCGCGTTGATCTGTAGCAATATAGACTACTGTTCCTTTGTTTGGTATCCCAGTTATCAAAACAATATACAACGTATAGAAAAAGTTCAAAAAGAATGTTAGCTAGACTCAGTTACATCGAAGGGACTTATCACACTTTTAATAGCTATAAGAAAAGACTTGAGCATTATCATATGATATCTTTAGAAAGGCGTAAGGATGTATTAAGTATAACTTTCTTACACAAGCTCTTAAGTTTTGAAATTGACTGTCAGTCTCTCTTACTTGATATCGATATCACTGTTCCAAGAATTAGTGCACGTCTACATAACTGCAAACCGTTTCATATTAAAAAGAGTCGTAATGAAAATGGCGGAAACACACCTTTATCATACTTGTTGAATGCATTCAATTCAATATTTCAAAATTGTGATGTGGATATCCATTTTGATAGCTTAAATGTTTTTAAGAGGAAGGTACTAACACATTACACAGCCAAATAATTTTTTCATTTTAAAAGTTTTTGTACTTCCTCTCTTTTTTTCCATTTATACATTATATAAGATAGGTTTTTTTTGTTTGTTCTAATTATATTATTTTATTGTAGTGATAGTTTTATAGGTTACTGTTCTCCTTAAAGGAAGTCTTTTATTATATGTTGTTTTTACATAAACATATAACATAAACACTCACGCCTGTCACCCAGAGGGGTAGGCAGAGACTACAGACTTCCATTTAGCACGATCCTGACATACCTTTCTCGCCTCTTCCACATCCATATACCTTCGCATACATGCTCGTCGGTTAAGGGTACTCTTAATTTGGCCCATTTTTAGTATATCGCCAATTTGGTCGACAAACTTCCGCCTAGGACGTCCCTTTCCGACTCTTCCATTCACTTCTGCAACATATATTTGCTTTGTCAGTCTTTCCGCATTCATTCTTTCTACATGACCAAACCACCGAAGCATTCCTTTCTTAATCCTGGTCACCGCATTATCTTGCAAACCACACTCTTCTTTTATCACACAGTTTCTCACCCTGTCACTCAGATTCAGCCCTAACATACTCCTTAGCGACCGCATTTCTACTGCATTTATTCTACTCTCGTGCTTCTTCTGCCACACCCAACTTTCACTACCATACGTTAAAGTAGGGACTAATACAGCACTGTGAATTGCCATACGTGCCTTTTTTGATACATTCTGACTTTTCACAATAGAGTGTAGAGCCCCATTTACTTTATTTCCTGCATTCACTCGTCGTTCAATATCCTTATCATATCTCCCATCCCTGCTGAATACACATCCCAAATATACGAACTCATCCACTTGCTCAATTAACTGTCCTTCTATTCTTATTTCACATACCGTTTTGCTTTCATCTCTTTCAAAAACCATCACTTTCGTCTTACTTGCGTTCACTTTTATTCCCCTTTCTTTTAATGACCTGTTCATTAATGTAACCATCATTTGCAACTCGGCCTCCGAAGACGCAAGTATGATTTGATCATCGGCATAAAAAAGGCATTTGATGGTTAACTCACCCATTCTTAACCCGCATTCTTCAACTTTCAAATTTTCCAAACAGCTGTCCATAAATAGGTTGAACAACCACGGGGAAGCTACACAGCCCTGTCTGACACCTTTATGGATGCCAAACCAGTCCGAGTAGACCCCGTTGATTCTAACACAAGCACTCGAGTCCCTATACAGAGACTTTAATGCCTGTATCAAATCAGCGCTCAACCTAAATGCGTTCAGCGTTTGCCATAACACATCCCTGTCCACTCTGTCATAAGCCTTTTCCAAGTCCATGAACGCACAAAAAACTTTTTGGTTTTTCGCCAAAAACTTCTCCGCGATCATGCGCATGGAAAAGACTTGATCTGTACACCCCATTCCCTTTCTAAATTTCGCTTGCACATCCCAAATTTTTTCATCAGTTTCTTTCATAACTCTTTCAATTAGTACCTTAGCATACAGTTTTCCCACAATGCTAAGAAGGCTGATACCACGGTAGTTTTTACATTCCTGCTATGACCCTTTTCCCTTATATATTGGGACTATCACGGCTTTGCACCAGTCTTCCGGTACCCGCTTTAGTTCCCAACATAAATTAAACAATGTGTACAGCAGGCCTGCCACCACGTCCTCTCCAGCCCTTAGCATTTCAAGTGAAACTCTATCATATCCGGCTGCCTTACCTACTTTCATGCTTTTCATTGCTTTCGTTATTTTATCTATACGTATCTCCCTATCTCTTTTATCTTCTTTTGGAATTTCTATTTCATTTAGTTCACACTTCTCCTCACTCATAAGTTCGCTTTCAAAATATTCCTTCCATCTCTTTAGACTCAACACTTCATCGTACAGGATACAGCCATTCTCATCTCGTATCGCATTCAATCTAGGCTGTTTTGAAAGTCCCCTGGTATTTCTTACGAGTTTCCAGAACATTTTAATATTTGCCTGGAAGTTATCCGATATTCTTCTATCATTCCTATCCGTTCTTTTTTGCTTTTTCCTTTCAACTAATTCTTTTACTCTCTTATTTAAACGTTTAAACTCTGCCTTTTTTCTTTCATTCTCATCATTCTTACCGCCAGAATTACCAGCTTTGGTTGCTAGTAAATCTAGCCACGCTCTCTTCTTTGCTTCAACTTCCATACGTACCTCATCATCCCACCATAACGTATTGTCTTTCCTTTCATTCGTTCTCTTACTAACACCACATACTTCGGTAGCTGCATCCACTAAACCTTTCTTAACATTATGCCACACATTCTCCAAGTCTAACTCATTCACACACAACTCATCCAAATTACTTATATTTTCTCTCAGTCTGCATTTGTACTTGTCTTTCACATCTTCATCTTGTAACCTCTCAATTCTTATACGCTGTAACGCAGTGGTAGACACAGATGTCCTATGCCGCCAACGTCTGAATAAACCCCTAATTCGGCATAAGACCAGGTAGTGGTCCGTCCCTACGTTGGACCCCCGGTAAACCCTTGTATCCACCACTGCGCTCCTCATTCTTTCATCCACAGTTATCAAATCTATCATGCTTCTATCATTACCTCTTTCCCAAGTATACATGTGAATCTTCTTATGACGAAAGAAAGTGTTCGTCACAAAAAGATTCCTTTCCACACATACGGTGAGGAGGCTTTCACCATTCTCATTTATACTTTCATCACCAAACGTTCCCAATATCCTTTCATAACCAAGCGTCCTCACCCCAACACTTCCATTAAAATCTCCTAGCATAATAATATTTTCATTTCCCTTACACTTCATTAACACCATCCTTACCATTTCCCAAAACTGCTCCCGGATATAAGTGGGCTTAGACATGTCTGGGGCGTAGACCCCTAACACAAACAACTTCTTTAAGCCCACTTTCATTCGTATCCATAGCAGTCTTGGGCACACACATTTATTTATTTATCCTTTTTCGTACACCACAATACAGAAACATCAATATAGTCATACTCTTTCACACATTGGCCCATTCTTTCTGAAAGGATGATACCTACTCCCTGGCATGCCCGCTCGATCTCGTCTACACCAGACCAGTATGCGGTATACATGCCATGTGCAGTGACATCCTTCCCCTTCCTTTTCGTCTCATTTACACATAATACATCTATTCCTCTATCATACATCATATCGCATACTTCATCCATTTTATCATTCATTGCCCCACATACATTCAACGTAGCCAGACGGGCCTCTGCAATCCACTTTTCGCCTCTCTGGGAGACAGAACGTGACGGGTGGCGAACCTCGTCGCCGGTTTTCCTCCCGGAGATTCTTCGCACCCCTGCCCCATTAAAGGGGCGCCGGGAACTCGGGGCCATTTCTTTTACTTTTTGCCTCATGGTGCTAAAACTAGGGCGTGGCATATTTTACGCCGCTACCACACGGCGAGTAGCCGAGTCTGTTCTTTCGGCTTTGTCGCTCTTTTAGCACCACCCGGGGGAAACGTGTAGGGTGGGCCTAGGATTAGGTGGTCGAAGCCTACGGACGCGAGCGACTTATCCCCCTTATTAGTTGTGTTTACCTTTAATTTAAATGCATATATACAATTTTTTAAGTGCACCTCATAATAATTATTTCTATATGTATTTAGTTGGTAAGCCTTATTAAATAAATAAATAAATAAATTATTATACGAGGTTTGAGTACTGACTTCTGTGTACGGCACAAACGTCAATTTCGTTTCAAAGTATATGTAAATATTGATTAAAATTTACTACTTTTTGAATATACAGAGGAACCTATTATTAGCCTAAAAACACAATATAAAAATATAGTTATTCTAACCAATAACTGTAACGCTGTTGGCTTGTTTAAATAAATAAATAACTTAATTAACCATCCCTTTACACAATTTTGCCTATTACTTTGCAACGGCATTTCTCATGGTCATCTTACCCACGAGACAAAAGGGATGGATTTTCTAACTTTTATTACACGGCTATACTGTAAATTAATATCTTTTTACTTTTTAACATAGGCCATGTCAAAATGTGATGTTCAGACAACATGACAAGTTCGCTAACACTCAGTGAGCAACGCGGCGAAAACTTCGTAATGAGAAGAAACAATCACTTAAACGTGCAAGGTTGTTTCTTAAATAGAAATAGAAACAATAAACTTAAACGTGCAAGGTTGTTTCTTAAATAGAAACAGAAACAGAAACTTAAACGTGCAAGGTTGTTTCTTAAACAGAAACTGAAACAGAAACTTAAACGTGCAAGGTTGTTTCTTAAACAGAAATAGAAACAGAAACTTAAACGTGCAAGGTTGTTTCTTAAACAGAAACAGAAACAGAAACTTAAACGTGCAAGGTTGTTTCTTAAACAGAAACAGAAACTTATTGAAAGTCACTTTTTTCATTACGGTTCGCAAAAAAAACCTCTTTCCTTGGAAGAACCAGCAAGAAACTATACCAGCGGGACTATTTTTCCAATAATAGCTTACAGTCATGTTTACAATAAACAACACAAGACAAATTAGAAATAGCTTGGTAGCGATCACCCTTCCCAGGGGTTATTATCATCCATAAATTCCTTAATATTATAATGACCTTTTTTATACAAACTTAGTTTAATAACATTTTTGAAATTTGTGTATGACAAATTTTGTATATTTTCTGGGATTTTATTGTAAAATCGCATAAATCACCCCAAGAATGAATTACTGACTCGGTGGAGTCGAGTAACTGGTACTACAAGCTTGTGTCTGTTCCTAGTATTTACAGAATCAATATCACTTATTTTCGCAAAACTAATTTTATTTTTGTGTACGTACCTTACATTTTCATAAATATATTTTACTTTTATATCTTAATTTGCGATTCAGGAACAAATGAATACTTTACCGGATGTGATGGCGCGGTGTTTCCAACAACATTTTGAGAGGACTGAACAACGCAGAAACTATCTTCATCCGGATACGGCCGCAGCACCTACACCTCCGTCATCAACCATCTCACCTTATTCTAGGTGAATAAAAATTGTAATTAATATCATTAATTTATGAAAACTAAAAAAATATTTTCCGAGAAACCTCTCTCAAATATTAATTAGTATGGGACACTGCTACCAGCACCCCCTTGTCAAAATTAATGCTTTTTAATTGCAGACCTCTGGCATCAGCGTCACACCCGTGGCCACCTAGTCCAGTTGTTCAACAAGCTACGAGAGCACACTCGACTTCCGAGAGTATCGCAGCCCACTCCCAAACTCCTGTTCAGCCAACGCCGTCGAGCCCTGCGCCACTTATGGCACGGACTCCACTACCTAGCTGAGTACCGCCTTCTAATTCCGAACTTCTTTGCTGAACTCGACGAAACTCGGCTCCTATCCTCTGACCCTACCTATAACAATACTATACCTGTTAAGTTTATCGGGAAAATTGTTTCACCAAAGACAATTGTTGTTGATGCATGATAGAAGGTTTATGATACGATTGACAAAACAGCAGATAAGAAGAAAAACCAATTAACTTAAAAAGGTTTATTCTTTACTGTTTTAAAAATATGTTTAATCATTATTTCGTTAGCTACTACTAAATTAAGTTCCTGACCTTAAATTTTGTTATTGGGCGAGTGAAATGAGTTTCCCGGTTCACCGATGGACGAAGCCGCATTGCGAGAGAAGGTCAGCCGTAGTTGTCATCGCGGTTCCCCAAAGTTTCGGAAGTGCCAGACTGTTGTAGTGGTATTTTAGATAGTTGTTAAAATCAGGTGAAGCAGACCGAGTGTTGTGATTTCATGACATGCTTTATCAATAGCTGCTTTATTAAAAAATAACAATATTTCATGTTTGTTTTCGTTTATTTCATTTGTGTTTATAATTAGGTTTTAAAACATTTAACGTAAAACAATTTGTTTTTAATATAATATAAACATTTACACGAAACTGCACATACAATAATTATTTGATTGCCATTGAAATCAAAATTTGAGATCACTTAAAGATTGAAGTAAAAATAACGATTTCTGAATTTATTAATAGTAATTCGACACAAAAATACGAACCAATATTTACCGTTCATTCATATATGACAGCTTTAGTACTTATAGATAAAGACATTCATTAACAATTCTGAGCTTTCGGCTCTTCTTACTTTAAAATTTTTACGGTTCTATAAAATGTATACACATATTTATAGATATAGATATAGATAACAATTGTTACTACCTGCCTGTTGATATGTAGATTGTAAAGTAAATTATAGTGTAAATTAATAAAAGCTTTGTATAAGACGTTAAGATTGATGGCTGTCTAAATAGTGCCTAATTCACTACAAACATTTTCGAAAATTCTGATTTATTACCTTAAACTTGTGTATGATATGATGTAATTAAGGAGAGTAATTTATGGGATTGTAGTATTTAATATGTGAAATCTCGATTTTGTAAGACGCATATGAATGTGAGAAGGGATCAATTTTTTTTTTAATTTTAGTTGTAAATTTAAAATAAAATCAAAACATATTAATGTTTATGGGTTTAAAAATAATAAGTAACTTTATTATTGCCACTAAACGTGAAAGTCTGTTAATTATTAGATATATTTTAAGATGTACATTTCTCTAAAGAAATTAAAACTGTAGTATAATTTAGTATTTGTAAGTAAGTGATCCAAGAAAAATATTTTTAATTTATAACGCTGAAGTAGTTACCAATTATATATATCTGTGTTGAAAAAAAAACACATATCCTAACACTATTATTCAATAATAAAAATAATTTGCACATAGACTAACAACATCAACACGGTTATGAATAGTCATCTAATTTACACAATAGTTTAATTTGAGTTTAAGCTACTAGTTAGATCCAAGCCTAAAACATATTAATACTAGCCGGTTAAATAGAAAAAATATTTAGAGTAAAATATTTGTGGTACTATTTAATTGGCCAGATTTTCTTACAGGGGATGTAGCATTATAATAAAAAAAAACCATAAATTGCAAGTCAAAAGCGCTTAAAATTTTATCTATTAAGCTTGTCATTTATGAAAAACATGTTCTTTTCAACAAGAACGCAAATAATTAAATTGGTTTTATAATTGCGCTGCATTAGAAAAATCCTGATAGTCTTTCGAAGCAGAACACCAATAGATATAATAGATATATTAGACATATTAGATAAATTACAATTATTACTGAAATAATAATTTAGATTAATGTCTTATTAGTAAAATATGGATCGCTAGCACATACATTTTGTTTAAGTAATTTTTAGCAAATCAAATCTTATAAATCTTAAAACTAGGATACATCATTAAAAAGCCCAACACACTAATAACATGTAATAATCATATTTTTTTATAAGTGGCGACATAAAGATGCGAAAAAAATTATTACTCAGTTCGAACCACTAGATGATTTTTAAATAAAAAACAATTTTTATTTATTTTCAACAATATAATATAAAAGTCTAAAATATAAAAGTCGACATAGGTAACAGTATTTAAAAATGATTTCTTTTGTTTTCGCGAACAATACACATTTAAATAAAACTAGTTTTGACTGATTTTATCGCGTATATTAACTAAACGTCGGGAATATAAAATAAGTTATAAGCGATAAAGTCTGTGTAAACTGGATTTATTTAAGTATTTAATAAATTAATTATTATTTAATACACATTTAATACACATAAACGTCAACGCTACCAGCTTTAATTTTGTTCACCTAATTAAATAAATAAAAATACATGTAAATTAATTAATGATACCAAAATACTTACAATTTTAAGGCAATTTAAATATACCGTATCTCTTCATTGCTTATTAATACATATAGCATAGTTATTTAGGTATTTGTTTAAGGTTTGACCAAATGTTGTTAAGATTATATAAAATTTTGTGTATTTTGTAAATATACCATTTTGTAAACAATAGAATAATGTAAAAATATGAAAATAGGAAAAATATTTGCGATTTGACATGTAAGTTACAGTAAAATAGTATGGTTCCGTAAAATATTTTTAAAAAATTGTTATCTAAATGCAAAAGAGTGTAAGGAGATGCGGTAGGATTGTTTAATGCGGTGCGTTATTAGGCAAAATGAAACTTTTGTGATCATTGTTAATGAAATGAAAGTGTAACTTTGATTATATGGGCTGTAGTATTTTTTTATTTGTGTTTTATTTCCTCTTATATTCACAATGTGGTGTTTGAGAATTGTTGACGAATATAGTTCATGTTTACAACACTGAGATTGATGTAAGCAGGGCAGGACGCTCGAACTGGTAATATCACTCTCTGTCATCAGTCCATGAATTCACGAGTCATTTCCTATGCACTACTGCGTACAGATAAATAAACCTTAATATACCTATGCCCGCTTATATTCCAGCTGCGCGTATTTTCTGTGGTACAATAATTTCGACGCAATCGACATCTAGTGAAAATAACCGTGGTCGAAAGGGAAGTATTAGAACTTTATTAACAATCACAATAAAATAAAAACAAACATTTTGGCCTTTCTGAAGGCAACTGAATATTATTATTTTTATTTTATTTAAAACTTACATGTAACACCTTAAGCTAAAGGGTACATAGGGCGGACTTAATGCCATGTGGCATTCTCTGCCAGTCAACCCTGGCTGCCAAAGACAATTGTTGGCAGATGCGAACCTTATACATAAATAAAGTGCACGTATATTAAAATATACATATATAAAAAGTACATAAATACACAATACATATTATATATATCATCATCATCATTACAGCCCTTCACAAGTCCACTGCTGAACATAGGCCTCCCCCAAGGTATGCCACAAAGGTGTAAGGTGTGTGGTATATATATATATAAAAGTAAAAGTAAAGTTACAGCCTATATACGTCCCACTGCTGGGCTCAGGCCTCCCCTCATTTCGGAGAGGGTTTAGGGCAAGGAAGTGTCCGCCGCGCTGCCCAAATGCGTGTTGACGAACTTCACATGTCTTCGAAATATTTTTTTTCTTATTCTCAGACATGCAGGTTTCCTCACGGTGTTTTCCTTCACCGCCGAGCACGTGGTAAATCAACACTTAAAATTGCAATTAACAATTTCATTGGTGCCGGCGGGGATCGAACCCGGGTTACTCGCGTTCTGTTATATTTACAGCGAGCGTTAACCACTGAGCTACCACGGTCTCTCTCTCTCTCTCTCTCTCTCTCTATATATATATATATATATATATATATATATATATATATATATATATAATGTTTGAATAATTATATACTTAATGGAAAAAAATAATTGAGGAAAAATAAAGTCAATTAGTAGTTGCCCTCAGGTAATGTTCTCGGAGAAGTTCTTTGAAAACTTTCTTATTTGTGGCATTCTTAATATCATTGGGGTGGGTGTTCCAAAGTTGTGTGGCTTGTATCGTAAAAGACGACTTAAAAAAGAGACTTAGACTTATGCTGTGAAAACCTTAACCTCAGACGGTTTGAATGTCGGGATGTTCGACCGTCGATCGACTGAAAAAAATCAAAATTATCCTTTAGATAAGAAGGCTACCTTGGATCGTTTAAAATTGAATAAAGTACAAGTAAAATTCTAGAGCATCGCCTTTGACGTATAGGTGGCCATTTAAGCTTTGAACGATAGGATGATATGTGGTCATACTTACGTAAACCAAAAATAAACCTTATGGAATTATTAAGAAGGCACTCCAACTTGTTTAGAAGATTTTTGGACAGATTTGGGTAAAAATCCATTATTTCATGGAATTACAATATGGAATCAAAGTTCCATTATAAATTACAGGATAGAGATTTTCATAATCAACCTTAGCCAATAATTGCGAACTTCCGAAGACTATAACTTTGCATTTGGCTGGATTAACAGAAACGCCATATTTACATGACCATTATGTTATGACTTCCAGGTTATCATTTAGTTTGTGTATTACAAAGTTAAGATTATTTGAGCCTGACTGTACATAGAGCTGAAGATCGTCCGCATTCAGATGGTACGAACAATCTAAAACTGAGGAGATAGAATTTATAAATAAGGAAAACTAATAGGAGAAAGTATTCCGCCTTGCGGCACACCAGATTCAATTTCAGCCCATGCAGAAAACCGCTAACCTGAGCGAACTGATTGCTGGCGACCGCGAATATAAGAAGAAAACCATTCCAAGACTGGGGACGAAAATTTAAGATCTTTAAAGACGAATAGGAGGATACCATGATCCACTGTGTTGAAAGCGTTTGAAAAGTCAATAAGCGCCTCTTATATCGTCTGTGACTTTGATAAGCGAAGTGTAAGTGCTGTGACCAGAGCGAAACCCAGATTGAAATTCATTCAGCAGGGTATGTTTTGCAGTGAATACAGATATTTGCTTAAAAACACAGGCTTCCAAAACTTTAGAGAGGTACGAGGAAATTGAAAAGGGACGAAAATGGTTAGGGAAAGCAGGATTAGGTATTTTAGGAAGAGGTCCTACAAAAGCCATTTTTCCATAAGGAAGAGTATTGACCTGAGTCCAGAGAATAATTTATAATGTGTGTTATAGCTGGAAGAAGGCACTCAAGAATCATAGTCACCATTTGCTTACTAATTTCATCGTAACCCACAACCTTGGATTTAATGGCTAACAGAGCTTTTTTAATTTCATCCTGAGTAACAGGGGAGAAACAAAAGTCAGGGATCCGGAGAGGCTGCATTGATTCTGTAGAAGCAAAAGTCTGAGAACGGACTTGAAGGTCCAATGAAGTAATAGAAACAAAGTGACGATTAATGTCATCCAAATTGAGAGAGGCGCCATATTCTGGATAATTTGATTTATTAATTCCGATAGAGTTGAGGAATTTCCACACATCCGTGGACGAAGAATTAGTTATTTTGTCATGAATGTAGCGCCGTTTAGCATTTCGTACCACCTGATTGCATCTGTTTCTTAGCGTTTAAAGTTAGACCAATTTTGTTCTGAGCGATCCTTTTTAAACTTCTGAAAAGCCGTGCCATTGCCACCTGTACCCCTTTAGTCATCCAGGGAGCAGGAGGACTCTTAACTTTCACATAGTTTGACAGGAGCATTATACAGATTCACGATGGTATTATATTAGAAGCTGCCACCAAAGGGCCAAAATCAATTGAAGATGCGTCTCTCCTGAGACCCTCAATATTTATTCTTTAAAAATTGTTTAACTGCAGAAAAATAATTCTGTTTTAGAGGTTTGAGTTTATATGAAAAACAAATCAAGTCGTGACGTGAGAAACAAGGAGCAGAGAGCTGTTCAAAATGAATCACGCGATCAGAAGAGGAATTAATGATGAGGTCAATCAACGAATCATCAGTGTCAGTATTTCTATGAGTTTCACCAATGGGAGAATGCAGAGTTCGACTAATTCAATGATTGATCGTAGTTTTTGAGAGCGAAAAGTATTTTTTAACAAATTGGTGTTGAAATGACCCATTATCATGCAATGTATGTACTCAGATCCAATGATATCAAGAGCCGTCTCAAGTGAGGTAAAATAATTCACAGAAGGAGGATAATATACAACACCTAAAATTGCCCTAGCACCCGTAATGTTGATTTCTAGAAATAAAAACTCAGCAGTGGCAGAATGTGGTGAGGGGGAAGATAGAACAACCTTATAAGGTATATTTTTTCGTAGGTATATAGTGACACCACCTCGCCCATCGCATGAAAACACAATGTATCTCACAAGTAATACATATTATATTAAATTAGATTGCTTAGTGTATTTGCCAAGTCAATCTATATATTTAAAACATAAAAGATTTTTAACATTGATACGGTCACTATAAAATGTTGTTAGGTTAGCTAATTACGTAATAACTTAAAACACAAGGACCCTCAAGTAGGGACTGAATAAATTAACCGAATTTGTATTACATGGATCTCACAACTTTTTACCGTAGAAGAACTGAGTTGCGAGACTTGGTTTTTTTTACAAGTTACGTTTTTGATGGCATCTCATTTATTTTCGTAGATAAGTTATTCCTACTTTTTTACCTTTCCGGTACCTTCTCCTTCTTGAATGCCAACAACGTACCTATCTACACCTATAATACATATACAAGTACACTGTTTCAGTAGCAAAGCCTCCATAGAAGTAGAAAAGCTGGGCTTGCCTTATCAAACTGAATTAATCAATAATATCAATCAATAATATCAATCAATAATATCAACTAATAAAATAACTCGTAAACTGTTTCAAACTATTTCCAATTTCGCGCACTCCACTGTTCGACACAGGTCGACCGATGACCTCGTATTGCCTTAGCGATACTGCTACTGTCATAAAAAATGAGTTTTAATAGAGCAATTAGTTGTCTCTCTCGCTCACGTGGGCTTTTTACGGGGCTTTCGAGAAGACGATCGCTCTCTTTCTAACCTATGGCAAAATATTCTATAGTGAAATATAACTACGATTCTATAATATATAGCAATTAGTATAGAGATTTAAAGCCAGGCTTTAGGAATGGGCAATACGTTTGCAAGTTCATTTCACATTTCAATGTTTATTTACTCTGTGTGTTTAGCTTAAGCGATTTAATATTGCGAGTTGAAAATTTATGCTTTTTTAAAGATTTTTAGTGAAAATGGAGGATAATAGTGTTCCTTGTGATGAATTGAAGTGTGTTAAGTTAAGTGCTAATCGGAGAGGAAAAGGTAAAATATTTAAACTTTGTTGAGATAATACACAAGGTCAAGAGTGTATTTCAGACTTACGAGTATCAATTATCGCAATTAAGAAAGAGTTATTGGTACAATCAAAACGTTTACCAACATTTTACGTGGACGTAATAAAATTTTTCCTTACGAAACAGAGACGATTCCATTTAGAATGTAAATATTTTTTTTAACTTTGTACATAGTTTGTTTGTACTTTATTCATGTTTTACTTTTGTTCATGTATTGTATTGTATGTAAATATCTTTTTCTTTCGCTCAAAAAAACCCAAACGGCTTTCTTCAAAGCCACCGAAGCTATGCAATTGCTGATATGTAATTCAATCTATCTAGCAGTAGTATGCCTTCTGTGTGCTATGTTAAACATGTCATTGACAGCATTGAATATGAAACTGAAGAGTAGAGACAGATCAAGATTGGTATATTTTTATAAAACTGCTATAAACAACAATCTATATTTTTATCAATTTATATCTTGGGCTTGCCCTAGTTTGGAGTTCTAGCTTCGCCACTGCACTGATTCATTCACTGCAAATGTAACTTTGTAATTTTATATATTTACATGATATTACAAAGTTATTAATGCAGTAGGTGTATCTAGAAAACTGGACCGAAATTAAAAAATATTTTAGTTTTTACTTGATTTATATACTAAACCCTAATTGTATTCTAAATTTGAAGCTTCTATGTCTGCTAGAAGTGCCTTAGAGTTTTGATGATCGGTCAGTCAGTGAGTGACAAAATTAAGAAATTTTGACTAGTTATAATTCTTAAACTACTGATTCAAATTAAATAAAATTTGAAATACCTAGGCTACACTGAAAGTATCGGGAATGGAATATTTCTACTGTTCCTGTCATATAAATTTTTTTTAATTGAAATTTCTTGGTTTTAAAAATCGAATAATATTTATTTATTTAAAAAAAGATTCTCGGTCTTGTCACAAGATTTTGTCAAACTTGTTTAGTCGTTGAGAAAATGGAATTGACTCGAGAAAATTCAAGAGCGATGATTTATTAGGACTTTCGAAGTGGTTTAACACAAAAACAGTGTGTTGACCGGATGATTTCTGCATTTGGTGATGAAGCCCCATCCAAAACCACAATTTATGGCTGGTTTGCTGAATTTCAACGTGGACGTGTCAAGCTCAGTGATGATCCCCGTCAAGGTCGTCCAAAATCTGCAGTCACCCAATAAAACGTTGATGCTGTGCGTAAGCTGATTGAGGAAGGTCGACATGTGACATACCGCGAAATTCAGGCAACTTTAGACATTGGCATGAGTCAAATACAAATAATCTTCCATGAACAATTAGGTGTACAAAAGTTGTTTTCACGATGGATACCGCATTCGCTCTGTGAAGAGCAAAAAGCGGCTCGCGTTACTTGGTGCGTCAGAACTCTCGAAAGATTCCACGCAGGATCCTCAAATGCTGTATACAACATCATATCAGGTGGCGAATCCTGGATATATGCGTACGAACTCGAAACAAAAAAACCAGTCACGAATTTAGGTGTACGAAAATGAGTTAAAGCCAACAAAAATTGCTCATTCACGGAGTGTTGCAAAAAAAATGGTGGCCACGTTTGTCTCCAAAACCGGCCATGTTACGGCTATTCCTCTTGAGGGTCAAGGAACGGTTAATGCAGAATGGTATGCTAGTATTTGTTTGCCACAGGTCGTTTCTGAACTCCGTAAAGAGAACTGCAACCGCCGCATCATCCTCCATCACGACAATGCGAGTTCTCACACCGCACACAGAACAAAAAAGTTTTTAGAGTAAGAAAACATAGAATTATTAGACCATCCGCCGTACAGCCCCGATATAAGCCCTAATGATTTCTATACTTTCCCTAAAATAAAGAAAAAATTGCGTGGACAGAGATTTTCATCACCTGAAGAAGCTGTGGACGCCTACAAAACGGCCATTTTGGAGACCCCAACTTCCGAATGGAATGGTTGCTTCAATGATTGGTTCCATCGTATGGAAAAATGTGTCAAATTTCGCGGAGAATACTTCGAAAAGCAATAAATACATTTTTAAATAGTAATGTTTTGTCACTTCCTTGATTCCCGAAATTTTCAGTGCCGCCCTCGTATACCATGTTTATACAATGCCTACTTGGTTACTGAAAAATCAGGTTTCTAGTTTTATCCACTACGAAGTTATAGGGGGTCGAAAATGGCCTGAATTGCTTCGAGAAAAGTATGGTACGGCCGTGCCGCTTTTTCGCTCAACTTGGCAGGGCACTGCCGTGCTCCCAGATAAATAATAAAGTATTAAATATATTAAGAGATAAAACAAAATATAAAATATCTACAACGCTATTCGTATAAACCAGAAAATCAACTACTCCACTATCACTGCTCTATTCCATCAGTTGACTGATAAAGATAACAATCACTGTTTATAAAAAAAAAGAATACCCTTAAATTAATAGAACGTTAAAACACACTATTAGAAAGTAAATACAGAAAAAGAATATAACAAAACATCAACATTATACAAATAAGTCCACAACTAATCTTTCCCAACGAAAACAAAATCAAACGCTTAATTTGTTAGTGTATGTGTAACCAAATCATTTCATGAAATTAATGTTAATAGGGATACAGTAAAAATTGTAAATTTAATAACGGTATAAAATAACATCTGTTTGCTAACATTATTTTATAAACATTAAAACACACTAGGTTGCAAGGTCTAATACCTTTGCCTGTAATTGGCGTATCGTAACTACAACAATATTCTTTATCTTTACTTTACCTATGATCTCCATACCTACCTATGATCTTTACAAAGTTAACAAATTAACAGTTTGTTTAATATTTATATTTTTCTACCTACTTTATTACTAACAATATTATAACACTATAATTAGCTGCTTTATTCTTATCAGGCTCTACAATCTTAGAACATTAAACTTGGAAACCAATGAAATGCTATTATGCAAAATAAAGACGCACTTAGTAAACTATTTAAAACCATATCTATCTACTACTTTTTATTTTAGTCGTATTATAAAATCATATTATTCTAACTAACAATAATAGGTAACGCTGTTCTTAAATTCAAACGTATAATTCTTTAAACAGATACTAAATATCGCCACTAACTGTAGGTAAATTTACAAAATATTTAAAAAAATCCATTTAGTAGAAAATAAGTGTAGCAGAAATTAAGATATTTTCTTTTGTTTTAAGTTAATAAAAATCTGTGATGAAGGTTTTTAACGTGTGCTTATAAATAAATACCGATTACATGTGCTTTCGTAAAACTATTCATTAAAAATCCACAACTAGATGTTTTTGGTATGATTTTGAAACTCAATCTGGCAGCACAACATCCTGTCATTACGTGAATTTATTTACGCTTCCCGTTCCCGTACAACCATTTTCAATTAGAACAAATAAAAGAATACTTAATGTATATTTTTTTTACATTTATATAATTCTTATACGAGTATATGTATATTATATCTAACTCATCACTTATCACACAAGCCAGCTTAGATTATGTAAATATATTTAAAGTTATTGTTTGGCGTATAAATAATTAAAAATTTATCCTCGAAATATAATAATTATTATTAACTAGCAAACCGGACTTCACCTGTGTGGTATTTATTAAAATAGTGTCATTATTTTTTTAAATAACAATAATGACCGTATGTAGTTCATGTGTATGTGTGTGCGTGTGTGTGTGTGATTCATGGTATTGCGGATGCCAATTCTGATTGTAATATCCTCCAGAACGAATTATAGTCACGGCAGTCAATCTCAACGGAATCTGTGCAGGACGGGAAAATAGTGCACGAGTTTGTGTACAAGCACAGATTTGCTCTTAAACTAACATTTAAATCCTAATATCATGGTTTAACTTTAGAAGGCTGACGTGCAACAAAGCGTTCGGAACTTTGGGAAATTCAAAGAATTCGAATCAAACCCGATTATATTAGCAAAATTGCTTTTCTTCAATTACTCTTTATGACAGATAACATAATATCATTTTTAAATATTGTCTTATTTATCAAAAACAATACAATGTTACAAACTTTTAAATAATGAATATTATTCTAATTTGTTTTATAATTTAACAACAATAGTATTTAAAATATGATCTAGATATTATCGTTAAAACTATTATTTATTTTGTCTTACTACTACTAAAACTAACTATCCAAAAATTTCGTTAAATGAGATAATCGTTTTTGGGCCTGTACGGTCCAACCGTACATTTCTGCTGGCGTTAACATTTTACGTGAAGCAATCGCTATAGTTCGACAATTATAAAAATTGAGTTAGTTCACGTAATCACCGTAACCGCGACGGACGTGAGCTCATAAACATAACATTAACATAACATTTAACATTTTTTTACATATTTTAATCTTATATTTTTACTTCTCTATTAAATTGTTTTTATATAAAATTTTAATTATTATTAAACATATGTCCAATACCCGAACATTTTTTGGTCCTTCGACAAGTGCATTGGACCCCCGTGTGTTTCAAAGACAGTGACGTGACAGTGAGAACGATCGAACATTTTAAACTCAAACATAATAGTGGTCATCTTGCTCAACATCCACAACATTTGGCTTGGCCAAGCATTAACTTGTCTAGGTCAAGAAGCAACGTGTCGAGAAGTTGGTCAACAGAAGCGGCAGTATCAGCAGTAATCAGCAGTGTCAAAGTAAGATCTTTCCTTTTTAACAGTTCCAGATTTAATAGCAACATGGAAAACATACACGCTAATCAGGTCGAGATTGTAGGAGCTATTCGTAAAATTGGTGTCAATATTAAAAAAGATGGGTCAGAGCGTAAAACAATAGATTATTTTAAAAGAAAACTTGAGGTTTTGGAATTCTACTGGCACGATTATTAGAAAAATCACAGTCAACTAGTAAAAAGTGAGAGTCGTACACATCCCTACTTTACAAACTCCGAGTACGAAATTGCAAGGGAGAAATATAACTCGGTAAAAGAAATCATAACTTTGCAGTATCAGGATTTTCTGGCTAGCCAGAAGTATTATCCAGCCCCTGAATGTAAAACAACTCAACAAGTGGAACAGCGTGGATTAGGTGAACCGTCTTCGGGAAAATTGCGGAGCCATTAGAGGCTCTCCGCCCACAGGTACATCGAGGAGCGACCAGTAAGTTAGATGACATGACACACAATTTTAAGGCATTTAAAAGGTCTGTTAGTTGCATAAACATAAATAAAATTACGGAAAAATGGGAATTCGAAGATTCTTTAAAAAAAATTGAGTCACGATGGTCGACTACAGATTCTCTGCATTGGGCAATTGAACATGATCTCAATGGGGATGATGAAGAATATACCACTACTTTTAGTATATACGAACAGGAGTTTATGGATTTGAAGAGAGAACTCAATTCCAAAATGTGGTTTGTCAACCACCTAGAAAACTGTACGCCTAGAATGAATATACCTGCGTTTAACGGCAATTATAACCATACCATTCAAAGATCTTTTCACAGAAACCGTTTACAAAAACCCGTCGCTTTCAAACGCTCAAAAATGCAATTTTTAAAGAGTAAACTCCAAGGGGATGCAGAGCGTTTAATACAGCATTTGAATGTTAGTTCAGAAAATTATGTAACCTGTTGGGAAATTCTAAATCATAGGTTTGACAACAAGCGACGAATTTTCGTATCTCACATTAGCCTATTGCTTGGTTTCCCTAATATTCAGCAACAAGCGGTAAATCAAATTAAAAAAATCAACATCAGAATCTATCAAAAACATAGGCGTAGATATTAGCACATGGGATCCGCTGCTAGTACACATATTGTCGCAAAAATTAGACATGGAAACATATACAGGATATATAGAATCGCAAAAGAGGCCAAGAGATCTACCTGTACTACAGGAGTTTCTGGACTACTTAGAAAGCAAATTTACAGCACTTGAATTATGTCGGCGAAAACAGGATAATACATCAAAATTAAACGGTCAGTCTCAACATAGCTTCAATTCAACATCGAGTAATAATTACAAAAAGCAATTCAAATTTAATCAAAATGCGACAAACAAACCGATTGCAAAATCATATAACGTTACTGGAATAAAATGTCCTCTTTGTAGTGATGATCATGGCATTTACAATTGCAAAACATTTTTAAATATGTCAAATGGAATTAAATTGAAAACCACCAAAAAATTTAAACTTTGCATAAATTGTTTATTTAGCCATAACGGAAATCCATGTATTTCAATACAACGGTGCCGCAAATGCTTACAGAAACATAATACTCTGTTACATGACGCGTGCACTAAGTCCATATCCAGTGCAAAGGTTGCGAAAAAACCTAACGAGTCCGTGACAAAGACTTCGCACGTGTCAAAAAATTATTTAGGAGAAATTTTACTGTCGACAGCTTTGGTGAAAGTGATGGCGTTGGATGGAACCTATCAAATCAAAACAGCATTGTATAGATCAGGGATCCTAAATTTCGCTTATCTCTGAAAATTCCGCACAAACCTTAGGCCTGAAAAGACAGCACTGCAAGGGAGTTATATACGGCGTCGGGGAAAAGGAAAACATTTGTAAGGGCATGTTAAATATTACGTGTACATCCATGTTTAATGACTATTCTTTCAACACTAAAGTGTATATAATGAATAACCTAATTAAACATTTGCCAAACCAATCGTTCGCAAAGCCTTTATGGTCATTTATAGAAAACATAAACTTGGCTGATCCTGAGTTTTATAACAGTCGTCCCGTGGACTTACTCTTCGGTGCTGATATTTATTCTATGATCATGTTAGGTGGCATTTCAAAGGGAGATTCATCACAGCCTTATCGCACAACAAACGCAGCTAGGGTGGTTGTTGTGTGGTAGTGTTAAAACATTTCAATGTAATGTTATCACAAACTACATTGAAAATATTCAGAAATTTTGGGAAATAGAACAAATAACAGAAAATTCAGAGTTATCCTTAGAAGAACAACATTGTATACAACACTATACATCAACTACGAAACGTCATGAATATGGTCTTTATAAGAACTGTTTACCCTTAAAACCAGAAATTAAAACAAATTTGGGATCAACGAAATCAATGGCAATTGCACAGTTTCGGAATTTAGAAAGAAAACTTGTAAAACATGATAAAATCGCGGAAAAATATAAAGCCTTTATAATAGCCTATATAATATAAAGAATATAAACAATTGAATCATATGAAACAATCGAACGGTCATACGATGCCGGAGTGCTATCTACCTCACCACGGTGTAGCGCGTGCCGAGTCAATGACCACAAGACTCCGTGTCATTTTTAACGCATCAGCAAAAACTTCGAGTGGGTATAGTCTTAATGACGGCCTAATTTACAACAAGATTTATAATGTTTATTATTAAAATGACGTCAACATAAATATGCCTTCACCGGAGACATTGAGAAAATGTATCGGCAGATCTTCATGAATGAACAAGACCAACGTTATCAAAAAATTATTTGGAGAGGATCACCAGCACAACCTTTGCAATCTTATGAACTTACCACCGTTACATATGGCACAAAGGCGGCACCATTTTTAGCAATAACGACGTTAAAACAGCTAGCAGAAGACGAACAGGCCGCCTACCCGTAGGCATCAACGGCTTTAAAAGAGGCTTTTATATGGACGATCTAGTCCACGGAGTCCGCAACATTTAGCAAGGCAAAAAGTTGGTTAACGACTTAAATAAATTATTACAATTGGAGAGGTTCACATTGAGAAAATGGACGTCGAACAACAACGAACTGCTCTGTAACTTACGTAAAGGTCAGATTAAAGAAGAAGACTTTCTGTTGTAACATGTCTACTCAAGAAATTAAGCCCACAAAATGATGTTTGATATCAGAAATTTCAAAATTTTATGACCCATTTAGGCTGGCTAGCACCCATTTCAACAAAATTAAAAATATTATTTCAAAATGTATGGAAATTAAATATGTCTTGGGATGAAAACATACCAGATAACATACTACATGAATGGCAGAAAATTCGGAGTGATATGAATGATATTCAAAAGTTTGAAATCCCTCGATGGATAGGGTGTAACGAAAATGATGTTGTCGAGTTACATAGTTTTAGTGACGCATCAGAACAGGCCTTTGCCTGCGTCGTCTACGCGAGAAGAAAAAACCAACCTAAAACAATAATTTTAGCGGCTAAAACACGACTCGTACCAAATAAAAAAGAGATATCATTGCCTAGGTTAGAATTAAATGCTGCTCATTTGTTACGTAAATTGATAGATAAGATAAAACAATTCCTGTGTCAATATAAAATCGAGATAGATAGATGGACGGACTCCATGGTCGTTTTAGGTTGGCTAAATGGAGATCCAAGTTGCTGGAAAGCTTTCGTGGCAAACACAGTTAAATATATCACTACTATTATAGCTGCAAGTCATTGGAGTTACGTTAAATCTAAAGAAAACTCCGCCGATGCTGCAAGTAGGAGGCGATACGTATCACAACTTAAAAACAACCAATTATGGTGGCACGGACCATCATAGCTACAAACATTTTCGTAACGACTTGATGAAAAACACCTATATATGGTTATCGCACAAGACGAAAACTTACCACCAGGTAAATGGACAATGGGGCGCGTGGTGGAACTTCACCCCGGTAGCGATGGATATGTAAGAGTTGTAACAATGAAAACAAAAAACGGTAACCTTAAAAGACCGATCAGTAAATTGTCATTATTACCTGTAGAAATATCACCACAACAAAATGAAGAAAAAAAAAGGCCGAGTAACTTCATACAAAAGAGAACCCATAAGAAAGAAAATAAATTACAAGGCGCACCATCTAGATTTAGTTCTATTGTTATGAGTTTATTGTTTTTTATATGTTTAATTACGCCTGCGTTTAGTATAAGCTCTTACAATATTACAACTTTTAACAATAACCAGTCTATTTACTTCGATCCAATGGGTAAAATGCAGATAATCCAGGATAAATGGACACTAATTGTCTATTACAACTTAGATCCCTATTGGGAAGGAATTAAAGCATTTGAAATATTTTTAAAACATTTAAACGAAAGATGTATGAACATAAACGCAGATCACTTATGCAATATGATATTGTTACAACTACAGCACGAGTTCTCGGAACTGCAATATTATAATGACCTGCTATTGAATCAGCATTTCGTCGGACGCTCCAGTCTGCGACGGGGACTTGTGAATGGAATAGGCTATTTAGCTAATAGTTTGTTCGGCGTATTGGACGAACGTTTCGCTGAACAGTATAGTAAGGATATTGAACTGGTTAGACAAAACCAAAATCATTTATTAAATTTATGGAAGAACCAGACGTCGGTATTGGATCAGAATATAATTTATTAAAGCGTACCGAAGAAATGGTAGACAAACAACATAAAACTATTAACAAACATTTGATAAGCCTGGACAAACAGACCAACAACTTGCAAGCGAAAATAAAAAACATGTCAATTGCGCAGGATTTTACTTTGTCTTCTTTAATAGCCAGCAATATGCTTCAAAATATAAAAATGATCCAGGAGAATCTTCTTGAAACCATAACAGACATACCATGGTCAATTTAACATGCATTTATTAACAGCCGAACAACTTCGAGAAGAACTACACATCATTTCTGGTCATTTAACAGAATATATTACATTACCAATAGAAAATATACAACAAGAACTTCACAAAATTTATAAATTGCTTAAGGTCACAGCTAGAATAATGCAAAAATATCTTATATTCGAGGTAATATTCCCCCTTCTGAATAGAGATAAATACAAATTACACAAAATTATAACGATTCCTCATCAGGTCGAAAATAATGTAGAGATAAGCATTTTCCCCATTGCAGAATATACAGCTATAAGTTTACGAAAGGACACTTATTTGAAAATAACAAACAAAGGCTTATATTTATGTTTACATGAGGAGGATGTTTATTTGTGTCCTATTCGGCAGCCCATTTACCATCTTTCAGAAGACAAGAATTTTTGACAATTAGATCAAACAATAGGTAGATGCAAAATGTATAAGACTTCTTGTACAAATGAATGGCTACCGATGAATAACTCTTCACAATACCTATACCACTGCTGCAACACCTATGATGTTAAAATTATTTGCCCTGATCGTGTAGTTGGGGAACGGCTTACTAAAGCGGGAGTTATATCTCTCGATAGGGGATGTTTGCTAAAAGGCCAAGATTTTGCGTTGTTCTCCCATCAAATTCACACTTATCAAATTGAGATGAAAAAGGACTTGTTTCTCCCAAAAGTTAGACCCAAAAATGTTCGGGTATTGGACGTATGTTTAATAATAATTATAATTTTATATAAAAACAATTTAATAGAGAAGTAAAAATATAAGATTAAAATATGTTAAAAAATGTTAAATGTTATGTTTATGAGCTCACGTCCGTCGCGGTTACGGTGATTACGTGAACTAACTCAATTTTTATAATTGTAGTACTATAGCGATTGCTTCACGTAAAATGTTAACTGACGAGAAGATGTGCCGTAATTTCCCGAACGCTACCCAGCCGAGTTGAATCCGTCGATTGACCTCTCGGTCGAAGTTGGACTTACCTAGTCAGACTATTTGTCCCAGGTAAACGTACTCGTCAACAACTTCGAGCATAGTGCTCCCAACAACTACTGGCAATGGTGTGACATGGACATTAAACATGATCTTTGTTTTGTCCATGTTCATCTTAAGACCTATCCGTTGGGAGACACCATTGAGGTCATTGAGCATAGTGCTTAGGTCCTCCAGCGATTCTGCCATAAAGACTATATCGTCGGCAAATCGAAGGTGAGTGATGTACTCGCCATTGATGTTAATACCGTATCCTTTCCAGTCCAGTAGCTTGAAAACGCCTTCCAATGCAGCGGTGAAGAGTTTCGGGGAAATAACGTCACCCTGTCTTACACCTCTCTGCAGTTGGATAGGTTTCGAGCTCTGGTTCTGTACTCGGATAGCCATCGTAGCCCTACTGTACAAACATTTTAGCACTTCGATATACCGACAGTCAACTTGGCACCGCTGAAGTGACTGTAGCACCGCCCAAATTTCGACGGTATCAAAGGCTTTCTCATAGTCCACATACGCCAGGCAAAGTGGCAGATTGTACTCTTGGGTCTTCTGTACAATCTGTCGCAGGGTATGTATGTGGTCTATGGTACTGAAGCCTTTTCGGAAACCGGCTTGTTCGGGAGGCTGGAAGTCGTCGAGTCTGCGTGCGAGACGATTCGTAATGACTCTCGAAAAGAGCACGTAGACGCGGCTCAGAAGGGAAATCGGTCTGTAGTTCTTCAAGAGAGCGTTGTCGACTTTCTTAAAGAACAAGACCTCCGCACTTCTGCTCCACGCCTTCGGGTAGTGCCACCATCGAGGACGGAATTAAAGAGCTTGTGAAGTACTTCAAGTACCGGTGTTCCACCCGCTTTCAGAAGCTCCGCTATAATTCTATCCTCGCCTGGGGCCCTGCCGTTTTTAAGTTGCTGGAGAGCTATTCTAATCTCGCTCAGACTGACGTCCGGGATGACATCGGCATAGTGTCGGATAAGACTTGCTCTTGGATCGTTACTTACACTTGCGTGTGGCTCCAACGATGATTTGTACAGCTGCCCATAGAACCTCTCAATCTCACTCAAAATCTCAGGTGTCCCGGAAGCGATGCTGCCACACTCAGTCTTCAGCTTTGACAATTGGCTCTTTCTGTTAGACAGATCTCTGGCAAAGAATTTGGAGCTCTGGTTCCGCTTGATCGCTTCTTTAATACGAGCAGTATTAAAGTTGCGTAAGTCTCGCCGCATGTATTTGGAGATCTGTCTGTTCAGTTGCCTGTATGCTGTCAAATATGTTGATGATTGCAGCCTCATCTCCCGTCTAACAGCCATGAGATTAAGAGTATGATCGGAGAGTTTTTGTGCTCTTCTGCGGTGAGTCTTGCAGAACTTAGCTCCAACCGCATGGACAGTTTCCACGAGCTTGTTATTCATATCGTCCACTGCATTGCATTCTTCTAGGCACTGAAAGCGGTTACGTAACTCGAGCTGAAAGGTTTCGGGATTCTGGATCAGAGCACGAGGGGGACGGAGCGTTGACTTCATTAGACGAGACCTCTCCAACTTAACGTTTAGGTTTTTTTTTATAGAAGAGGGGACAAACGAACATGCGGCTCACCTGATGTTAAGTGACTACCGCCGCCCATAATCAACCGCAACACCAGGGGAATTGCAGGTGCATTGCCAGCCCTTTAGAAAGGAGTAAGCTCTTTTCTTGAAGGTCCCCAGGTCGTATCGGTCCAGAAAAATCGATGGTAAACTATTCCACAGAGAGGTTGTACGCGGAAGAAAACTCCTCTTGAAACGTATAGTGGTGGACCGCCAAGCATCCAGATGGTGTGTATGGTATCGGGACTTTTGCCGTGTAGTGCGTTCACGAAATTTGGCGGCTGGGATTATTCCGAACAATTCCTCAGAGCACTCTCCATGGTATATGCGAAAGAAAATGCAAAGAGATGCAGCATCTCTTCGCAGTGCCAGTGAATCGAGCCGATCGAAAAGCACTCGGTCGTCGACGATTCGAGCCGCTCTGCGCTGGATGCGGTCAAGTAGAAGGAGCTGGTACTGTGGAGCCCCAGCCCAGAGATGGGAACAGTATTCTATGTGCGGCCGAACCTGCGCCTTGTAGAGTTGCAGGCGGTGTACTGGCATGAAATACTGTCCCGCTCTGCTGAGCACGCAGCTTTTTAGAGGCCAATTTGGCCTTCTCTTCCAAGTGAACACGAAGCTGCACGTCATTTGATATGTCGACGCCGAGGATTCCGATACTGGCTGAGGCTACAAGGGGAGTGCCTTGAAACTGTGGATATACGACAAAGGGGTTCTTTTTAGCGGTTAACGCGCAAACTGTGTCTTCTGGGGGTTAAACTGGACTAAATTTAGTCGCCCCCAATTCGAGACTGTTCAGCAAAGACTCGACTTCAGACACAAGTTTATCCCGGCACTCGAAATTTTCCCGAGAAATATTGGCTCGGCCGGTGTAAAAAGCATCACCAGTGCTGTCATTTGCATAACAATGAATGTTACGGGTTTGTAACATATCATTGATATGCAGAAGAAATAGCGTTGGCGATAGCACGCAGCCTTGTGGAACACCAGCAATAATAGGCTTGCAATCGGAGCTTGCACCGTCTACAACGACCTTGATTCCCCGATCTGCAAGAAAGCTGGTGATCCAATCGCACAATTTCTCGGTAAGCCCATAGGAAGGGAGCTTCAAAAGAAGCGCTTTATGCCAAACCCGATCGAAGGCCTTCGCAATGTCCAAACTAACGGCCAATGCCTCCCACTTGGATTCTACTGCCTCCGCCCATCTGTGAGTTAGGTAGACCAGAAGATCACCAGCTGACCAACCACGGCAAAAACCGTATTGGCGGTCACTAATCAGCTTGTGATCCTCAGGGTACCTCATGAGCTGACAGTTTACATTGTTTTGGAGAACAAGAAGGTGATGGCGATAGGCCGGTAGTTGGACGGGTTTGAGCGGTCGCCTTTTTTAGGGATCGGGTGGACGAAAGCCGTCTTCTATGATTTTGGGACTACGCCTAGGGAGTAGGAGTACCGAAAAAGACGCGTTAAAACCGGTGCCAACTCTGGAGCACACGTTCTTAGCACAATTGGGGGGATTCCGTCAGGCCCACTCGACTTGTGGATGTCCAGGGAGAGGAGTGCTTTGCGAACCGAGCGCTGTGTGAACTGCACTTCCGGCATGGAGCACTCACACCGCGGGATGGTCAGCGGCGTACTCCTCCCGTCGTCGAGAGTCGAGTTGGACGCAAAGAAAGAGCCTAGAAGATCTGCTTTCTCCTTTGCTGTATGGGCCAGTGAGTCGTCCTCCCTGTGCAGAGATGGAAGAGATGGCTGACGGAAATTCCCCTGGACAGCCTTGGCCAGCCAGCCTTGAGACCAGAATGCACGGGTTCCAGAAGGAAGGCGAACTAGTTTCTCACCAATTCTGCCTATGTGCTCTGACTTTGCCTTGGCAATGACTCTTTTGAAGGACCCAGATGCGGAATTATACTTCTTTTTTAGAGCGCTGGTGTTTACATCTCGGGACGCTGATGCGTCAGCCCAGGCTTGGTAGCACTCCTGCTTATAGCATAATGCTATTTTACAAGAGCGACCAAACCATGGCTGAGATTTGCCTCCAATGGGCACCACAGAGGAAGGAATAAAAAGTTCCATACCCTAAAGTACCACATCAGCGACAGAATCCGCAACAACGTTGGGATCGTTCAGCGAGAAGCAAACCCGCCCCCAAGGGTAGGATGCAAAGAAAGACCGCATCCCATCCCAATCGGCTGACCTATAGTGCCACACACGGCGGCAGCCTGCAGAATGCAACTGCGATTTCAACGTGAGTGGCACCACACTCCGAACAAGACAATGATCCGAGGAGCCTAAAGGGGCGTCGACGGAAATCTGATATCCGTCCGGGTTAGAGGTCAGCAGAAGGTCTAACAGGGAAGGTGCATGATGCTCCACATCTGGAATTCGCGTAGGCAAAGTAACCAGTTGTGTCAGACCATATGCCAAGGTAAAATCATGAACAGATCTCCCCGCATGATCGGTCAAACGTGAACCAAGCCATTCGGCATGATGGGCGTTAAAGTCGCCGAGGATCACGATCTCTGCGGAGGGGATCTGCTGTAGCAACGAATCTTTAGGCATTTGGACGTGGTCGAAGACTCGGTCTGTTTCGGCATTACCGCTATGGGACCTATAGAGGCACCCGTAGACGCGCAGATGGTCGTCGCTGTCTACGCGTAGCCAAAGGATGGACAGGTCCGAACCTTCAAGTCTGCCGAGGCGTCGAGAACAGATGTCCTATCTGACGTAAACGCAAACTCCAGCCCGAGGCACAAAGGAGTGTTCCAGTTTGTACCTCGGGTAGGAGAGATACGAGACATCAGCCGGAGAGGACACCTGCGTCTCGGTCAGAAAGAGCAGAGCCGGCCTCGCCGTCTCGAGATGGTAGTGGACGGCGTTTAGGTTAGAGTGAAGTCCCCTGATATTGCATAAATTCACGGACAGCGTGGCAGGGGTCGCCTTTGTTTTGTTGCTCCGTTTGCCCCGAGCAGTTGTAGTCTTGAGCCCCCCCCCCCCCAGAATACGCGGGGCAGCCTGAGCACCCACGCTCAGAAGTGGAAAGACATGATCGTGGATGCTCAGCGAGGGATTCTCCTGCGGTGCTGGTACCCTCCTGGGGTAGTCTATCATCATTTAATTCCGCTACCATGTTGATGGGGAGGGGCATTTGGGCCTCCGGGCACCTGCACTCACCAGACGAAACGCGGAGGCAGAGCTTCCACATCACGCCGGTATTCTGTGAGGTCGGTATACCACCCCGGTTTGATCCGGCCCATACGTGTAACAGCAAAGCTGCCGCATGGCTCTACCACTGTTAAAAAGGTTCAGTGTGCCTCTAACCATTCGGTGATCGCTGCCAGTTTTCACCCTTGCGATCACTGAGACATCACTAAACAGTCGGCGTCTGGTCGTCATAATGAAGTCAATCTCATTTTTTGTCGAACCGTCGGGGCTCGACCAGGTTCACTTTCTGTGGGGCCGCTTCTGGAAGAAAGAGTTCATCATAAAAAGTCCCTCTTTCTCCATGAAGTCGGCCAGTTGCTGGCCCCTTGGATTCCGTTGCCCTATCCCAAATTTCCCTACCTTCAGCTCACTGTTCTATCTTATGCCCAGTTTTGCGTTGAAGTCTCCCATTAACACCGTATAGTGAGTTTTGGAGGAATGCATGGCTCTAGAAATGTCCTCATACATTTCCTCCACCTTCTCATCGGGATGTTCCGACGTTGGCGAGTAAGCCTGTATGACCTTCAGCGAATACCGTTTGGTGATTCTGAGAATAAGGTACGCAACCCTCGTCGATACACTCCCAATCTTTAAAACGTTGTTAACGAGAGACTTGTGGACGATAAATCCAACACCTCCTTGGGACAGATGGTCGCCCTCCCGGTGATAGAACAAGTTGCCGGATTCGAGCATCACCGTGTCCTCCCCCTCTCTTCGGACCTCGGATAATCCTATAATATTCCAGCGCAACTTGTCTATCTCTTCTTTAAGCTCCAGGATCTTCTCGTCAGTCCTCAAGGTGCGTGCGTTTAATGTTGCCAGGTCGAGTCGTTGTAGGTGGCAACCGAACCTCCACCGGAGATTCTTAGCACCCCCTGCCCCGCCATTACCATGGTCGCCACCGTAGCCAGGAATAGCGGGGCCGCCGGGGACTTGGGGCCGTATATTTGTATAATTCTTCATGGGGGGTATATTGCCATAGTTGTCACGTTTGGCGAGCGGGTTGGCAACCGCAGTTTTTTTGTTTTACAGTTGCTGTTATTAGGAAGATGCTGCTGCCCATCTCCTGCCTGTTTCCTTCTGTCGCCTTTTACGATACCCACGGGAAGATATGGGGTAGTGGAATTCTTAACCGCCACTACACGGTCATTGTAACTTAACCTAATGAATAATTGTTATTTTGTTAGATGAAAATGATGACAGTACGTAATTTATGATATAACAATAAATTTTATAATTAAACATTAAAACGTCTATGCGGTATGGGAGAACACGCTTTGTTTTGTTTTTCAACTTCACACGACACATCACTATGGCCCATATGTTGACGGTCAACATCACAATTTCGCGCATTAGCACTCACTGTGTCTACACTAGGCTTACGGTTAGCACTAAAAGCTTTAACGACCCTCAACATAAAAAAAGATACCAATGCATAAAGATTTTTATAGACATTAAAAATCTTAATATTAATCTAAAAAATCTAAAAAAAAAGAGTTGTTTACTGTAATCTTTAGAGTATAAGGAATGAATCGGCATACATTTCATTAAGTTTCGCTAAAATTTGTGGTGGGCTCTATATCTATCTGTCCGTAAAGTTTCATTGTGATGAAACTTTACGGACAGATAGATATATATACAGTTGAGTCATTCCAAAGGTTAGCTCAAACAGACAGACAAAAATGTTAAAAATTGTTATTTATGTTTAATATCATGCACATAACTCCTTGATATTTATAGTAGTTTATTTTAATGTTGGAGACAGTAACTTCTATTTTATTTTTATGTAGGTGTAGATAATTATGAATACAAAAACATAGATATATCTTATAATAATGATCATGTCTCAGATGTGTCAACTCTTTATAAACATTATTTTAGTATGAAATGTCTATACATATTATACTATTGTTCGATTAATGATTTCCCTTTACAACTCGTAAAATATACTTTGCCATATTTGACTCTTCCATGGAAAAAACATTAATAATCAACATTTATTCGAAAGCTATTGCACGAAGCATTATAAAATATGAGAATGAAGTCTTCAGTATCTGTAAATTTAAAAAAGATACATTATTCGTAACCACTGTCAACCTGAAAAAAAAATCCACTGATGCAAAGATATAATATAGGTATTTACAATAGGCAAACTTGTTTTTACCACCGTAATTAAAAAAGCAGTTGCATTAAATTTATTAATAAATTTTAATTCATTTTTTGCATTAATATATACACAACAAAATCTCATCGAGAAATAATTGTAATATTTAAAAACATTCAGCACAAGTACCGAAACTTAACTGATATGATTAATTTGAAAAATCTCCCTCCACTTCTTTATTCATATTCGATCAGCAATACAGTACGGGCTGACGGATTCCGTATAATTAGCTATTTTAGCTATTTATGAGTAATTTTTATTACAACTTACCGCAGCCATAGTCTGTAGTCCAATTGTTACCATATTAAGTGCTTTTATGTTTATAGGGACTTGAACATTTTGAAGAAAGAAAAGTACTAGTTTTTGATTCTCAACATTCATACACTCCCACGGTAGACCATACACAGCATCCGTGATATTTTTACCCTATGAATGACATTTAATGTAAAATTAATATTGCATACTAAACTATAATGTAGGTAATAAAATCAGTACATAGAATTGGCAATAGACCGGCCATATAGCTTGAATAACGCACGTTGACGGCTCCGTGGCGCAGGGAGTTAAAGGTCTCGGGTTCAAATTCCGGACGAAACAAGTGTTTGTATGACCTACAAATAATTGTCCCGGATATGATTGTTTTGTCCTAGTGAAATTTATGTCTTAAACAGCCCCCACAATACAGTAGAAAATCCTAGTGTGAAGGTGATATTTAAAAAAGATTTGGACGGACGGAAGATTCGGACGGAATGCAGTCTTTCTTTGCATCCTACCCATGGGGGCAGGTTTGCTTCTCAACGGATGATCCCAGCGCTGTTGCTCAGTCTGTCACTGATGTGATGCTACAGGGAACGGAACTATTTATTCCATCATCTATGGTACCCATCGGAGACAGATCTCAGCCTTAGTTTGATTCTGTAAGACTGCATTACGTACTGGGAAAGTGTGTTATTAGGCCTGAGCTGACGCTTTGGTGGCTCGGTATGCAAACACCAACGCCCTTAAAGAGAAATGTCCTTCATGTCCTTCAAAAGAGTCATTGCCAAGGCAAAGCCAGAGCAGATAGGCAGAATTGACGAAAAACTAGTTCGCCTTCTTTCGGAAACCCGTGAATTCTGGTGTCTCGCCAAGGCTGACCAAGAGAACTTCTGCCAGCCATATCTCTCATCTCTACACAGGGAGGACGACTTACTGGCCCATGAGGCAAAGGATAAAGCTGATCTGCTAGGATCTCTCTTTGCGTCCAACTCGACTCTCGATCATGGGAGAGCACACCGCCGACCATCCCGTGGTGTGTGTGCTCCATGCTAGATGTGTGGTTCTCAGAGCGTTCGTTTCGCAAAGCACACACCCTGAATATCAAAAAGTTGAGTGGGCCTGATGGAATCTCCTAATTTATGCTGAGAACTTATGCTCCAGAGTTGGCACCGGTTTTAAAGCGTCTTTTTTGAATCTCCTACTCCCTAGGCGTACTTCGAAATTCATGGAAGACAGCTTTTGTACACCCGGTTCTTAAAAACCGTAACCGCTCTGATCTGTCCTGGTACAGGCCTATCGCCATCACCTCCTTGTTCTCGAAAATAATGGAGTCAATCATTAGCTACCACTTCACGCGGCATCTTGAGGAACACCAGCTGATTAGTGACCGCCAGTACGGTTTCCGTCGGAGTTGCTCAGCTGGTGATCTTCTTGTTTACCTAACACACCGGTGGGCATAGTGGCTTGATTCCAAGGGTGAGGCCTTGACAGTTAGTTTGGACATAGCGAAAGCCTTTGATCGGGTTTGGCACAAAGCGCTTCTTTCAAAGCTTCCATATTATGGGACGTCCGAAAAATTGTGCAATTGGATCACCACCTTTCTTGCAATGTGCAATTGGAGCATCAAGGTCGTAGTAGACAGTGCATGCTCCGATTAAAATCTCATTAATGCTCGTATTCCACAAGGTTGCGTGCTATCACCAACGCTGTTTTTCTGCATATGATGGTATGTTGCATATTGATAACATACATTTCTACGCATATGACAGCACTGGTAATGAAAACGTCGCCGAGTACCAAAATAAACCTGTGACTGACGACGAGTCTCTGCTGAACAAAGTATCGGATTGAGGGCTACTAAATCTAGTCCGGTTCAAAAAGAACCCCTTTATCGTACCTCCTCAGTGCCAAGGCACTCCCCTTATTGCCTCAGTCAGTATCGGAATCCTCGGCGTTGACGTATCGAGTGATGTGCAGTTTCGTGGTCCCTTGGAAGAGAAGGCCAAATTGGTGACTAAAAAGCTTGGCTTGCTCAACAGAGCTTAACAGTATTTAATACCGCCGCCCTCCCTGCAACTTTAAAATTGCAGGTTCGGCCTCACATGGAATACTGTTCCCATCTCTTGGCTGGAGCTCCCCAGTGCCAGCCCCTTCCACTTGACCGCATCCAGCGCAGAGAATTGTGAATCGTTAACGGCTGAGTCCTCTCCGTTCGGCTTGATCAACAGGCGCTGCGAAGAGACGTAGCATCCCTTTACATTTTCTATCGTATCTACCACGGTTAGTGCTCTGAGAAATCGCTCGAATTAATTCCAGCCGCCAAATAACACGAACGCACTTTGCGTCAAAACTCGTGATTTCATTAGCACCATCTGAATGCTTGGCGATCCACCACTGTATGTTTTCCTATGAGTTTTCTTCCTCGTACAACTCTTCCATGTTTACCATCGGTAATTTTTCCGGATCGATACGACTAATGGACCTTCAAAATAAGCTGAAATGCCAGCAATGCAACGGAAATTCCCATGGTTTTGCAGTTGTTCGTGGATGGCGGTAGTCACTTACCATAAGGTGAGCCTCATGCTGGTTTTCCCTCTCTTCTATAAAAGAAAATAAAAATGAGGATATCTGCAGTAGAACCAGAGTGACCGACAGAGCCCCACGGATTAGTAAGCTGAAGTGGCAGTGGGCCGACTATATAGCTCGAAAAACCGACAATCGATGGGGAAGAAAGGTTCTCGAGTGGCAACCACATACAGGTAGTCGAAATATAGGGCGTCCCTCCACTAGATGGCGTAACGACCTGATAACACATGCAGGAAATCGATGGATGCGTGTGGTTCAGGACCGTGATTTCTGGCATTTCTTGGCCTAGCCTATGTTCAACAGTGGACTTGTGAAGGGCTTTAATGATGATGATGATGATTATTCGGAGGGTAAGAGGGCATTTTATAAGATTGTATTTACTATTTTCAAGGTTACAACGAAAAACGTTGGGTTGAATCGTAATAGTGACATCGTGGAAGTAAGGTAAGGCAAATGCTCTTAAAATACGCTCTTAAAATTAAAAATTTAGCTCCTAAGATTAAAAATGTTGGTGGATAAATTTACTCGTATCAAATACCCCTTATAAAAGAAAATAAAGAAACAACGACAGCACGATGAGAGTATTTCAAATCAACTTGCCATTGAGCTCATTATCTCAAAAATAAAGGAGACCTGTATTAATTGTTGAAATAATACTACTGCAAGTACAATATATTTTCCTATAACTTCGGTATCCTGAAACATGAAAATTATTAATGATTTTATTGAATATTACACAAAGACGGTAAAATAATATAAAATACTTATTACCAATGTAGAACATTCGCATAAGACAATACATTCACTTATTTGCTGGAAAACGTAATATAAACATAGGGTTGGTCCAAACACTTCCGTCGTTCTGGAGATAAAACTAAAAATAAAGCATACTTTTGTTACAAATCGCATTTAAAAAAGAAGTAATTAATATTATTTTTTTCCCTTCTAACAAGAAGAAAACGGTTGTATATATTATAATTTGGTAATATTTTAAGGATACACCTGTTTAATTTTTATATAAATCTGCCGTAACCCGGTACCTATGAGATAGTTAATTTTAATTTTAAGTGCAACCACGTCCATACCACATGCTCCCCGGTAAAAGAAAACTTCACGAGGAAACTTGCATGTCTGAAAAATAAAAATATTTCGAAGACGTGAAGTCCGAGAACCCGCACTCAAGCAGCGCGAAAGACAAATTGCTCTATAAAAAAATTCACCTCCATCCACCAAAAATGAGACGAGACCTGAGCCAAGTTGTGGAAGGTACTCGGACTGTAATTTTACTTTTGAGGAAAGACTTTTCTATATTACGAACCGCACCTGTACTCTATAGAGAGTGGAATATGTTAGGAGTAATATTAAAAAAAACTTACTTTGCTATCATTCGGTGATGGATTATATTTTCTTTAAGTAGCTCCTTTACTATAATTGATTCATCCTTCGTATAAAATGCGCACTTGAGACGAAGTGAGTCTATTTCAAAAATTGTTTTTGGCCTTGGAAAATGTATCAAGTTATCCTCGAGAATTTTTAGATGACCCCAAATGTGAATAATAATTAAAGAAATAAACAGTTCGTCGACACACATAATTGACGTAGTGATTAGAGAAAAGAAAAAATTAAAAATAAAGACGAAAACATAACCGGTAACACTTGATACGATGTCAAAAGGTATTTCGTAATAAATTGAAAGCTCATAGTCTACGGTTGTGTTTTCATTACCATTTCTGAAAAAGAAGCCAGCTCTTGCGTTGTGTAACAAAGGCGTGATATTAAAAAGAATGACCCCAAAATATATTTGATAGTGTAAAAATTTAGTAAAGTAAGATGAAATATTGTGAATTTTCTTAAAAATCTGAAAAAGTTATAAAATATTACTATATTGCCTATAATAATAAAAACCACATAGAATATTTAAACCTTTATAGTACTTTTGCAGCGAAGTTCGACTTATCCTTATAGTGATACAAATGAATCTTGTGTATGAAATCAACTACCAAGTATCGATATGTTTTCATCCATGGTAAAGTTATTCGGAGCTAAAAGAGAGTAATAGGCAATTTATTTGTTGAGCTAAAAATGAAGTATAATACGGATTTTTTGAAAACTACAGTCAGCATTTTACACCTTTTTATAAAACTGAAGTGGTAAATGAACTTACCGCCAACTCTGTTGACGAGAAAATTATACGTACTACAAAGTTGCTGAATTGCTAAAATTTTGTTGTAGATAAAGTTAGCGAATAGACTCGTGATGGTAATTTCTTGAAGATGGTAGCTATTGCAATCTATGGACAACTTCAAAACCTGCAAGCTCACTCTCTGTACCTATACTAGCTCTCCATACCCTTTCAGACTTTAAAACAGCAAGCACTGCTATTTATCAGCCTTATAAAATAAAAGGCAAGCCTTTGTAATTTTTGCATGCATGAAAGGGTGATTGCTACCAAGCTATTTCTAATTTGTTTTGTGTTGTTAATTGTAACGTACATAATTGTAAGCTATTGTTTGAAAAAAAAAATAGTCCCGCTGGGTTTATTGCTGGTTCTTCCCAGGACAGAGATGTTTTTGCGAACCAGTGGTAAATTAAAAAAGTGACTCTCAATAAGTATTGTTTACAATCTATATTTAACAAAAAAGTTTCTGTTTCTGTTTCTATCATAGTAAATAATATAGTATCTTACTAGGCAATTTATGGCGAGAAGTGCAGTTATGTAAGTGTGCCCCATAATCAAGAAACTTAAAACTCCTATATTGTTTCTTATGTAAATTAACTCCGCTGTCCCAACAATAAATATTAAGACGAAAAGAAATTTGTTGTTTGTAAAAGGCATAGGATTTTTGGAGTTCATTTCTTTGTGGGGCCATGAATCGATTACACTTAGCGAAAATATCACTTGTTTTATGTACGACAAGTCCAACGGTGAGACTGGTTCCCTATATGTCAGAAAAATATAATTAGTAAAAAATATAGAAGTAAAAGAACTAATGCATAAATAATAGAATAAAAAACCTTCTCGTTATAGCCGAAGCGTCCATTTTAACATTTATGTTCAATGCAATGTTCAACACTGAATACGATTACCGGATGATAATTTATATAGGCAATCGACGATGATAATTATTTATTAAACTATTAATAAATTATGTCGCGTGATTACGTCATCAAACAATTTATAATATTAATACGCGTAAAATTCGTCTGGTTGGATATAAAATACACAGCACATAAAAATGGGATTGCGATAAACTTTGTGACGAGTAACAACAAGATTTGCGGGAGAAAAAAATTTAAATATATCAAACTCAGCAATAGAGTCGAATTGTAAAAAAAAAGTTATTTTACATAAGCTTTATTATATTTTAATGTGGCGTTATAAATGACACACTACAGATGTAAAAGTATATTTAATAACTAAGATCGGTTTTGAAAGTAGAATGGTGTGCATCATTTAGATCAAAGCACCTTCCACACTCCAATATCAAAGTGTACCAGCATGGTTTAACCAATAAATACATCTAGGTTTGCCGCCAAAAATCGCATAGTCTACTTCTCCTTCTGGTGCCTCGTTTAAAGGCGAAATACATACCTATTCGTATTATCGATATCGGTGTATGTTTCTTAGCTTCTTAGTGTTATGGAGATTAGTGGTGACATTTTTTTATGAAGCAGATCATAGCTAGTGAATTTTCATTTCTTTTTATATAGAAAAAGGATGACAATCGAGCATACAGTCCACCTTATGGTATGTGGATGCTGTGGCCCATAGACATCTACCTATCTATTATCAATTAAAAATCAAAATGCAGATGCGTTGTCACCCCTGAGGACTAAAATGGAAAGCCTCCTATCCAGTAAAACGGGTCTCCGGTTCTCTACACTCACTATACAAACAGAGCAAGGTTGAGCTGATATTTTACGCTGGTATTTTGTGAGAGCGTGGTCCTTCCTCGATCGAGCCGATCCATTCGTGCTCCAAACATAATATAGTAGTTGGAACATGGATTTTTCTGAAAAGTAGCGTCTGATTCTATTAATTAAAATAATTTTTAAGAAATAGTTAACAGGTACTTCCGGAGAATCACACTTGTCTTTTACATAAGCAATTATTGTGTGTGCCTTATTAAAAGTTATGAATTGTGAACCGTAATTAAAAAAAGTAACGTGAGAAAATACAGGTGAGTTATTATAATAGCATCTGAATAATTTATTTGAAGGATATTTTATTAAAGATTAAATAGAGTGTACTCAACTATTTTTTTAAAGCACATTTTGATACATTAAATACTTCCGTTTAAAAAGTGACCACGTGCGTGTCGGGCCACGCACATTGTAGAGATGTCGAGGTAGGGTTCCGTAGTTGCCCGTCACAATACGTGAACTTAGAAAGGAGATTCTTGATAATGAGCATATTGAGTTCACGGTTCGACCGCTATAACGACTGAAAGTGGGCTCAAATAGGGCGATGGTAACCGAAGGTTTTATTTCCAATACGAACTATAGGGAGTGGTATTCAAAAAAAAAAATAACTTTACGATTTCGAAAATAATACAATCTTTATCAAATCATAGACATGCCAAATCCTTATAAAGATGTTCATAGTTGATATCTATCTATAAATTCCCGGCAGTGCAACCCTAAGATACATATGATCGTATGACGAACCTTCCCGTAAACTATCACTGCCCTAAATTATCCTGAGGGTCGCCCGCGTAAACCAAGAGCACCATGTACAACGAATAAAACTGTATAAGGCTATGTGATTGTATGAATAATATGATTGAGACCTACAATAGCTACCTATATACAATCAAGCGAAAGTGGCCTAAAATCAGAGTGCGAAGCGCGAATTCCCATGCATTGAAGATATCTTTAATCTGCTTAACACCAGCATCAGTAGTCGAGCGATCCCTTGTAAAACCGTATTGATTTCCATGTAGTAAATTAGTTACATTAAAAGAATTACATTTGATCAACAATAGTTGTTTAAAGTGTTGGCAGTACAGAAATAGTTCCAAAATTGGTAGGTCCAATGTACTACCATATTTAAATAAGGGTATTCACATTACTATACTTCATTAAATCAGGAAACACCTAATTCGATACTAGTATTAAAAATAATAAATAGTTGAGGTGCGATTGTATCTATTATAGACGTTAATGACATTAACGGAAATCCCTTTTTTGAAACATTAAATAAACGAGAAATTAGTAAACATAACGAATGTAAAAACAAACATACCGAAAATATCAAAAATTACTACCAAATCAAATGAAGAGTGAATGAGTCAACGTCAAAACGACACTCAACCGTTGACCACAAACACAGATCATAGATAACACGCGGTCTATAATCTGTGAAAAAACTCTAGATGAAGCAACAACAAGAATATTACCGAAAGGAATTAATTTTACAGTTTCATCGCGTTGATTACCGTACGAAGAGACTATCTGAATTGTCGAGGACCGTTTATTTAAAAACCATATGCGGGAAGAAGAAAAAACTGTGCCTAAACCGAATCTTCCCAAAGATGGATTTATAGAGCTAAATAACTTACGCAATAAACCAGAACTCACTATTCCCGGTGGTCATGGTTACGTCCGATTATAATTCTAAAGTGCAAAAAACTTTGTCAGATGAAAGCACTTATAAAAAGGTTAAAAACGACCCAACAAACAACACACTTAAAATAACTAGTGACGTCATACAGAAACACTCCGAAAAATTAAATCTGTAAATAAAATGGATAGTACTTACATGTGCCAAACCACCGAAGTTGTATAGGTTACCAAAAATACACAAGCTCAATGCTCCACTACGCCTTCGTAGTGAGCCAAGTCGATTAACCAACTTACAGTTGGCTCAACGCTTAGCGAAAATACTTGCACCCCTTATGGGACTAACAAGAGCAGACAAAAAGTTAACGTTACTTAACTCCATAAATTCCAAAATTCAGTACATAACACTCTGTGTATAGAAAAATGACCCACAAAGATAGATCTTTAAGCGGTAATTCGCACCACCATCCTTCACAGGTAGCCACCGTGGGTAAATTTTGTTTCAGAGAGCACGAAGAATCTGTGACAGTAGACAACCTCACCGCCGAGCTCCAACACCTCAAGCAAGTTTTGCAAGAAAACAAGCTTCCGGTCCAGCTCCTACGTTACAGTGAACGAGTGAAGCCGGTCACAGTCGAGCGTATGCCTGCTGTACTGCCATATATCAGTAGTGTCACTGACAAGAATGGCTACATCTTGAAGCGTGCTTCCATTAAAACATACTTCAAGCCGTCGGAGATGATTAGTCAGTTTTTACAGTCGGTTAGATGATTAGTCAAGTGTAAAGTCCCTCTACAAGACGCAGGAGTGTACAGGCTTGATTGTGAATATGGTCTTTCTTACATAGGACAAACAAAAAGATCAATAAAAATCCACGTTAAGGACCACATAGCTGATGTGAAGAACTGACGATCCTAAAGTCTGCAGTCTGTGAACACGTACAATATCGCCTCTGATACTACATCAGATTTAATAGAGCACATATCTTCGCCAAAAAAAAACCGACTCTTTCCAAGGACGATACGCGAAGCTATTGAAATCAAAAAACATCCCAATTTTAATAAAGATGGCTGGGTGCTACTATCTGCTTGGCATCCTATAATTAATAAAATTAAATCCCAACCCAAGCATACAACTGCAAGATTTCAAGATATTATAAGTTTATACTACGGAAATCGGAACAAAAATTAACAATTTTAATCTAGAGGTAGCGCTGGTTAACTCTGATATTGGGACGTCGAACGCCTCAGTCTCTCCCGTGAGTATTGGTGTTGTAAAGTGCTTGGAATGTCGGGAATATAACATATGTTAATATAGGCGATAAAATCCCTAAAAATTAGTTTTAACTAGCCCTGTTGATTAACATTATAAAATACAGAATGTCTTTTGCCAATGTACACTTTTAAGTCGTTTCAATTTCCAGATGATCACTGAATTCAAAATTCCATTAATATATTTCTACTCGTCTTTATTATGAAAATATATTTGAAATTAATATTGTCATCTTAAATATTTACCATACTTTTGCTCTAGAATCTATTCATTTTAATTACATATAAAGAAATATATATATATATAGATGTAACTGAAACCAGAGGCGATATCGCCGCAATCAAATATTTACGTGCCAAAGCTATGGTGCAGCTATAGAAACAGAAACATAACAGAAACTTTTATTCAATGTAGTTTATAAATAATACTTATTGAAAGTCAATTTTTTCATTTACCACTGGATCGCAAAAAAAAACCTCTGTCCTGGGAAGAACCAGCAAGAAACCCAGAGGGACTTTTTTTTTCAAATAATAGCTTACAATCATGTTTACAATTAACAAGACAAATTAAAAATAGCTTGGTAGCGATTACCCTTCCAAGGGGTTGTTATCATCCATAAATTCCTTAATATTATAATAACCCTTTTTATACAAACTTAGTTTAGTAAAATTTTTGAACTTTGCGTACGACAAATTTTGTATATATTCTGCGATTTTGTTGTAAAAGCGTATACACCGCCCCAAGAATGAATTACTGACTCGGTGGAGTCGAGTAACTGGTACTACTAGCTTGTGTCTGTTCCTAGTATTTACAGAATGAATATCACTTATTTTTGCAAAACTACGTTTATTCTTGTGTACGTACATTACATTTTCATAAATGTATTGAGAGGCCAGCGTTAATATATTAATTCCCTTAAATTTTTGTCTCAGTGACTCTTTTGGTTTTAAATTATATATTGCTCTAACGGCCCTTTTCTGTAAAATAAATGTATTTAATTAATAAATATATTTTATAATTTCAGTGTCAGTCACGTGTCCCCATAGCAAAATACAATACGACATAATGGGTGCGTTTGGCAGAAAAAAGCGCTAGCAAGCGCTTATAAACGCTAAAGTAGTTTTCGGCCAGGACACGATTGCTACTTCAGTAGCGCTGTCACAATCCGCCATTTTGCTTATTTAATTTGTTTGTTTTGAAGTAGAGTTTATAAGTTGTTTTCCGCAATATTAGTTTTAAGTAATATAATGACATGAATAAACATATACATGTTATTAAAAATTCATGATTGTTAAGTTTTTAATATGAATACTTTACAAACATATATTTAAATTAGATTAGATTCCCTGGTTAAAACTAACATCGTGTCCTGGAGGAAAATAGCTACTTACGATTTGACAGCGCTTACCGCTTACGATCGCCATTTTGCTTACAAACGCTTGCTAGTGCTTTTTTCTGCCAAACACACCCAATGCTATGAAAATAACTAAAGCAAACTATTCTAGCTGTTTCAACACTGGTTCTTACCAGTTCTAATCTTTTTTACAGCATATGCTGCAGAACTAAGTCTGCTAGCTAGTTTTGATATATGGGGGAGCCAATGAAGCTTTGAGTCTAGTGTGGTTCCAAGAAAAATGCTGGTATCAACAAGACTCAGTTCTTCCCCATTTAAAATTACATTCGTATTAAGATGTTTGACATTAGGAGTTACGAATTTCATACATTTCGTTTTAGTTCCATTTAAATGCAAATTATTAACAATTATATATACCAATTAATAATTATATATATCAATTGGTTTATATAATTATATATATATATATATATATATATATATATATATATATAATTATATAAACCAATTGGCTAAGTTAGCCAATTGGTTTAATGTTAGCATTATTTACTTCGTCGTAATTTAATAACTGTCGTTTTAATTTTAAAATTAATGAAGTATCATCAGCAAATAATACTATATCATGGTTATCCCCTACTATGTAAGGTCATTAATATATACAATAAACAGAAACGGGCCGAGAATGGACAATACGACAAAAAATAAATTGTTGAAATAAAAAATACCAGTTCTAGATTAACCTCTCGAGAATTCAGGAAAAATACTTTGAAATTTTTAAAAATAATATTTTTGGAGAAAAAATTAAAAATTAAGAATGCGCCGGTGACGTCACACCTCAGTATGAATGTGAATATTTCCTTTGCTCGCGTCGTCCACGACTAAAAAAGTATAATTCCATCAAACGTCACTGTCAAACTGTTGTCACAGAGTACTTTGTATATCATAGTCAGTAATCTATGCAAACTACGCTTCAGTTTCTCTAGTATGCGATTAAATGCGACGCAGTAATCTATGCATCAGTTCAGTTTTTTTAACTATCAGCGCCGGAGCAATGTATACAGTTCGTGTGTAGAAACGACACGAATTCTTGCATAGACCCAACGACTTTTCTTAGCATTCTTAGCCCTTACAGCCCTGACAAAATGTGACCGCCATGCAGTCTTTAGATGAGTTTAAACAAGAAAATAAAAATATTTCACTTACCTATGTAAGACAAGGATAAAATAATATTGATGATTTACAATTATTAATCTTTTGATAATAACAAATATTTTAATCAAAAACAAGTTAAACAATAAATAAGCTCCTGTAAACAAGTGCAATGTAAAAACCGCAAATAATAATTTCATTCTGATAATAATTGGTTATCCATTTATTTCCCTGATTTAACACTATAAAGGAGACGGCCTAAAATTGTATGAAGCATAAGCCTACTTTGTACTGGTAGGGAAATAAATTGAAATAAAATATTGAACCACTTTTGATTATTCAAATTCATGAATTTGCCTTTATTTCGTTGGTGCTATTTTATTCTTACCAACTGTGACGGATAGATGTCGTTTCATCGTTAACTGTCAACTGCCATGATCCATTTATTGACGGCTATTTGAATTGAACACAATAATGCATTCATGAGCTCACAACTACACGACCAAGCTCGAAATAAATAAGAATATCACGCCACCTATATTATTTCATGACTTAAGTCACTTATCTGAAATGATGAGTGGAAGGGCGCCATCTTGTGTAACCATCAAAAACTTGGGATTGCATTTTTATTTTTAGCAAGTTATTTAGTTTCATTTATTCTCTTACTTCATTTTCAATAAAATCCCTGAATTTTCCCCTTTTTTTATATTTCTCCCTTTGTCTCTATATTGTATGCTAGTAGTGGCGGTGTAAAAATAGAATGATTTTAATTCAAAATTACCAAACTTATGAAAATATACACAAAACACATTGAGTCATTAACGCTTTTATCACTAGTTTCAAAAAAGTTTCAGTCCTGGGTAGAATACAAGCAAGAAGTCAAAACAGGTCATTCAAAATATGTTATTTACAATATAATGTCTAAGTGTATTAATTTAGTGTTCTGTGGCCTCGACTGCCTCGACGCGACGCATCGCAAGAATCTCTGGTATATAGAATATTATCTATGGCAAGAACATGCGAATTGATTCGCATCCAGTGTTGCCAACTGCTAGCTTTACCCAGTAGCTCTAGACATTTTCAAAATGTTGCTAGATTTCCAGTTTTTTTTTACCCTAAAAATTTGCTAGAAGTTGCTAAATGTTACAGTAGATAAGTAGGTTACAATAAAATGCCAGTTTCTGATAATCATTTTTATTCATTAATTCCAACGAGTAGTTAAATTAAGTCCTGTGTACGCAATTGAATAAAAAATAAAAAATAAATTAATCAATTAAAGAAGAAGATGTCGATGGCTGTGATTCAGTTTCTTTCATTGATTTCGAATATTTTTCAACGGTGCCCATTTTATACAGTACGTCTTTAGGCAAAACACAGTTAAAGCAGCATTTACCACTTTTCCTGAGGGAGTCTCTAATGCAGAGGATTGAGTTCAGAGTTTTCAAACTCATTCTGTTTCTTTACTTATTTTTAACTAAATTCATTCGAGAGAATAACATTTCTACCTCTGCATTAGAATGTGGCAGTGAAAGGCAAGTTAAAGCAAGAGTACTTATATCTTGATAAATTATATGTTGTCACCGGGAAGAATTTCTAATTTTTTTTACTTCGACCCAAAACTGAACTATTTCTTCAGAATGCCATTTATTGTATTATTTATATATGTAGAATGTGCCACTGTTGCATTATCTTGTCTATTATTTCTGGTGTAACACCCAAAATTTCAGCAACCTCGATGATAATGTTTGATTTGATTTGTTTTATTGCCTCCTCTGGACTTAACAACGCCATTGATTCTAGCTGCTTGTAGTTGTCTGGAAGCCTTTGTTGCAATTCCTTAAGTAATTGCAGTAAGAAGGTGGAGCAGTGTTGTCGTATTGCATTTAAAATTTCGGAGTCTAAATTATGTTGAGCAGTTTCAAACATATAGCCAAGATAAGGCCTAGGGTTAATATCCCTGTCAGTTATTGGATCTAATAAGTTTCTGTTTACAGGTCTTGGCATTAAAATTCTCTGGCTCACTGATTCTATCAGTGTTGTGAGTGTATTGAGAAGTTTTAATGGATTAGAGTTTTCACTTTCAAATGATTTAATTGCTGTTTGAACATCATTTAAAACGCTTCTCAGAAACACAAAATATAAATAATTTCTTTTGCCTTTGAGCATGTTGTAAATAAGCTCAGCTGAGTAGCAATTGTCTTTCACACTTGCTAAATTAAATTGAAATTGAAAATCAATTCTTCCCATTGTGTCACAATTTTTGTTATCGCTGGCTCTATTGAAAGCCAACGTATATCGCACACCTTGGTGATTTTCAACGGACTTTCGCCACAGTTTATAAGTTCGTACATTTTTGGAGACACAGAAAACCATTTATAAATTTCTCTAACCAAAAACTCGAAATTTCTTGGCAGAGTATTTTCGGCAGCATGAGTCACTGCTAACTGCAACGAGTGGCAGACACATCGTATCAGTATCAAATTTTCTATACCATATTCTCTTTTTAGGATTGCATGAACCCCGTTATTAATGCCTGTCATAACAGATGCATTATCAGTTCCAATTCCAATCATTTGTTTGATATCTATTTGTGACTCTCTAAGCATGATACCAAGCCATTAACGATTCCCCTAGTACCTGCACTCAATAGAAACTAGGTCCAGGAATGAGCTTACTATCCTTTCCTGTGCGGCACTATAATACCTAATTACAAGACCAAGGTGTTTACTGACACTGACGTCTGTGGACTCATCCATTATAATGCTAAACTTTTGGTATCCAATATCATCTAAGAGCTCCTTGCGAAAGTGCGGCATCAGCACGTTTTTCATTATTTCTGTACATTTAGTGCGATACAATTTAAGCTCCTGTGTAGCTTTGGAGTCTTTGAAAAACATTTTGCATAGTTCACCTAAATGGTCAACACTTAATATAATAAACTCATAATTTTGATTTATATTTACACCAGGTGAGGGCTTTAAGTATACAATATCATCAATTTCAACCCAAAGGAAAGCACCTTTAACATCCATTTGATGAATTAAGTAGTTTTTTTTTAACTATAATAAACTTAATACTGTTGTATTAAGGCTATTATAGTTAATGAAACGAATGAAATTTTAAGCCCAAGTTTATATTAATAAGTTGAAGTGACATAATCTGCTTGAATCATTAATAATAAACAAACTGATGGCTATTAGATGAAGAGAACTTGGCACTCATCATCTTTTTTATTTCGAGTGACAATCCTGTTGCCATACCCGCCCTTGCGTCACTATATTAAATTATTATATTGCAATGGGTGATAACGTTCCAGATTTTTCTTTTCATCAAAATATTTTATTACGTTATATAAAATACAATGTAGTAATTTTTCGCGTTTTTACCCCATTGGTAACAGTATGTAGATAAGTTAATAAAAGAAAAACACAAAATAACGTAATAGTCAATAAAAACTAAATAAATAACAACGCTTTACAATAAAGAATAAGATAATTAATAGCTTAATCACGCTATACTTTGCGAAAATACATATTTATGAAGTATAATAATCTAAGATATTGTTACGACTACGGTTCGTGACAATAAAAATTGCCGATAGAATTACCTAAATTAACACTTTAATTTTCTTTACACAAATTAAAACTTAAAACACTAATAATTAAGCACACTAATTCACTTTATTCCGCTCCGAAGCTTCGCTTGTCTCGCCAAATCCAATACTTCCTCGATCGCATCTTGCAGCGCCTATTTATATAAATTAGCAGCGAAATATCCAGAATATTCAAGTAAACACGCGCAAGGTACCGAGAGTTCGTGTTTCAACTTCAAGAAGTTTAGTTCTTCGGTTCGAGACTAGATGGCGCTAGTGCCGTCGACTTGAGCGCGTAACACTACCCCCCTCCTAAGACATGTTCGTCCCGAGCATTATCGGCCCCATAATAACGCGCCAGGCGATCCACATGACGATCTTAGGAGTCCCTCTTGCGCCTTTCTGTATCCGATAGGTTACATCGTTGATCCTGGTCACAATCCGGTACGGGCCGTCCCATTTAGCTTGAAGCTTAGGAGATTTCCTTTTGCTGCGGACGGGATTATGCAACCACACTAGTGAACCTTCGTCGAACGTCGAACTTTGTTGTTCATTTTGCGGTCGTACCGGGTTTTCATCTTTTCAGACATTTGCTGGCCCGATTGTCTGACGTGCTCATAAACGTCATTCATTTTGTTCCTGCATAATCGGTTATACTACTTGGAGCATCAGGTGGTATCCCGGTGATCAGGTCTGCAGGCAGCCGTAATTCTCTTCCAAAGTTTGCGAAAGCTGGTGTCACGGCTGTACTTTCGTGAACAGCGCTTCGATATGACAACAAAAACGGTTGTATGTGCTTGTCCCAATCTCGTTGCCAATTGTCTACAACTTTTGCTAGGTACCTCTCCAATGTCTGATTAAATCGTTCTACCATTCCATCAGATTGCGGGTGATAAGAAGTCGTTCTTGTTTTATGAGTACCCATAACTCGGCAAGTTTCCTGGAATATTTGAGATTCAAAATTTCTTCCTTGATTGCTGTGAATCTCTAAAGGTACTCCAAAACGACAGAAGACTTCATGAACTAGTTTATCTGCAACTGTTGAAGCTTCTTGATTTGGAATGGCGAAGACTTCTGGCCACTTAGTGAAGTAATCCATCACAACCATGAAATACTTGTTACCACTTTCACTCTCCGGAAACGGCCCCGCCACGTCAATGGCTATTCTCTCCCATGGTGCACCAACATTGTACAACTTCAATGCACCTCTACTACGAGTCTGAGGTCCCTTTACAGCCGCACAACTTGTACATTTGCGACACCAGTCCTCGACATCGTTTCGACAGTGGACCCAGTAAAACCGTTCTCGGATCTTCAGTAGAGTTCGTTTAACTCCCAGATGGCCTCCTGAATAATCATTATGGTACAGCTGTAGAAGATCCGGTACTTTAGCTTTAGGGACAACCATTTGTAAATGACAGCTGTCTCCCCGAACATTTTACCATTTACAGCACAGAACTCCATCCTGAAGCAGCAAGCTGTCCCACTGGGCCCAATAGCTTTTAGTGGTCGAACTCATCGCTGAGACGTCGCTCTACTTGGGCTTGAGAGCACTGGCCTTCATCCATTCCAGGATCGGCCGGACCATGTCCGGATCTTCCTGCTGTGCACGTTGTAAGCTGTCCTTCCACTCGTTGCTGAGATGGTCTGCTATGAGCATCCTCACGGATACCACTTCCTTACTATCCTGCCTAGTACAATGTTTGCAATCTTCAGGACAAGGTCTTCGTGACAATGCATCTGCGTTGCCGTGAGATTTCCCGCTGCGATGTTCGATCTCAAAGTCGTATTCTTGCAGTAGTTCAATCCACCTCGCAACTTGTCCTTCTGGATTTTTAAACTGCAATAGCCATTTTAGTGCAGCATGGTCAGTTCTTAAGCGAAATTTTCGTCCCAGAAGATATTTGCTAAAATGCTGCAACGACTTTACCACAGCTAGCAATTCGCGTCTTGTGACACAATAGTTCCTTTCCGGTTTTGACAACGACTTGCTGAAGTACGCTATCACGACCTCTTGGTCACAATTCCGTTGAGACAACACACCGCCAAGTCCTATATCACTTGCGTCTGTGTCAACTATAAATTCTTTGCTTGCATCAGGGTATCCCAAAATAGGTGTTTTGCACAAACGGTCCTTGAGCTCCTGGAATGCGATATTGCAACTTTCATCCCAGCAGAAATGTCGCTTCTCCTCGGTTAGCTTATGCAGAGGTTTGGCTATATCTGCAAAGTTCTTCACAAATCGCCGGTAATAGGATCACACTCACTCGTCTGCTCGCTCTCACTTCACTGCGTCTTGTCTTTTGGAACCGGCCAATCCTTTACAGCTGCGATCTTCTCTGAATCCGTGCGGATACCTTCTTCCGACACTACATACCCCAAAAAGTTGACTTGCCGTTTGAATAGTGAACATTTCTTCGGACTCAACTTGAGGTTGGCACTCTGAATCTTCATGAGCACGCGTTCCAGGTTTTTAATGTGTTCCTCAAACGTACGGCCCACGATGATGATGTCATCCAAGTAGACCAGACAGGCATCGCCAATTAGCCCGGTAAGTACAAGTTCCATCAGCCTTTCAAACGTTGCTGGAGCATTGCACAACCCAAACGGCATTACTTTAAATTGCCACAGACCCTTTCCCGTCGAGAGCGCAGTTTTCTCCTTGTCCTTAGGGTCAATTTCAACTTGCCAGTAGCCACTTTTTAGATCCAGCGTGCTAAACCACTTTACTCCTGTAAGCATGTCCAGCGTGTCGTCAATTCTTGGCAAGGGATAGCTGTCCTTCTTAGTAACACAAAACCGCATGCTGCCATCCTTCTTCTTTACCAGTACCACGGGTGAACACCATGGACTAGATGAAGGTTCAATAACATCATCCTTCACCATTCCCTCAATCATGGTTTCCACTTCCTTTTCACGTGCTACCGGCAATCTTCTTGGCCGCTGACGGATAGGCAATTCTTTACCTGTGTTTATTTTGTGTTGAACTAAGCCAGTCTTTCCTATGTCAGCATCGTTTGATGAGAATACATCGGCATACTTGAGTAACAACTTCTTCGCCTTGACGAATTTGTTCGGGGAGAGAACACTGCGACAGTCTTCCAAAAGTGTGATCACTCTCGTTTCTGAATCCTTGCTGGGGGTCCCACTCGATATATATTGGCATCGACGTAACCAATCCACTTCCTCACAAGTACCAACCAGTGTGCCTTTTTCTATGATCTGTTCCTGGCCACAAAGGTTTAGCACACGTACTCCTGAGATGTTAGTGGTTCTGACCAAGGTTCGAGCCACTTTCCATGGAAGGTCATTTTCTAACCTTTCCACGAGTACACAACGATGAGGTTGCCCAGGATTCCGAGGAAGACTAACCGGCACAATCGTTTCCGATCTAGGCGGAAGAACAATCTTCTCAAGGCTGTACACGTTCCCTGGTAACGCTCCTTCCACAAAAAGTACCTCTTGTCCACATTTCAAGACACCTTGCTTAACGTCAATCGCACAACAATTCTTCCTCATGAAGTCTAGGCCCAGGATGCAGTCGTCCATTATATCAGCCACGATGACATTATGCAGGTAGATCATGTTGCCTAGCTTCAACTCCATCTCTTTCTCTCCACGGACGGGTATACGCTGACCGGTGGCTGTTACCAAATTAATGCGTTCTCGGTTGTATGCGGAGTCCCCAAGGAACTGACTTATTAGTTGGGAACTAACAACTGTACGAGAGGCTCCAGTGTCTATGGTCAGTTTACACGGCATTCCGTTGACCTCGCCCTTGATGATTAGACTGTTCCCATCGTGGGTTTGTGAGATCGAGATCCTTGGGGCTCTTTTAACATCAGCCAGCACCCGCCCCGCAGTTCTGGCTTTTACTCGTTTCCCTGCTGCTGCTGGGCGGTGCTGTTGGCCGCACTACCCTCCTGAGATCGTTCACCTTCCCTTTCTAGGGTTCGCTTAGGGCAGCTGGATCGAAGGTGGCCCTTTTCCCCACAGCCATAGCACCTAGGGCTGTATCCTTTATTGCGGTCGCGAACTGTAGCTGCTGCAACCTCCCTGACGCGATAGGAACGATGATCCTGCCGCACGGCTTCCACCTCCAGTGCATGGGCCAAGGCGTCCTTAAGCATCTCGTGGTGCCCGAGCCTCACAGCAGCTCTGACTTCCAGGTCGCAGATGCCGTCGATGAATGTCTGCAGCAGGTTCCCTTCAATGAGCGAAGGTACAGACCGGTATGCTTTTTGCACCAGCTTCTCCACCTCTAGAGCACACTGCTGCAGGTTTTCGTTGATGCGCTGCACGCGATCTTTAAGCTGCGCACGAAAGACGTGTTCCAGGTGAGCGTCGCCATATCTCACCTCCAATGCCTCAAGGAGTTGCTCATAAGTCACTTCCTCACCGAGAGCTTCCAGAACAGTTAAGGCCTGGTCGCGCAGGTCTAGTTTGAGAGCAGTCATGGCCTGACTTTTATTCCAGCCGTTCGCCTCCATGACAGCCTCGAACTGGATTTTGTAGGCCGACCAGGAATAAGTCCCGTCAAACGGCGGCACTTTGAACCCACGTAGCGAAGGTGTAGTAGTTACTACGGGAGCTGTAGTTCCATCACCCAGTTTGAGGTCGTCCAGCGTTTTCTTCACGTCAGCCACCACGTAATCAACCCGATTGTTCACTTTGGGTTTTAGCTTCCTTGATTTGGGTTTCAGCTTCCGACAGGCGGTTGTCATGTTGAGCAACCCTATCCTTCACCTCCTTTATCTCTTTTCCAAAGGTAGCATGAAGGTCCTTAATGATGAGCATCTGCTCTTCCGACCGACGGGCCTGTTCCTCCTGTCGGCGGGGCTGTTCCTCTTGTCGGCGGGCCTGTTCATCCTGTTCACCTCGCAGCTGCTCTTACAACCGACGGACCTGTTCCTCCTGTCGGCGAGCTTGCTCCTGCAGCATCACCATCAGAGCACCTAAGTCAGGTGCTGCAGATGTAGGAGCTACTGACGGGCCTGCAGCCGGCGGCTGTCCTTCCGAAGTCTGCGACGTTGCACCACCAAATCTTCTTTAGTCCGTCTCCTGCTGGCGTTGACTTCGGGTACGGACACCCTCCGTTTCCTCCTTAGGTAAAATCGGCATGATTTTATCCCACTTCTGACACTAATTGTTACGAGCTTGATGTTCGTGACAATAAAAATTGCCAATAGAATTACCTAAATTAACGCTTTAATTTTCTTTACACAAATTAAAACTTAAAACACTAATAATTAAGCACACTAATTCACTTTATTCCGCTCCGAAGCTTCGCTTGTCTCGCCAAATCCAATACTTCCTCGATCGCATCTTGCAGCGCCTATTTATATAAATTAGCAGTGAAATATCCAGAATATTCAAGTAAACACGCGCAAGGTACCGAGAGTTTGTGTTTCAACTTCAAGAAGTTTAGTTCTTCGGTTCGAGACTAGATGGCGCTAGTGCCGTCGACTTAAGCGCGTAACAATATATATCTAAGGTATAATCTAAGAATCTTTTATATATCTAAAGATATTAAAAGTTACTTTGCAACCATCCGCTCAATAAACTAAAATGATGTGTCTTACCTAGTTTGAAGAGCAGCTCCCGCCCTCCCTCAATTGCGTGCACTAATCCGGTCACCACTGGTGAAATATCGATTCACTGGACCGATTCAGCAACATAATCGATTTTCTGCACAAGAAATCGATTCTTAGATTTATCGATATCCGATCAGCCCGTTGAAAAAACTGATATTTTGAAAAATCTCGGTACACCATAGATAAGAGTGCGGTAATTCGGTTATAAAAACAATTCAACTCATAGATAAATAAATATGTAGCAAGCTAATTTAATTATATTAAAACTACAGATTATAGGAATGGCCTTTAGTGAAATTTGTAGAATTTGCTTACGCGTCAATGTGCGAATGTTTGTACTAAAGAAGACTGGCCTCCAAAATTTGTATAAAACATTGACGAACAGTTTTGTAAGTTTGACTTTGATAATACTTCTTATTATTGCAAATTAAAGTTGTTATCACTGGAAATATATACATATATAACTTACATGATATAAAATGCGATAGATCAGAGTTAGACTAAGGTGCAGCGTTATATAAAATGACAAATTTGAATTTGTACAATACGTGAAAAACAACAATTAGGCTCGAATCCTACGTTACACTAAAATCACCATTAGTTTTACCCACCTAAACCCGTTCTATTGAACTATAAGTAAGTGCATATGTGCTTTAAGACGTAGAAATTACCTCACTCATATTCCTATCAGACTGAGAAGAGGTAATAATATTATAATCATGTCCTTCGCTGATGAATAGTCTCTGTTGTGACCAAATTAGGCTAATATTTCCAATATGGACCATCGATTTCAAAGCCCATATTTTTTTTTTGTAGATATTACTCACTAAAAGAAAGCGTTTTGCAAAGTTTTAGGTTGCGGAAACTTATGGTTCATGAGATATATTTTTTTAAACTTTTCATACAAATTGGTAAATAACACACAATTACAAAATAAATTTGACAAATGATTGATGTCAAACGTCAGTTAGTGTAGGGTTCCGAATATTTTGAAAGTATCGATACCTACTAGATACCAAGTATCGCATCAAAAGTATCAATACTACTTGGTATCGAGTACATTTCGTTAATTTTGGAGACGAAAAATTATGACAAACCAATTAGATGCATAGGAAGAGCTGATAAGTGCAATTATATATGTATATAAAGTAGAATAAAGTTTACACTATTTAAGTTCCACCTTAGTACTTGTATTTCATTGTTTGCAACTTGTTTGTATTTCTTAATTAGTACAGCTTTTGTACTTTTATTTTATTGTTTGCAACTTTCTGTATTATCTAATTATTACTACAATAAAGTGTTTACTTACTTATTGACTTACTTATTTAATATCCAAAAAGTACCCAAAACCGAATCAGAGCACCCCACTATCCACGTGGTCTTGTCTGCCCTACCCCTAGAGTGTATATAAGAGCCCGGAGGCGCGGAGGGAGAGCAGTGCCCGCCCGCCGTAGGGAAGCGCAGGCACCGAGATCGCCGTAGCGGCTGAGCCGAAGCTGCGAAGGCGAGCCCAGGTGCCTGTGCTTCCCTACGCTAGGGCGGAGGCACTGCTCATCCCGCAGCTGTCACGGAGCGCCGGGGCACAACTTCCCGGCTTCTTACCCCCCTAGTCTCCAAAATTAACGAAATGTACTCGATACCAAGTAGTATTGATACTTTTGATACGATACTTGGTATGGAGTACGTATCGATACTTTCAAAATATTCGGAACCCTACACTAATTGACGTTTGACATCAATCATTTGTCAAATTTATTTTGTAATTGGTGTAATTGCCAATTTGTATGAAAAGTTTAAAAAAATCTATCTCATGAACCGTAAGTTTCTGCAACCTAAAACTTTGCAAAACGCTTTCTTTTAGTGAGTACTATCTAGAAAAAAAAATATGGGCTTTGAAATCGATGGTCCATATTGGAAATATTAATCCCAAATTATGTCTGTAGGGCATTATTATCATAATTTTATATGTAGTAGAGTTTGCTGCAGCTATATTGTGGTTGTATCACGGATGGGTAGGCTCAACAGGCTATGTACCATGCTCTTACAGAACACCATCATAAAATAGCAGCTAATGCTGTTTCGTATGGTGAGTGTAGAGAAAGGGAGACCATATATACTGGTGACCAATTGGGCAACAATTAATTGAGGGTAAATATAATATATCGAGCCGTTACCGCCAAATGATCGTAAGCGACACTTTTGTCGAAAATGCTTTTTTTATCGTAAGTAGTATTTTAAACCATAGCAGATCTATCCCTGTTGACATTTCCCGCCAAAATTTAACCGTTATAAAGTTGTAGCAAGTGCTAAAATTATCGTAAATACATATACTTTTAAAGCCATAATGTAAGCGACAACAAGCATTTTTATCGTAAGCGTCTTGCAATCAATTTTTTGTAGCGCAAGTGACACTACTTGTTATCGCAACCGATATAGGTGATAGACTATGAGGCATTTACTATAAACAAACCTGTCATGACCTGTTTATTTCCATGAAAGTAATGCGACAAAAACATCATTCTCATTGAATTGTAGCAAAAAAATCATTTTCAGCCATAATAACATTTTAAATTGTATTAATTATTGTTTCCTTATTGTGTTTTAAATAAAGTACAGATAGTTAACTCCAAAACATCAAATAAAACAGCAATGTCGACTCCTGCAGCTAAGGTATGTTTTGTGTTTTAATTTTGGTAATTGAATTGGGGAATCTTGGAACTGCTTTTCCCGAGAACGTACAGCAAGATAAGGCCCCATCTCTAGATCAATTCTTACTAACAGACAGTTACAACAATATTGACATGGACCCAATATTAACTGATACGACATCACCTTCGTTGATCGATTATATTTATGATACCGATTTAAATTCTGAGCTCAATATTAACGCATTATTAACACCATTACCTCAAACTAAACTTGTTGAATACAGTGATTCAGATACTGAGAATACTTACACTTTAATGGATTTAGATAGACCAGAACATAAAAGACAACAACTTATGATCCTACTATGCCAGCTTTCATTAATCAATTAATACTGCCGAGCACCAGTTCACTGTTTGACCAACAAGAACTAAATGTGTCCAAGAATTTGGAGACCCACAACAGCATTACCTCTATTGACAGAGAAGATTTATGGAACCCTGCCTCATCTTCCAGTGATTCGGATGAAGATAAGTCAGTTCAAACAGTAGAAGAAGAAACAAGTGTTGGTAAAAGATGATATAGGAAAATAAAACCTTTACTAAAATGACTTTTAGCAAAAAAAAAATCATAAGGCTGCTGTAGGGAAATCTATACAACCAAACCGTTGTATGAATAAAAAATGTGGTAACTCATGTGCAAATAAATTTGTGGAAGATGATCGCAATAATATTTTTGAAAACTATTGAGGATTAGGTTGTGATAAAAGACAAAAAGATTTCCTGCTGTCTTGTACTAAATAAAATCGGATTGGAAGAAAAAGATCCAGTAGTAATGTTCGCAAAATATCATACGATTATTTTATCAGCTACAATGGACAGATTATTAAAGTATGTCAACAATTTTTGCTTAAGACCCTAAACATATCCCAAATGTTAATGAGATACACCATCGAAAATGCTAATAAAGCTATGAATACCAGTCGAGATGGCAGAAGAACTAGTCGTCCTCATAATAAATCTGACGAGGTAGAAGTCGCTCAATTAAAATCAATTATTGCCTGCTGTTTCATCCCATTATTGTCGCAATAAAAGCACTAAAGTATATTTACCTCAAGAATTTCAAAATATATCGTTTTTGTATTTACAGTATGTAATCACGTGAAAGAAAATAATCCAGAATCATCAGTATTATCAAAAAGAGTATTTCGTAACATTTTCAAAAGGGATTTTAATATCGGATTGCATCTGCCTAAAAAAGATAAATGTGGTTTTTGTGAGAAGTGCAAAAATTTACCACCTGAGAACTAATTATTTTTGATCATACCCCTGAATATAAAAATCACATTCGAGATAAAGAAAAATGTAAACAACTGTTTTTAGAAGATCAAAAAATGAGCAAATTAACTGATTCTAACTCGTTATGCGTAAGCTTTAATTTAGAAAAAGTCCTGAATACTCCACACAGTAAAAGTGTTACCCTATACTATTCCAGGAAGTATGCATACTATAATGAAAGTATATACGAAAGTGGTACAAGGGAAGGTTACTGTTACCTGTGGGGTGAATGCGACGGAAAAGAGGCTGTAATGAAATTGTTACAGTCCTTTTTAAATACTTGATTATGGTAGACCAAAGAGGTACCCATACAGAGATAAATTTATACTCCGATTGCTGTGCCAGGCAAAATAGGAATCGAGCAATGATATCCATGATAATTCAATTCTTGAAAACCGCAATTACTATTACACAAATAAAGGTAACTTATCTTTAACGGGACAGACCATGATGCCTGTTGACTCAATTCATAGCACTATTCAATGTTTTGTGCGTAATAAAACAGTATGGGCTCCTTTTCAGTGGCCAACTATGATTACTAATGCTAGAAATAAGCCTAGAAACTGCAATGTAAATGTTTTAAACTATGGAGACTTTATAGATTGGAAGAATTTTTCACAAGCTTTATTACCAGCAAAATTTAAGATTAATTTTAATTCATTAAGGGTGGTGCAATGTCATAAAAATAATCCCATTGTTAAATTTCAATACGGTTTTTTCGAATATAGTGACAATTACGAAATAAACATGGATTTCATCATCAGATTGAGAGCAAACAAAGCTATTGTGGAAAAGAGTACCTTTATACGCCGAAGAGCTCAAACTTTCATTAGCTAAATACAAAGATTTACAGGATCTGTGTAACAAAAATTTTGTGATTCCAAACAGATACCATCAAGAATATTTAAGTATGAAGCATGATGGAAACGTACGTGATGCTTTAGCTGAAACAGATGAGGATGAGGAGAATTAAAAATATTCAATTTAATTTTATATTAATACAACATTGATCTCACTAATCAAAATGATTGATATAATTATTTAATTAATGTTTTGTGTAAAAACCATGATAACCCTGGTGTTCAGTGAAAACGGGCTAAGATCATTCGTACGAGAAGAAATACTTTATTTCATTTTAAATAACTAGGTAAGTTTATAATTATGCTGATTGATCACATTACTCCAATTGTTTAATAGAAATAAATTTTCATTTTCAATATTTTATAACTATTTCGTTTAAACGCCTTTTAAAATATCTATTTATTTATCAAAATATAGTTTATTGTATTAGTAATATTAATGGATATTTTTATCGCAAATGCCAAAACAACCTTAGATTATGACAGCAAAAATAAATTAAGCGACATAAATAGCTTAAATACTAAATATTTTTGTATTTTTTTCCATTATATATGTAAATGTCTGAAAAACAAATAATGTATGTAAAATTTCAATTTACATTTCTATTAAACATATTTAAAAAAAACTCCTGTAAAATTTGTTTTTTGTCGGTTGCGCTAAAACGGCGGTAAAGGCTCGATATGTCCATGGGCCGCAGCATTCACTTTCCATCAAGTGGACTGTGTACATGTTTAATTAAATCACCCATAAATTCTATAAAACAAATTATTTAGCAGGCCAGCAGTTGAAACAACTGATATAACTCTGTATTCAAATCTGTAGTTGTTCTATTTTATTTGTTTATCCAATCTGTTCTAAAATTGACTTTTGGTTTGAGCTGATATCATTTTTGTTGGCAGCTTGTTCCATACTTCAACCATTTTAGCTAAATAGGTGAGTTATTAGGTGACATAGCTTTAGTCAATTTAAAGTGAAGAAGTGTCCATGTATTATTTTAATGTCTTTCTGAAGTGTTACTATAAGTGTTTTCAGTCTCTCCTCATATGAGATGTTTTCAAATCTCTGGGAAGTTTTGAATATCTGCCTTGAACCTCCAGTAACTCAATATAATTTGGAAGGCACTTTCCAAAATAGGTTGAATATATGTTTTATATATTTTACGTATCATTTCTGGTGTTATTATTATTTGCCACAGTTGCTAGGCGGGTTGCCAACTACATTTTTTTAAATTATTCTTACCAGTAATGTGCAAAAAGCTGCTGCTCATATGCATTTGAAACTAAGGGACAGGGGGTAATAGTAGACCCCCCGCACGGGTTCCCGCCTTGTCGTGGCGGGGGGGCTTAGTAGCCGTGGCTTGGTCTCCCACGGTGAACAAAGAGGAAGCCTGAGGTGGCCACTCCGAGTGGGCTTGGGGAGCCCACTTCGGATGTGTGCTGGTGGACTGCAGCGAGTGGGGACTCCGAACCCTCTACAGCTGCAGCCGAGGTGGAGTCGCGGAGGAAGAGGAGTGTTGGTATGGCGATGCGCCACTCGCCCTATCCTCCGCGACTCAAACGGGGCCGCACCGTTGATGCGGTGGTGATGGGGCTGCGGGGGGAGAGAATTGTCGGTATTGCGAGGCGCCGCTCTCCCTATCCTCCACAGCCGAATCTTGGTTGGCGGCGGAGCCATAGACCAGATCCGCCGCCGGGGTCGGGAAGGCTAGTACTTCTAAGTGCTCGTTTTTCCTGGCCCCATGGCCTTCGCGCATCGGACGCGGGGGCGTCTGTTGCGCAGATGTAATTGGAGGCCGTGGAGGAAGGCGTGCCATGTGTTCTGATGCACCTTACTTGGGAAGGAGAACTGGGAGGAATATTCCTCTCCCGAGGAGGTGCTGCCATGGGGCGGCAGTCGCTGGTATGGCCGCGGAAGTGTGCGAAAGCGTTCCCGTAGCCCTGCCAATATGCGACGAAGGTGGAACACCATGGGGTTTTAGTCGGTGCGAGTCCGACATAACCCGTCCTTGCCCCCGCGAGGCGGGTATGCGTAGGCATTTCCCCATGTTAAAAAAAGGGTGTAATAGTAGAAGGTAAGGACTGCAAACTCCATAAAGTAGTAAGCTTAATCTGCCATTTGACTATTGTAAATTACTCCTAGTGAAAGCATTTACAGTTTACTTACAGCAAATGAGAGAAGTTAAAATATGAATTTAGGTTTATTATTCCTTTAGTCTTCAGTATATTAAATTTTAAGAGCGCCATCTACTTAATTCTATAGGTGAAGTCATTTTATCGAACGAAAATTGATAGATTCTCACGGTGGTACATAAAGATTACGCTAGATGGCACAAACACGCTATCGGCTAATTTAATAATTTAATATTTATTGTATAATTATGATTCAATTGAAAAGGTAATATATATATATATATATTACCTTTTCAATTGAAAATGAATAATTATATAATAAATAGTCATTATTTAATGGTAAAAAAATTTGCAAAGCTTTATCTTCTCATTATGCCTTATCTAATTCCTGTTTTAATCTGTTCTTCTGTGCATATAATTTAAACAAAATAATTTCGATGTTTCACATCTGCCAGGCGTCCCTTTTTATAATTTTGTACATAGTTTGTTTGTACTTTGTTCATGCTTTTCTTTTGTTCATGTATTGTATTGTATGTAAATATCTTTTTCTTTTGCTTAAGCAAACCCAAACGGAACTTTTCAAAGCCACCGAAGCTATGCATTGCATATGTCATACAATATATCTAGCGGTAGTATGCCTTCTGTGTGCTTTGTTAAACACGACCTCGACAGAACTGAATATGAATCTGAAGAGTGGAGACAGATCAAGATTGGTGTATTTTTATAAAACTGCTAAAAACAACAAAACCATATTTTGGGCTTGCCCTAGTTTGGAGCCCTAGCTTCACCACTGAATCTATTGCTTTTAAAATTATATCTCTTAACGTCATAGATACTCCTATGTACTTGACACTCACAATGTTTTAAATCAATTAGAGAATTGTGTCAATATAGCATGCAGAACTGACATCAGAAGGGGAAATATAATTCTCGAGCGGTAGCCTCATATTGCTAAGCAAATGTAGAGTAGCCCCCCACTAGATAGTGGCAATCTGGTTAGACAGGAAGTCAATGGATTTAGGTGGTTTGGATATAGTAGGACTTGTTTCTGCCTGGAAGTCTGCCTGGGTAGTAATAATCCTCTTACCTGTTTCTGCCACAAGCAGCATTATTGTCCTAGCCTGAAGGACGAAGAAGGAAGAAGAAGAAGTCACTTCAATATTATAAAAAATGGTATTGATGAATAGAATTGTGGTAGCCAATAGATATTAATACTAACTTGTATATTTAAGTAGTTTCCCATATTTATGATGAACTTTCATATTTTCAGAGGGATGAAGATGAGGAGCCCATAATTGTCTGTTTCACCTGTCGTGCAAGACTCGTTCGTTGCAGGAGATTGCAACAACTGGCTATTGAGTCGAATGCAGTTCTGGAGCAGTTGCTTGTAGGAGGGTCCATGATATTATTTATTCCATCCATTAAAACTTGTGAAAGTCCCTCATAGATTGTGTCACATGAGGGATTTTGCCAAATTTGTCACGCTTGGCTGGATGGCAACCACAGTTCGTATTACTCTGAGATGTTATCAGGAAGATGCTGCTGCCCAAATCCTGTTTCTGTTTCCCTCTGTTGCCTCTTACGATACCCATCCCGTGGGTAGATGTATATTCTTGTAGGTAGTAGGTAGTGGATATTCTTACACTGCTACTACTTGGTCCACAGTATTGTACTTCTTATTGATAAAAGTTCACTGCTTGATGATTCATTCCCATTATAATGAAGTATTTGCCTTAATCATCACTTGGCAGGCACCTTGATGATCACTACCTGTCTTGTGCCTTCTATGCTGTTTCGCTTTGTCATATGAGAGAATGTTTTTCTACTGCAAAGTAAATTTTCTTAAAGCAATGTTCTATATTTGACGAATTACAGTGAGTTAAGTACTTCTTTTTACATAAATAATTTATGTTATATATTACTCTTTGTATATAAATGAAATAATGTCTATATGTAATATCATGCAGTGAACAAATATTTACCTTTGTCAGTTTACGGCATTCATGAGTCTGAAACAAATGATTGTTGAGACTCCATAGTCAGGGTAGTAGTAGGGTCTTCACAAGGGGTATTGTTATCATCTAAAGCGCCACGGAAGTGCCTAATACGAGGGCGGCACTGAAAATTTCGGGAATCAAGGAAGTGACATAACATTACTATTTAAAAATGTATTTATTGCTTTTCTAAGTATTCTCCGCGAAATTTGACACATTTTTCCATACGATGGAACCAATGATTGAAGCAACCATTCCATTCGGAAGTTGGGGTCTCCAAAATGGCCGTTTTGTAGGCGTCCACAGCTTCTTCAGGTGATGAAAATCTCTGTCCACGCAATTTATTCTTTATTTTAGGGAAAGTATAGAAATCATTAGGGCTTAGGTCGGGGCTGTACGGCGGATGGTCTAATAATTCTGTGTTTTCTTGCCCTAAAAACTCTTTTTGTTCTGTGTGCGGTGTGAGAACTCGCATTGTCGTGATGGAGGATGATGCGGCGGTTGCAGTTCTCTTTATGGAGTTCAGAAACGACCTGTGGCAAACAAATGCCAGCATACCATTTTGCATTAACCGTTCTTTGTCCCTCATGAGGAATAGTCGTAACATGGCCGGTTTTGGAGACAAACGTAGCCACCATTTTTTTTGCAACACTCCGTGAACGAACAATTTTTATTGACTTTAACTCATTTTCGAACACCCAAACTCGTGACTGGTTTTTTTGTTTCGGGTTCGTACGCGTATATTCAGGATTCGTCACCTGATACGATGTTGTATACAGCATTTGAGGATCCTGCGTGGAATCTTTCGAGAGTTCTGACGCACCAAGTAACGCGAGCCGCTTTTTGCTCTTCACAGAGCGAATGCGGTATCCATCGGGAAAACAACTTTATTACACCTAATTGTTCACGCAAGATTATTTGTATTTGAATAATGCCAATGTCTAAAGTTGCCTGAATTTCGCGGTATGTCACATGTCGATCTTCCTCAATCAGCTTACGCACAGCATCAACGTTTTCTTGGGTGACTGCAGTTTTTGACGAACTTGACGGGGATCATCACTGAGCTTGACACGTCCACGTTGAAATTCAGCAAATCAGCGATAAATTGTGGTTTTGGATGGGGCTTCATCACCAAATGCAGAAATCATCCGGTCAACACACTGTTCTTGTGTTAAACCACTTCGAAAGTCATAATAAATCATCGCTCTTAAATTTTCTTGAGTCAATTCCATTTTCTCAACGACTAAACAAGTTTGACAAAACCTTGTGACAAAACCGAGAATCTTTTTTTAAATAAATAAATGGTATTCGATTTTTAAAACCAAGGAGTTTTCAATCAAAAATATTTTAATACGACAGGAACAGTGGAAATATTCCATTCCCGATACTTTTAGTGCAGCCTAGTACGTTTCCAGACCAGAGAAGAAGGAGATCGAGGAGCTAAGCTCTCACAGAACGAAAGTCATCCTTTTTTTTCTTTTCAGAAAGAAGTTTTTTTGACTGAGCAGTTATTTTCTGATAATTAAGAAAATTTTCCATTGACATATTAGAGGAATATAGCCGTTCTGCTACCTTTCGTTTTTTAATAATTGTGGAGCGGTCTCACCATGGAGGTGAAGAAATTTTACTTGTGGAGGAATTCTTCAAAGGAAAAAATTTGTATGCTATATTATTCAGAAGGGTTATAAATTGGAATAGGCACTCTGAAGGTTATCCAGATATACTGGGGGAAGATTATTGATATTAATTTTTGTTTCTGAGCAGAATACATCCCAATCAGCTTCAGACAGATTGAATTTAAGAAGGGGAAAAGAAGGGGGAATTTCGAGTAGGAACGCATCTATTACTTAGGTTTAAAAGGATGGGAAAGTGATCACTTCCAAAAGAAGAAGGGAGAGTTTTCCATGATATGCTAGCAGCCAGGATTGGAGAGAACAATGACAAGTCTACTACAGATCTAGAATTCTGCGAAGGGTAAGCCATTCTGGAGGGAGAACCATCATTTCTCCTAAACGAAACAAAGATTAAATTCATTAAAAACATCAAGTAGCAGATAAGAAAAAGAGTCAGGTTTATGGGAACCCCACATAACATGATTATTAAAGTCTCCGAGAACAATGTAAGAAAGAGAGATGCTTGATAGAATTAAATTGAGTTCTGATATACAAGATGGTGTGGAAGCCGGAATGTAAATGGATAGGATTGTGATGTCCATAGCCTTAACAGCTACTGCATTTATATTGCCTTGTACAGGAGGAAGAGGAATGGGTGATAAGGGAATGGTCCTGTTTAGTAAAATCAGAGCGCCACCATAGCCGTCGCTCCTATCACTACGATAACAGGAGAAGCCTGGGATTCTAAATGTGGACCCTGGCTTAAGCCAGGTTTCCGATATTGCAAGTATTGAAGGGTTATGAGTATTAATTATATCAGTGGATTATATCAGGTTTCTTATTCCTGATGCTCCGACAATTCCACTGGAGGAGAGTTAGAGATTCGAACTTTATATATTCTGGAGAAGAGGACATCTAGTTTGCTTTTCACGTTGAATGGTAAATGGGAATCGTCGAATTTGCCAACAATATCTGTAAGAGAGGCCACAAGATTTTCTAGAAGATTATCATTAGGAGATATTATAGTGCTTTGTAAAGCATGCCCATTGGGAAGAGAGGACGAAGGAGTACTTCTGATGTTATAGTGTGAAACTTTATCATATCCTAGTGAAGATTGCACTGGCATAGAATTGGCTTTATATATAGTTTTCCTATAGGACTAAGAAGGAGACAGAGTAGGAGGGTTTATAGATGCTTGCGGAGATGGAAGACGGCTTACAGGATTTTGTGAAGATGCAACATCAGAATAAGGTCTTCTGACAGCCGAGAAACGGGCGGAAGCCTCAAGGTATGATATATTCTCTTGTGACATTACTATCTTGATAACTTTTTGCGTTGAGTGCTGAGTAGAAAAGACAGGTTGGGGAATCTGTAGGACAATTATCTCCGGTGTGCTCTTTGCTGCATTTAAAGCATCGTGGTTTCGATCGATTTGGGCTTTGACATGTCCAAAACGGCAACATTTTAAGACATTGGATACTAGGAAGAAGGTAAGTTTCAACTGGTATAGAAGCATAAAAGCAATATACATGGGAGGGGAGCACTTAGTTTAGTTTAGTTTAGTTTACGACGGGCTGTTTTCCGCAACTCCACGTCTAAGCGCGTATTTTGCGTGTGGGCAGGAATAATATGCTTATTCAAGCCATGATATCTCCCCGAAGAAGCTCAGCAGTCCCTTGATGTTGCAAACAACTTCGGGGAGCGATCCCGGCGTGCCGAGATGTTTAGCCCTGTATGAAGCGACTTCTGGACATGTCAGCAACACGTGAGCCGCCGTTTCTTCCTCTCCTATGCATGCCCTGCACAGGGGGCTGTCAGTGACACCTATGGTGAACAAATGTTTGTTAAAAGAGCCATGTCCTGTGATAGCACTTGTTACTATCCTGATCTGTGGATTGTTCAGTCTCATTAGAACCTTGGTTAGACGAATGTTTATTTCAGGTAGGGCCTCCCTAGCTTGTCTACAGTCTACTAAATTTTTCCAAAGCTGAGCGTGTAAATTATTGAAGTATCTACGTACCAGTTAACGAACTCAGCCAAAGGGGAATTGGTATTATTGGTTCCGGCACTATAGTTGCTAGGGCCGATCCCATTCTGGCCAGTTCATCTGCTGCATCGTTGCCTCTAGATCCACTGTGTCCCTTGATCCATTGCAGAGTCACATTGTTGGTTATACCTCATTCAATCGTTGTTGGCACTCGTGTATCAGTCCCGAGTTCGTCACATTGCAACTCAGAGCTTGTAGTACCGCCATACTGTCGGTCAGTATTCTGATGGAGAAGTCTTTCACCTTCCTAGCATCTATTGCTATGTCCGCTTGGATGATACCCATGCATTCAGCCTGGAAGACTGTGTTGTGGGTACCCAGCGGTGTGCATATATGGATATTAAGGTCTTCAGACAAAGCCCCAGACCCCACACCTTCATTTTTCTTAGAGCCATCAGTGAAAACTTTGAGCTCTCTAGGACCCAATCCTTCCATATGGTCAGTTTCCTTCAATTGTATCCTGTACTTCTTATCGAATACAAATTGTTTTGGAATCCTATTATACTTGGCTTGTAAGATAGGAATTTTTGAGTAAATTCTATCGATTATATCTGTATGGGGGACTCTACTCTTACTTAAAAGATTTAGGGTCTTGAGTCTAATGGCAGCTAAAGTTGCTTCTTGTTGTATATGTAGATGAAGCGGTGTTAGCTCCAGCATAGCCTCCAAAGCTGCTGTTGGTGTTGTCCTTATGCAGCCCATGGCAGCCATACAAGCTAATCTCTGGTAACGCTGAAGCTTTTGTATAGTGGTGGCTTCATTAGTTTTGGTCCACCATACCAGAGAGCCGTGTGTGATCATGGGCCTAATTACAGTTTTGTACAGCCACAGTATAATTTTTGGCGTTAAACCCCATCGTTTGCCAATCATGTTTGTGCACTGCCAGAAAGTTAAACTATCTTTGCTGATTTTGTTTTCTATGTGTTTGTTCCAGTTAAGTTTACTGTCCAAGGTAAGACCTAGGTATTTTACCTCGGAAGAAAGTTGGAGTTTTGTGCTGAAAAGACTTGGAAGATGATAGTTATTCAGCATTCGTTTTTGTGTGAACATTACTATAACCGTTTTATTTGGATTAAAGGTTAGGTCATATTCCCTGCACCATCTCTCCACAATACGGAGAGACGCTTAAGTCAGGTCGCACACAATGCTTGCTGTCTTACCAGAGACCAGTATTGTTAGATCATCTGCATAACTGACTGTGTAGAAATGATTAGCGTTTAATTTGCTGATAAGTTCATTAATGACCATATTCCACAGGAGAGGTGAAAGAACCCCACCCTGCGGGCATCCTTTCATGATCTGAATTGTCTGAGATTCACCAGAAATCTTTATTGTTCATGAATTGAACATGTTTACTATCCAGTTAATCAGTGCCGGTTCAACATTATGTCTACTTAGGGCACCTTTTATGCTGGAGAAATTTGTTCTGTCAAAAGCACCTTCTATGTCTATGAAGGAGCCTAGACATATTGCTTTGTTTTGGATGGCCTCTTCAATCTTTGTTATTACCTGGTGAAGTGCCGATTCTGTTGATTTACCTAAGCTATAGGCGTGTTGTTTTTCGTGTAGCGGTAAGTTAATTAGTGCCGACCCTCTCAACTCCCGTTCACACATCCTCTCCATCGTCTTTAGGAGAAAGGATGTGAGGCTAATAGGTCTGTAGGATTTAGGGTCTGTATAGTCGTTCTTACCTGGTTTGGGTATGAACGTGACTTTCACTTCCCTCCATCCCCTAGGAACATATTTAAGAGCCAGACGTGCTCTCATTATGGCAAGAAGTCTGACTATTACGACTTTACCCCCCCCCACTGAAGAAGTGCCGGGAATAAGCCGTCAGGTCCTGCTGCATTATGGGAGGGTTGGAAACTATGAATGGCCCAATGGGTTTTGTCCATCGTCACCACTCTTTGTGCTATTTCCCAGTCTTCATTTGTTGGTGTCAGTGCATCTTCATGCCGGTTCACCCTATCAACTACACAGCAACCTGGGAAGTGAGTATCAATTAGGATGCGTTGGGTTTCATCCGGCGATGTTGAGTAGCTTCCGTCGGGTTTCTTTAAAGAGATAGATCCCGGCGTGTTCTGTTTAGCTAGGATTTTCCTTATCCGATTTGCTTGTTCACAGGTTTCTATGCTACCACAGAATTTGCGCCACCCTGTTGAGCGTCGATACCTGATACATTTTTTGTATTCAGACTTAGCTTTCTTATATAGAAGGCAGTCTTCATCCTTTGAGGTATTCATTGCCCTATTTAGGGCTTTTCTTACCTTCTTACGTTTCCTGTCTAGTCTTTACCCCACCACTGTTGCTTTTGCTCAGCATGTTTTGGTGGAGTGATTACTGGACATGATTCATGGTAGCTATTGATCATGGCTTTAGTGACATCTGCTACATGTTCTTCTAGGAGCGATTGATCTGCTATGGTATTAGTTCCCCCAACACCCGCGAGCGAAGACGTCAGCCTATTGAGGTATTTTGTTTTATCCGTCTTGTGGGGATTTCTCCATGGTGGTATAGCGGGGATATCGACCTGTAGTACGCAGCAAATCCATCTGTGGTCTGAGCATGAGGCCTCTTTCGACACATGCCATCCCGTTATTAGCTTAGCTGTCCTTCTGTTGCAAGTGTGAGGTCGATTATTGTGCGATAGCGTTTATTTATGAAGGTTGGTTCAGAACCAGTGTTTAATATGGTGAGGTTAGTGCTAAATAAATATTCAACTAAAACCTTACCTCGTTCATTAGGTTTTTCCATTCCCCAAAGGGGATAATGCGCGTTGGAGTCCGTCCCGATCACAACGTCTAGTCGGCCCTCTCACAGAAATTCACCAGCCTGACGAGGTCGTGAGGGGGGAGGGGTGTCTTCCGCAGGCATGTAGACTGAGGCGACGACTATCCTTTCCTCCTGTGTGTTTTGTAATGCTACGACATACATGTCTCTGGAACAGAAATCTGTTAGTGGTTTTGCACAGATATCTTTAGTAGTATAAATACACGCTCTAGGCTTGTCTTGCTCAGAGTTGTAGAATAACTTACCTCTTAGGTTGTTTAGGCCTTTAATTTTACCGGCCCCAACCCATGGCTCTTGGATTAGGGCTATAGCCATCCTTAGTGCCTCCAACCACTTGCGTAATTGAGCCGACGCCGTCTCACTGTGGTGGAGGTTGGCCTGCACTAGGCTAGTTTTGGACGAAGGGCACGCCATCATCGATCGCGTCATCCCCGTCCCCGCCTAAAAATAAGCCTGCCAGTAGATCTCGGGTTTCATCGTCAGCCACCGAGTCGGAATTGGACGGCAAAATGCAGTCCTCTTCATCGCTCAGTGAGCTGCCGCTGAGCTCAGTTTCCACTGGGGGTTTCGGCTCGGTTGTGCAGGAACTTTTTTCACTGGACTTGACATCCAGTGATTTCGATGTACCGGCAACCATGGCCACGGTATCCATGACTTCCGGGTTCTTTTCTGCCTCTTTGCTAGGTGGGGAATCAACGAATTTTCCTCCACGACCTTGAAATTTAACGTATACCGCCCCACATACACATGTGAGACGGCGCCCGGCTTTCATCAGGGTCGGGATATGATCCTCCGACACCGAAACAACGAGGAACCACCCGTCCATCTGTTTGTCCGCTTTGAGTAGTAGCCAGAACTTGATGTTTACCCAGCGGTTCTGGTACGCAAATACACGACCAATGTCGCGTGAGTCCTTCCAGGCACCTTGGGCATCAGGGATAAGGATACCACATTTGATTCTTTGTGGTATCTCTGACTGTTTCTTAATAGTCAGCGAGGTGTTGGATTTGAGGTCGAGGGTATTAATATTCCCCTTCAACCAGTCCAGAGCCTTCTGGTCATCGCACCACAGCTCTAGGACACCCTCCGTGTAAACGGGTTTGCCAATAAAAACCGGGCCCGATGCATCAGGGTCCTGGTTACTCCAGGCCTCGCTGATCATCTTCCTCTGTATGGCCACGAGGATGTCATCAGCTATCTCCTTTGTTATGTGGCCTGAACGCGCACACGTTAGGGCTACACCCAAATCTGCTTTAGCAGCAGAAGCGTAGCTTGTTCTTGCAGCCTTTGTTTGCTGTTCAAGTCGCACTTTTTTGTGCTCTCCTCTCGGCGAGGTGGACTCCTTCAGCAATCTTTTGGCTGCTCTTTCCTTCTTTCCAGGACGCTTGGCTGCTCTCTGGTTCCTGGCGGATTTCTTAGAGCTGGTTCCGGCGGCCGTGCATACTGCTCGGGCTGGATTTTCATCCTTCCCAGTTTCAGCATGACTACTGGTTCCAGCCCCAAGCACCGCAGTAGCAGTAGCTTGCCCAGCTCCCTGAGTCTTGCTCTTGGAAGCAGCGAGCGCGGCTCTTTCTCTGCGGCCTTTTTCTGGCTGCTTCTTATTCTTCTTTTTGACCTTTGCGCTACTGCCTGCTGGGATAGACCCACCAGATGGTGCGTCAGGTCGGCAAGTCACCATTTTGGGTGCCTTGCGCTTCCCCTTACGGATCACCACTTGCCAGGCAGCGGAGAAAAGGTCTTCGGTCTTTTGGGGCTCCGCAAGAGTTTTGCTACTCGCGGCCCCTTGCTCATTTTTCTCGTCCAGCTTCTTTTATTTGGAACTGGATTTAGAGACGTCCAGCGCGGAAATTTCCCCTTGGTGGGGCCACCTACGCTGGGTGGTACAGTCAGTGGAACGGCCGGTTTAACGGCGGTTCCTTCTGGTTTATCAGTGTCTAAGGTAAACACCTCTGACACTTCTTCTCTACTAATGGGCCTTGTGTTGTCCATAGTTTTTGACATGTGTAATAATTCGTCCCCCCGGCTTTGGAAACGCCCTACTTTATTAAAAGAATTTCAGGCGTTAGGATTACCGGGGGAATATAGGAACGCGAAGTTGGCTCACAGTGCGACATCGGGAGCTCGATCCAGCTGGCAGATAGGGCTGAAAAGGCCCATTCTCACTGCCCGAGTTGACTTTCACTTGCCCCGTCAGCATGGCCTTTACCATCACATAGCCCTTTTCAGGGAGACTAGGCAGCCCCCACATCCCTCGCCTGCGACCCTCTGACGGGACGCTTGGCCATTTCCTTATCTGTGGCTAGCAGATAAGGCCACCGTTTAGCTTGAAATCCGGACCAAAGAGGGCGTGTTGCCTCTCGACACTATATACCCCAGTGACGATCGGCTCAACCCTCCAAGACTCCTTTATCCCCGCATACGGTGCTCAACTGCGCAGGTCCTAGCGCAGGTGGGTGTGTTAGTCCACCGGATACACCCACTCTCTCCGGCGGAACCGTTCCCTCCTCTTTTCCGGGCTTGGGACCGGCAGCAACAAAAAGCATTGACAAAGTTAGTTACCTGTGCTCCATGTAGCAGGCAAAGTTTTAAGAGGGGTGCACTTGTCCTGAGAACGTAAGGACAACAGTTTGAGTTGGAACCCACTCCACTTCATCACCTTTTTTGACCTTTCTGTTAAATCTTCTGGTTTTAATGATTTCTCCTCTGCCACGAGGGAGCTCAGACTCGCCTACTAATTCCTCCATAGAAATGTCAGTCGAAATACCCCTGATCACACCCATACGGGTAACATTAAAAGTTGGAATGACAGCAGAAAGTTTATAAAGCGAGAGAAACTCCGAGTCAATAAAATTATTGGCATCAGAAGCAGTTTTAAAAGCAATTGGAACTCTGTTGCGCCCTAAAATTTTGATACCCTGTTTTTCAATATTGCCCACTTTATTTGGAGAAAAGGTGCTCAAGGCATCCTTGCACTCATCTACTGAAAACAAATTGTGGCAGAACACTCACTAAATGAGGTGAATAAATCACCATCATCATTATACCTCTTCACAAGTCTGCTGCTGAACATAGGCCTCCCCCAAGGAACACTACAAAGCACGCTTCTAAGCCACCTGCAACCATCGACTTCCTGCATGTCTTACAAGATCGTCACTACATCTAGTGGGGGACCGCCCCACATTTCGTCTTCTGGCATGAGACTGCTACAATTACGTCACATTAGGAGAACCTTTCTTCTCCATCGGTTGTCAGTTATTTGGCCCATTGCCACTTCAGGTTACTACACTTATAAAACATGCAGTATGGTAATGAAAGAGGGTGGCTCGAGCCCATAAGCTGTGTTATGGACTGTCCCGTAAACTCCCACTGCTGCACATAGAAGGACGTCTCCCCATGTGGGAAGGATTTGCCTCAGTCGTCACGCTTGGCATAGTATTGACCATCGCAGTACCAGACGTGGGCACCTTTGGAAATGTTGCCTGTCGCCGGTCTGGATATTTTACATCTGAAGTAAACGAGGTGGTTATACCGCCATCTGTCGGGAAACTAAACCCAAAGTCGCCTCTTACGAAACCCACGGGATAAAATGTGACGATGAATTCTCCTATGCCGACTTACACGCCAACTTCGACTTTACTATGTGTCTAACACTAGTTCTGTGTAAAATTCAAAACAGCGATTATTAAAATAGATTATTAGACTAGAATAGATTATTCTTATACTACTACCTAGACTATATTCTTAATATCTACAAAAATACCGGTCAAAATGTATGTATAACACTCTTTGTGGGATTTGAACCAGCGATTATTTGATTAATGTAATTATAACATGGTCAGAAGAATGTAATCATTAATATTCGAATTTAGATTCTTTACCATTCTTTCCCTATAAAAATGAATATGAGAGACAGACATTATCCAGAGTAATTGGCTAAAATACTTTATATCCTGCAACATTAAATGAGTATAATTATGTAAAATATAATAATATCTCTATATCTCCCTGGTAAGGCATAAATTCCGCCCGCTGTAAACCGTCTAAGGTATCTTACAATTAAGATACAATGTCTTACAATAAATAAAATGTTCGATTCATTTGTTTTTCAGAAAAACCCTGCATAATAACAAATAATTTTTCAAAATCGTGTGAGAAAAAGATTAGATCAAATTCTACTGATTGTAACATAAATAATGTTCGTAAAGGAAACTTCGATTTAAAAAACCCTACTATTAAATCAAAGCGTAAACTGAAAAGAGATACTAAATTATGAAAAAGAACACAAAGAGACACATAAATTATGAAAAAGAAAATTTTGAAACAGAGTGTAAATATACTTACGAAAAACACATCTGAGGGATCAACAAAATACATTTTCGAATGTGATGATTGTAGAAAAAAGTTTTTAACAAAAGATATTCTCGCCGACCACATATCATACAGTCATAAGACGCACAAGAACTCGGTTGCAGTTCAGACACAAGTTGAAAAAACTCCAGTATCACAACTAATGGATATTAACTGTGATATTTGCGAATTTAAAACATCTCATAAACGTTACATTTTAGCACATCTTAAAGCGCACGTCGCTAAGCAAGTGTACTGTTGTAATAATTGTGAATATAAATGTACAGATAAAGCAAATTTCAGAAAGCATATGAAAATACATACCGGAGAAAAACCTTTTTCGTGAATATCTGTGAATTTAGCTATATTATAAGAGGTAATTTGCAAGCACATATTAAAATACATACCAGAGAAAAACCTTTTTCGTGTAATATCTGTGAAAATAAATTTACAAGAAAAAATTCTTTGATGAGACACATAAAAATACACACCGGAGAAAAACCTTTTTCGTGTAATGTCTGTGAATATAGATGTATTACCAAAAGTACTTTGCAAACACATATGAAAATACATACCGGAGAAAAACCTTTTTTGTGTCATGTCTTTGAATATAGATATATTACAAAAAGTACTTTTCAGATACATATGAAAATACATACCGGAGAAAAACCTTTTTCCTGTAATATCTGTAAATATAGATGTATTACTAAACGTACTTTGCAAAGACATTTGAATATACACACTGGAGCAAAATCTTTTTCGTGAGGTATCTGGTAAAATATGTCAATAGTTGTGAAAACCCACTTCGCTGGGTTAGTTTTTGTCGAATATTTGTTCATGTATGTATATTTTATTAAATTAGTTAGTTTATAAAATAAGAAGACATGACTTTTCTTGTTAAATTTTTTCCTTACATATTTTTTCATTCATTATACAAAAATTCTTTACAGATAGTCATGTAAAGTAAAGTAAAGTTACAGCCTGTATACGTCCCACTGCTGGGCACAGGCCTCCTCTCATTTCTGAGAGGGTTTCATGATAGTCATGTACTGAATGCCTATATAACAATACATTCTTATACACTACATTAACTGTGTTGTGTTCTGATGCATCTGGTGAGTTGACCATGTGAAAAACGGGATTCTCCCAAATCCATCCAACAATATTGGAACGTTCGACCTTGTGTCTTTTTAATAGTTATGCTGTGAGCCAATATTAGAGGAAACTGTAACCGTTTAAAACAGAATGGTAAATCATGTAAAATTAATTGAATTCGTGGTATAAAAATGTTAAACGCTCACTGTAAATTTCAAGCAAACCGGGTTCGATCCCCGCCGGCACCAATGAAATAGTTAATTGCAATTTTAAGTGCTGATTTACAACGTGCTCGGTGGTGAAGGAAAACATCGTGAAGAAACCGGCATGTCTAAGAAATAAGAAAAAAAATTAGAAGACGTCATGTTCGGCAACACGTCGGACTATTCCTTGCCCTAAAACCCTCTCAGAGATGAGAGGAGGCCTATGCCCAGGAGTGGGACGTATATAGACTATGACTACTCAACTAGATTAGTAAATTAATAACGAAGTTTATTTATTATTATTAATTTAAATAACAGCTAAGCAAATATTTCAGATAGGCACAGTAAAATATTACAGACAGGCAAGAAACTCTATAGACATTTATATTTTACTTGAAGTAATCTTTGAAAAGTAAATTCTTCTACTTGAACCTTCACCAGAATCGTCAGAGAACATTTTGATTCCGGACATCCCATTTTTATCTTCATGATTATTGTATGAATCGGAGCAGCTATCGCTTTCAGAATCGATGTTCAGCCAATTTAATTATAAGCTCTTCAAAGTCATTTTCATTCATTACCTCCCTCGCCTCATCCAATAATCATTTTCCAACCTTTTTGTGTGATTCATTTCTTTTCGCCAATCCACGGCCACAATTGAGGCTATTGCTTCCCGCGCTAATACTTCTATTTTTTTCCAGCTGATCGACGTTCTTTTCAACCACTCTTTGTTTTACCATTTTCCACACATATTCTATCGGGTTTAGATCACATTAGTTAATGTTTCATGGCCGTGATTAGCTGGTAATTTATCTATAGCGTAATCTTTCTCTGACTAACTTTCTTTAACTAGTTCTAAAAGCTCATATTTTGTCCATGAATCGTCAAATGTGTACCAATTATGTATCTTACATTATCGGTTTGCGACTGATGGTAGTTTACTTACTTGCATAATACGGCGAATAGTGGATCGAAAATCGCGTTTCGAAGACATAGACCTTTAAAATTTTAAGTGTCGTTTTTTAAGCTTGAAATGGCTTGTTTATTATTACTATGGTCATAAATGTCACACGAGGTAATTTGGCTTACAAACTGAGGACTTATGATTTTTTTACGAAAAAAATGAAATGTATGAAGCTAGTACGAAAAATCAGTATAAACCTGGAATCTGTTAAGGATTTTGAGGATAATTAAAGATACAAGACTTGGAACATAAAAACGTGCTTTTTATTTTTATCTCAAACAACATGGAGAGGATATAACCTCATACTGAACCTTCCTTCACAACAGACGCAGTGTTATTATTTTTACCATTACAACACAATATTATATTATATTATATTCATTAAATCATTATTAATTAACACCTCCCCCCAATGATTTATATTAACAGAACTAACATTACAATAATTTCTAACATTACAATGAATAAGTAAGAACTAACATTACAATGATTTGTATTAACAGAACTAAAAAATACACAATGCGAACTAAACTCTATTCGAATCCTAATTTATGTATAAAACAATTATGAGATGTTTTTTTTTTAATGGTTTCGTAAAAATATCGGCTATTTGTTGCTTTGTAGGTATATACATAACACAAATTTCCTTACATTCTATTTTATGTTTAATAAAGTTGTATTTTACGTCCACATGCTTTATTCTTTTTTTGTTCAGGATTACTTACAGAAAATATTGTACTTTTATTGTCTTCATATATGGTAGTGGTATTACAAGTAACATCTAACTCATTTAATAATTTCCTAGTCTAACAAGCCTCCAGAACGGCTTCATTTAGGGAGCATGACTCTGCCCCAGTAGTGCTTACACTAATAACAAAACACAATTGTACTACTGATCACTTTAGTTCACAGTTGTATTGCTTCGAAGCATTTGCTTGATCGCCAATTGAATACTGTCTCGGGTCGCGGTCTATACCGGCTTTATATAGGGCCTCAGATAGTTCCAGAGCCTTCTATTGTAGAAACATCTGGAATGTTTGAGTACATACCGGTCCCGACTGACTGGGTTTCGATAGTTCTCGAAACTTCTTCCACGGAAATTTCTAGAAGGATCTTGACACTCCTAGTTCTGCTACTCGATACTAGAAGGCGCTAATGGTAACTAGTGTCGCCATGTGCCAGGAATTACTTACTAACTGTGGCGCGCAACAATATCAATATATTACTTTTACATATTTAAGACCTTTCACATATTTGCTTCATTTCATAGACCTTATTATTATATTTGTTTTATATATGGGACTTCAATCCACAACTCAGCTATAACGCTTATGCATCTAAGAGACCTATAATAATTATTTTGTATCATAGATCTTACACTATCATAAGTCCCTAATATAGGACTATAATATATTGTGCTACAGTGCTACTACAGTAGTTAGTCACCTGACCTCTGACAACTCCCTTATAAGAACAATCTTTACATCTACACTCTCCATCTTTAAAAGAACACGCTGCTATATTACATATTATAAATGTTATTTGTCTTTATTATTATAATATGATTGACTTGCATTTCTATTACTTAATACATTTTTAATTTTTAAGCAGAGTTTTAACAAATCTAGTATTTTAAAGACAACATTAAGCCTTTACTTTTCTTAATACTTAATGTCTGAAATTAATGTATTTTGTCTTTATGCTTATAATGCATTATACAATGTAAATGTAATTGTTTAAAATATTACGTTTAAAATATTTTAGAAGGCTTTAAAAAAATATAATTATTAATTATTACAATACGTTCCACGGGTTTCCATCAAAGAGGCAAAAACAGCATTAAATACTTTATTACGGAATTTTATAGAGCAAACAAGCAACTCGGGAGGATAATTAATAACTTGGTCCTTAATGAAAGAAGGAAATTATTGGTTAATTTTTTTCTTTATTGTATACTGTAAACAGTTTCAAATATCGTTTTAGTTTTAATATTAAAACCCTGTACTGTAGTGACCCCACGGCAAGCTTTCAACTTTATTTTGCGCTATTAGTCTTTTGTCATCGTTACTACTGAGTACTAAAAACTAAATTATGATTTTTTGGTTTAATAATATATAGAGTGTCTCTAATTTTCATCTCAAAATAAGACTTGTATTATTCTATTTCGAGTATTTTAGTAATTGACTTTTAATGGCTTTAGATTTTTATCGAAGCAGCTTGGGAGTTTATAAAATACAATTTTGCCCTCAAACTAACAAACGCTTTAATTATATCACCACCCATGCCACCAAGCCAGGTATTTTTGCATACGCTTTTTTTTTGGTTCACAAATGGAATGTAACGTTTACATGGTTCAGGTAACTTGAAAAAAAGTAACAAACGTTCATTCTAATAACAGTGAACACGGCATGCAACAAGTGGACGAGATAACAAATACAAATAAAGAAAGGAAAAAGCTCTAAAATAATAAATATTAATTAATTAATGGCTAATCTAATGTTAGCCCTTGCTGAGGCCATAGAACCATGAAAGATGTCGAACAAATCACGAATATTATTGTAACTATTAGTCATTCTGTACAATGGCGAGTGATGACCTGCCACTGTTTTACAGTGTTGCGTGACAAAAGTCTTTTTTGCGGCCCAGGCGACTGCCAGCTCTAGAGACCGATACATCTAAATGATTTAAAATGTCCGGACAGTTGATGAGACCATGGATAATTTTATAGAGGAACATGATATCAGATGATTCCCGCCGCTTGGATAGTTGTTCTAATTTGTAGTGTGCCAATCTACTCTCGTATGAAATGAGTGTCCTGCATTGTTTATTTGCATACGATAACTGGTACATAAACCTTTTCTGAATCTTTTCCAGTCGGTTTGAGTGACACTTGTACCCCGGATTCCAGACTGGGCTAGCGTACTCAACAATAGTTCTCACCAAACAGTTATAGACTGGAATGATTAAACCAGGGTCTTTAAAAGATTTTATTTGCCTAGATATAAACCCGGATAATTTAGAAGCTTTTTTTGTTATTGTGTCGATATGACTTCTAAAGCAGAGCGTGCTGTCAATTATAACGCCTAAGTCTAGGATTTCCGTGACCTCACCCAATGGCTCATCGTTTAACTTGTATGTTGCCTCGGTTTTATTTTTCTTTCTAGTTAACTTTAGATGAGAACATTTTCCAGTGTTGAGGATCATATGGTTTTGACGACACCAGTCGTATAATCTATCCAACTCTAACTGTAGAGCGGTCACATCTAGTTTGGAGTCAATGATTTTGTACAGTTTAAGGTCGTCTGCGTACATTTTAAAATTACATTCGATTATATTGGCTAGATCGTTTATGAAAATAAGAAAGAACAATGGACCGATATGAGAACCCTGGGGAATGCCTGAAGGAATCTCTCTAGCTGAGGATGAATAATCACGCAACGAGACTAACTGTGACCGATTTCTGAGATAGGAATCGCTCCGGCGCAGTGAACCATGGACCCCCATTAGCATGATCTTTATAAGCAGGTCATGGTTGATGAGATCGAAAGCCTTGCTAAAATCGGTGTAAATATTGTGTACCTCTTTATTCCTATCCAGTGCACTTGCAATATCATTAACAAAACCGACTAAGTTAGATGTTGTAGACTTTTTTAGGCTGAAACCCATGTTGGTTTGGATGCAGGCGCTCTTTGACGTGCCAATATATTGTTTTATGAACAAATGACTCTAGAACCTTACCGGGTACTGGAAGTATGGAAACAGGCCTGTAATTGGACACATCGGCGAGATCTCCTTTTTTTATGGATGGGGATGATGCGCGCCTTTTTCCATACGTGGGGGAAAATGCCGCTTCGGAGAGAGTGGTTAAATATATAGGTAAGAGGTTTTGACATACTTTTAGCACACTTCTTTAGAATGATCGGGGGCAAGCTATCCAATCCTGAAGCCTTGCTTCCATCCAATCCCATCAATGCTCTTTCTACCTCGTATTCGCAGACAGTGAGTGAGCTGATGGTCAGACAGTTCTCGTAACTGTGGAGAGCTGTATTATTGACATTGGATGACTTGGTTGTCAAATTGGTGACGATGTCATCGTATATTGACTGAAAGTGCTCTGAAAATAGGTCACAAATCTCTTGGCCACCTCTGGCAGTCTTGGCACCTTGAATCATCTGAGAAGGGAGGGAATTTGTGTTTCTTTTGAGACCATTAACATAAGACCAGATGAACTTAGGGTTAGAGCGTAAATGAGAATCTGCGTTTTTTTTAAATCTAAAAAAACAACTTTTAATCATTGTATTGCAACGGTCTCTTAGAAGTTCATATGTTAATCTGTCAAGGGGATTACCATACTGCTTGTATTTTTTGTGATACTTCGCTTTTTTTTAAGCATTTTATTGAGGCTGTACTGAACCACACTGGAAATTTTTCTGAATGTGGTATTCGATATGGCGTGTGCTTCTTAATTATGGGCAAAACTATGCCGTAGAACTTATCAACTATAGAATCTATGTCATAAAGCTCAGACCACACTTCGGACCACACTATATGCGTGAGTTCTTCGTTGATAGCGTCAAAGTCGCATATGGAATAGTTTGGTGATGCTACACGTTTGGATCTGCATGGTTTTATATTCTCCAGGCTGTGAATGAGTATTTTGAGGGCAGGATGATGAGAATCCAACCAAGGGCATCGAAGCTTCGACCACCTTTACATTATAAGTATTATTCACAAGCACCAAGTCCAAAATACGATAATTATCGTTTAAGATACAGTTACATTGTTTAAGATTATTGAACGTAATTTCATCTATGAACATGTTTTCGATAGTCCCGTTATTTGGCTTTGGGATGTATACATTTGGATCGCCTATAGTCTCCCAGACTATATTAGGAAGGTTGAAATCACCTACCAATAGGGCAAATGAGCCGTTTGATATTTTATTGCTGACGACATCCGTGAGATTATCGAGAAAAGTTTGTAAGTAACCTTTTGAAATTGGTGGGGGAATATACGCAGCGCAAATATTTATTCTCTCTTTGTTGTTAAGTCCTAAGTCTATAGAGAGCCATAATTCCTCGCACGCCGACTCCCATTTCTTCATTCTCGACGCTACATATTTTTTCAGTGCTGCTACACAAATACCACCACCTTCTTTTTTCGCTTGGGAAGACAAAGTGGAACTCCGATCGCGCCTTAAAATATGGTATCTAGCATCCAAGAGTTCGTGGTCAAAAACGGTGTCATTGAGCCATGACTCCGTCAAAGTAATTAGGTCGTAAGATTTTTGTAATGCATTAATATATAAATTCTCACATTTAGTTCTAAGGCCCCTTACATTTTGATAATATATTTTTAAATTGTATTTTAATGTTAAGTTGATAATGAAGAACATGCAATCACAGAACAAACGATAGTCTAGAGAGAGTTCAAACAACTTATGTCTCTTATAACTTTAGATGGCGAGCTTTTTTTTTATAGGATAGGGTGACAAACGAGCACACAGTCCACCTGATGGTAAGTGGTTGCTGTGGCCCATAGACATCCACATCTATCCTCGATTACGAATCAAAATTCAGATGCGTTGTCACCCGTGACGACTAAGATGTAATGCCTCGTTTCCAGTAAAAAGGGTCTCTGGTTCTCTACACTCACCATATGAAACACAGCAGCATTAAGCTACTATTTCACACTGGTATTCTGTGAGAGCGTGGTCCTTCCCCGGTCGAGCTGACATCTTTCCGCACGAACACGCGTCCGCTGCGCACCCACACGAACTGATATCCGAGTTCCCTGGCGCGAGCACGAGTCGCCGCATGCAAGGCCTTGTTTTCCGGTGACAAATTTTCAGCAACGTACATTGGCGGTTTCGATTCGTCACTTAGTCCCAGGTGGCTCGAGTTTAGTTTATCGTTTGGATTGCATTTATTGTACTTGATCGTTGCTGCCAGGACCGAATCTCTGAGTCGTGGGCTCGTGAATCTAACTAGAATGGTACGTGGTCTGGGGCTCTTTGGGTTCATTTTGGCCACTCTGGTGCAGTGGGAAATATCAGTTTCATTGAAGGGACAGTTGACGATTTTACCTAGCTGTTGAACTATCCTGGTTACGTTTTCGTTCTTGTGCTCAGCAACGCACTGGAGCTCTAAATTGACGGCACGAGACATCTGGTCCAACTGATTGCAGCGAGTGGTTAGATTAATGACATCCCTTCGCAGTGAATTATTTTCGTCACTGAGACGTCGAACCTCTCTGCATTTTGGGCTTTAACCTCGGCTTTTAATTGCTCGAATTCACTTTGTACCGCGAAATGAAATGTACGGTACATTTTTTCATGAATGTTATCTGAAAAAATTAGTCGTTTTGACAACATCGGAAGTTACTAATTCGCATACTTCTGAAAATTTGGCCGAAATCAAGAAGAACATCGGAATGGAATGGAAACTTCATAACAAAGTTGCTGCTATTGTGACTGATAATATTTACAATATGAAAAAAAGTGTGATTTCATTGAAAGTGTGCCGGCACACGTCGAAGAATCGTTACAGCTCGCACAGGCGGAAGAAGTTATCAAAAAATGCATAGCAATTGTGAATTTTTTTTAGAAGTCGTCTGTTGGATGGTTTCTTAAAACAAAGAAGGACTGAGAGTGGTGTTCCATATGCGACTGCTTCTGCAGTGAACATACTGCGCATGTATATGGAAACCGAGATTGACCCTGAGCGAGAATAAATAATAAAAATATAAATTTCTTTGCAACCTTCTGCTAAATAAATACAATGATGTGTCTTACCTGGATTGAAGACACTTCATTGTATTTATTTACCGGAAGGTTCCTGATTCTATCAATTGCCTGAGCGAGAAGACAAACATACAGAAGTTGCTGGCACTTACTAAAAACAAATAAACATTTGGCGCCGCTTAATAACATGGTTTTAAAATATCTGTCAGTGCCAGTGACTTCTGTACCTTCGAAACGAATGTTTTCAACGTCCGGCTATTTCTTATCATTGCGAATTGTTGCTAGGTGATGCAGTAGATCAACTTTGTTTTATCCACCAAAATTATGATTTAATCATTTAACTAAAAATAAAAATAAGTTTTTTTATTGAATAAAGTTTAATAAGTATTAAAGAAACTCAATTTTTTCATTGTAATATGGATCCTAAAAACCTAAAAAAACCTAAGAAAACCGGTTTTTTAAAATTACTAATCAGTTTATACCGGTGCATAAAATTGTAATCGGTTGACATCGCTACCGGCGATACAGCAGCGAACGAAGTGCGGTCCGTTGATTTGATAGGGACGAAAAATAGCAACTGTCTCTCACCGTGCCGGGGTGAAGTACGGCTCGCCGCTGCGGCTGCCTCGAGATGCGGTGCGGATACGGGAGAGCAATTATTTTCGCTAATGTCGTCTTCTTCGCGCAAAGTGACTAATAAGCCAGTGATGATGTTTGTGTTCTCACAGGTGCACAAGGTTATAGACACTCCGTACTTGCAATTTGGTAGTCCTTTACGGGACACTTTTGTTTGCGGCCCTGTTTACAATTTATGACTGTACCTCGCGACACGTCCACTTTGTTAAGCTTTTGAACGGCGAATGCGATGCTTTTGGTATATCATATCGCTAAGAATGGCGATGCTTTTGGTATACCATATCGCTGTGGAAGTTACTTGTGTCGAAATATTGTATATGACTATTCAAATCTGCATAAAAATCTTCTGTGTATAATAAATATAGAAGACTATCTGCATCTGTGTAACGAAGACGAATATTATTACCATATATACGTTTCATCACAGAATAGTGGAATCGATATAAATGACTGTTAGCAATTTCTTAAATTGTAAAACCTACATAAATTGGTCGATCGAGAATAATTTTTGATTACTGTATTTGAATAGCAACAAGAGATTCCAAAATTATCGAAACATTTTTAAAATTTGTTGCAGATATGTAGGGTAGTTAAACCAATATATGAACGGTTAAGCGGAATTCCATTTATTTTATTTTGTATCAAATCTCTTGTACAATGAATATTCAATGTCTTTGGTTGTATAATTAGTTAGATATGTGGTACATCAACTAGTTAAACTGTTTTTACTCTAAATGATTTCAAATAATGTTAAATTGAGAAAATATCCAAAAAGTGTCTTTGGCCCCAATTTTAAACGGTTTGGAACTAATTCTGAACAAAATCAGCCTTATTTTTCATAAATATTTTATATTTTAGTTCATCTAAAAAAATGAAAGGCAAAATTCTTTATAAAAAACATTATAGTAATTAAACATGATTTCGCTTACTTACCCATATAAATAATTATCCTGAGATATAATCCTATATTATGACAGTTATGAAGTTTCTTGTGTAGTTGCTAAGAATAATTAATAGAAATCAAGTGGAGTTCCGTATGAAAATACATCTAAGGGTTATTGTGATACAGGAGTTTGAGACTATCCTTTAAAAGTCTTTCCTGAAAAAACTGTGAAACGTGTAGTAGTAGTTCCGTCTGCTGAGAAGTTGCACAGTACAGTGACAGAGTCTTTTTCTTTTCCTGACGCAACATCAAGTGTTACGATAATTTTTAAGAGCTATAATGTTTCCAGTTTTTGGGCAAAGTTGCACACCTATTCATTAAGATTGACCACTTTTGTAGGATCATTTAAGATTTCTAGTTGATTTTCGGACTCAAGATGCTCATGGACTTCATCAAACCGATTTTCGAGAGACTCTTCAGTCACTGCAGCTCGTGCTCTTGAAATTACTTCCGCTGTCCGTTTAGTAATTTGCGGATGTCTTGTAAGGAACAATTTCATGCATTGTTCTCCAGGAAAATCACTTTAAGCTGTTTTTTCACGTGTAGTAGTGGTCGAAAATGACATCATTTGGGTGCAATGGCAGTGGCGAAGCTAGAGCTTCAAGCTAGGGCAAGCCCAAGATATAAATTGATAAAAATATAGATTGTTGTTTTTAGCAGTTTTATAAAAATACACCAATCTTGATCTGTCTCCACGCTTCAGTTTCATATTCAGTGCTGTCAAGGACGTCTTTAATAAAGCACACAGAAGGCATACCACTGCTAGATAGATTGTATTACATATCAGCAATTGTATAGCTTCGGTGGCTTTGAAGAAAGCCGTTTGGGTTTGTTTAAGCGAAAGAAAAAAAATATTTACATCCAATACAATACATGAACAAAAGTAAAACACGAACAAAGTACAAACAAACTATGTACAAAATTAAAAAAAAAATTATTTACATTCTAATGGATAAAAGATAAGATAAGAAGTGGAATCGTCTCGCTTTCTTATGGAAAGATGTTATTACGTCCACGTAAAATGTTGGTGAACGTTTTAATTGTACTAATAACTGTTTTTAATTGCGATAATTGATAAGTCTGAAATACACTCTTAACCTTGTGTATCATCTCAACAAAGTTTAAGGATTTCCTCTCCGATTATTACTTTAACACACTTCATTTCATCACAAGGAACACTATTATCCTCCATTTTCATTAAAAATCTTTAAAAAAGCATACATTTTGAACTCGTAATATTAAATCGCTTAAGATAAGCACACAGAGTAAATAAACATTGAAACGTGAAATGAACTTGCAAAAGGTATTGCCCGCGCGCCTCCGCTTTTAACAAATTTATTCCCAAAAGCCTGACTAAATCTCTATACTAATTGCTATATATACAATCGTAGTTATATTTCATTATAGAATATTTTGCCATAGGTTAGAAAGAGAGCGATCGTCTTCTCGAAAACCCCGTAAAAAAGCTCACGCGAGCGAGGGAGACAACTATTAGCTCTATTAAAACTCATTTTTTATGACAGCAGCAGTATCGCTAAGGCTATACGAGGTCATCCGTCGACAAGTGTCGAACAGTGGAGTGCGCGGGAAATTTGAAATAGCATGAAACATTTTACGAGTTATTTTATTAATTGATATTATTGATTGATTCAGGTTTAATAAGGCAAGCCCTGCTTTTCGGCTTTAATGGAAGCTTCGCCACTGTACATCCAGATGATCCATTGTTCTAATTTTAGTTCTTCGTCATCGGTTAAAAAAGTTTTTGATCCGTTTTTGCAACTACTGGTACTTTTTACTTTATTGTATAATGTTCCTTTGGGTATGTGATATATTTTACTAGTCTTGCTTAATGATATTTGATTTTGTTTAATAAGTTTAATAAGACTAGCATTATGGGAGCACATTTATCAATTAGTGATTTAAATACTCAATTTATTCAAATTCAAAAATTAGTAAGTAAAATTAGTTAATGTCGTTATTATTTTAATAATTTATTAATTTAGACGTAAATCATTTAAATTTCTGGTTTTTATTTTACTACTAAATTCAATAGGGTTTTAAAAAGCTTTTATAAATATATAAAAACTAAGTAGATACTTAATGTATCTATTTGAACTATTTATATAAAAACAACAGTTTGTTAGGCAAACGAAATTGGTTTACTTTTAATCATGAAGAACCCTAATAAAATTACAGAACAATTTTATTGAAACATTGTTAAAATTCTTATTGGTTCATAATTAGGTTTTAAAGTCTTAATTATAAACCAATAAAATTCTTAGTTCACAAATGCAACGTTTGGAATAATCATGAACAGCTGAAGTGATAACATGTCAAAACAACGATTTTTCTGTAATTAACCTCCGTTCATGTTTTGGTTTATGGTATTATGTATTCAAAAAAATTAAATACAAAACGTAAAACATCAATCAAAAATCATAGATATAATCTACTATATCAAAACAAAATTTAGAGGGCAGTGTTAATTCTGAACACTAGTTCACAAATAAGATTTTTGTCTCTTTTTTAGTCTACTAATTGAACACTAAATTTCTCAAAAACCTTATTAAAAATAACTTATTTTCTTTGACTTTCTGCTTCAGAAAATAGTCTTAATTGTATCGAAATAAATAATTGGGGTCTAACAATATCAACAAATCAGCAATCCACTCATAAGCTTAAGAAACTGGTAAACTCACCTTAACTCGTTCTCCATACAAAACGCAAATTTTCGAAACAGTTATGCACTGAATGAGCTCCTAGAGCGGGATTGACTCTTGAGTGACGGTTTATTGGTTATAAATGAAAGGTATAGTGTTCACGCTTCAAGAAAAATATGCCACTACAGTTAAGGCATCACTGAATACTTAAAATTAAATAAAATGTTCCTTTCGTTTATCTACCAGGGGGCGTTCATCTATTGGTCTGACTACCCTATACAAGCTCCAAATTATTAATATTATATTTTGATTGTCGCATTGTAATTATCTCTCTAGACATTAACAAGCTTAATATTAACTTGTTTTCTTATTTGGTTTTACGAAAAACTTAATAAGTTTGTTTTTGAAGAAGTCCCTTTCGAAATCAGAAGTAGCTTTTTGCCTGAGAGCTGTATTTAGTGAAATGTAAGGCTCTAAAAACTCACTTTGGTGAAAAGATAGAATTCTATGTAATTCTTCTTTCTTCTTAATCTTTAATCCATTTTTGAGTCATTTTTTTAAATTAATTTAATACACAACATACTTATATTTATCATAAAGATTGGCACTTAATTTAGCACTCTTATTTTCAAAGGGTACTAAATTTTCAGGGGCAAATGGTTGACACTAGCTGAGCTGACACAGTCTAAGTGAGCTACAAAACTTGTAGGCTCTTTATCATTGTAATCTACCAGATATTTAGTGCACACTGAACAAGGTCTCCCTGATACCTTTTTCTGTCATTTGATAAATTTCAATATCTGATATAAGATCTAGTTTTACTTTAGTGAATAATAACATTGCAAAGAGTGACAATGGAAATTCATGTTGCAGAAGTGAACGTAAGAGTCGGAAAGGGACGTCCTAGGCGAAAGTTTATCGACCAAATTGGCGATATATTGAAAATGGGCCAAATTACGAGTACCATTAACCGACGAGCGTGTATGCGTAGAGATATATGCGTAGGATTATATTGATGTGAAGGAGGAGAGAGAGAGGTATGTCAGGATCGTACTAAATGGAAGTCTGCAGTCTCTGCCTACCCCTCTGGGTGATAGGTGTGAGTATTTATATATGTAACATTGCGTCCCAACTCAATGATGGTGAGAAGACATAATAACCAGGATCGAGACCATAGTAATGCAAACTCATTCAAAATTTCTCAAAAGCATAGCAAAGCAACAGAACATAACAATTTAAGTATAAATCTGTATATTCTACGATGTTTTTATATTAAAAGTATTCCAAAAGTTCCAGTAAAAACATAACCATCCATTTTCGTCTGTAGTCGGATAAACAACTGGTTGACTACGGTTGCGTATCGGCTGCTTTGGATAAATATCCGTTGTCAACGGTTGCTTTACACCAATATCATAACATCATAATAATTGATTAAAACTACTTTTACGGATTTTATCGCGTTTATTTTACTATTATTTTTTAATTCCCGACGTTTCGATGGGCGCTTTCCAGCACCCATGGTCACGGGGTCACTATATAGGACAAACAAAAAGATATATTAGAACCTGCGTAAAAGAACATATAGCTGATGTGAAGCATCAACGTTCCAGGAAGTCTGCAGTTTGCGATCATATCCTAGACGGCCCCAACCATTACATCAGATTTGATAGACCACAAATCCTCGCGAAAGAACACCGATTCCTACCAAGGATGATACGTGAGGCTATTGAAATTAAAAAAACATCCTAATTTCAATAGAGAAGGAGGCTGGGTACTACCACCTGCTTGGGATCCTATAATCAATAAAATTAAAACTAAACCCAAGCATACCTCAGGACATAGTCAGTTCATTTTGCATAGATCGGACCATAAACAATAATTAAAAAAAAAACTGAAGGTACTCCGGGTTTAACAATGACATCGGGACGTCAGTCATCTCAGTCCCCCGTGACCATGGGTGCTGGAAAGCGCCCGAAACGTCGGGAATTAAAAAAAAATAATAGTAAAATAAACGCGATAAAATCCGCAAAAGTAGTTTTAATCAATGTGTAGTGTTCGCGTAAATATAAGAAATCATTATCATAATAATTATCGAAAAGTTATATTAGCATTGTAATAATGACACCATAAATAATCGATTGAAAAAAAGGGAATAGATTTTTTTAATGAGATTTGTGATTGGCAACATTTTTTATTTTATATACAAACTATTGAATTACGCATTTACCTAATTTTATTTTTATCATTTCAGTACCTTTTATGTGCAAAAATATTCCCATATTTTTAAGATAATTGAATACTAAAACCATAAATAAAGATATATTTTTTTAACAAATGCATATTGTTGGGCGTTCCATGGCCGAAAATGGGCATTCCCCTTTCATTTGAGGTACGTTTTGTTGATCACATTGGAATAAGTTTTATAAAAGATATATAGGAATTTTTCTTTATTTTTTGGGATAAGATTTTTTGGGTTTATAATTCGGCCTTACACAGTAGAATTTTTTTTGAATAAATGGCAGTTATATCCCAAAAGATTATGAAAAATTATTGGCGCAAACGGGCATGCCTTAGTTTTCAAATTACACGTATTATGAGCCAGTAAAATGATCATGACGTGCTGAATTCGCATTATATACACAATATAAATCTCAATCACATTATTATTTTTAAAGAAATGTTTGAATAAAACTATTATTTACGGATTTTATCGCGTTTAATTACTTTAATTTATTTTTATTATTATCCCGACGTTTCGGGTGCTTTACAGCGCCCATGGTCACGGGGGGGGACTGAGATGTTTGACGTCCCAATGTCATAGTTAGTCCGGCTACCTTCAGTTTTTTAATATTAATTTTTGGTCCGATTTACGCAAAATTTACGCAAAAAAAAAATTAATATTAAAAAACTGAAGGTAGCCGGACTAACTATGACATTGGGACGTCAAACATCTCAGTCCCCCCCCCGTGACCATGGGCGCTGTAAAAGCACCCGAAACGTCGGGATAATAATAAAAATAAATTAAAGTAATTAAACGCGATAAAATCCGTAAATAATAGTTTTATTCAATGTGTAGTGTTCGCGTAAATTTAAGAAATCATTAAAGAAATGTTGTTCAATCTCTATTAAAGGCATCGTGGATCTGGAAACTAGCAGTATGTTAGTCTTTGTTGATCACAAACAAGTGGTTATTCAAATTTCTTTGACCAATTTGGTCCTCTATAAGAAACGATTTCATTGATTTCTGGGTTACTTTCACAACAAATATAATAAGCAAAACAAGTGGCCTTGTGAATTTGTATATTTTCTACATATGTGGATCTATTTTGACCGAATATTCTCTTAACAAACTTTCGCACGTCTCCAACTTGCTTTGATTAATCACTCGTCCCCGCTTCTTTTGCACGACGAACACTTCATACTGCACGATAGACGGTATCCAAGATACAAGAGCTGGGTTTGAAAGCTCTCTCTTTTCGGCCGTACTCACCAGATTTTGCGCCTAGAGACTTCTATTTTTTGTAGAATTTGGATTACTTTTTAGCGGGTAAAAGATTCAATACCGAGAGGCAGTACCTTTGAGGAAAACACCTTTGAGGAATTTGTTGCCAGCTGTTCAGATGATTTCGTCAAGTAGGGCATGACTAAACTGCCACTGTGTTGATTACTTTGATTAATGGAAAATATCTTAACTTATTTCATAAAAAACAGCCATTTCGTAGGTATCACTTAATAAGTGAAGTAGATTTGAATGCTCTTACGTATAATGTATACCTACTAATGATGTTCGATTCATTTTTCAATTAATTTTTAACGAAAATGTTATCTAATTTGAAATAAACGTTTTACAAATATTATTCGAAACAAAATTATTTAACAAAAAGTAGAACAATACAAATGTGATTATATAATGAAATAATGACACTCATCTTCTAATCGATGAAGCAAAATTTTGTTTTATCTCGGGGGTGGAGAGAATGGAGTGTAATTATTTATAGTGACGTATATCGCTTGCAAAATAGGTATTAACAATCAACAGCAAACCATTTGTGAATCGTTTAATTTTAGTATATACATAATTAACGCACTGAAATGGACGTTAAATTGATCGTGTAACGAATCAAATACCCAAAACTGTCTGTTGTAAATTGAAGTTTATATTGATCATTTAATTAATCCAACATTTTGAACTTTGAGATGGTCCTTTCAATTCCAGTTAAATAATTAATTATACTTCACATGTACAGACATATAATCTATTATTTTCCAAGTAGCTAAGTTACATAATACATATTGAGAAACAAAATTATTTAAACAGAAAAGAGATATAGTAAATGCAATCTTTACGTAACACTCTATTAGCCTCTTTAAGACCTTTTTTTCAACAAATAGAACAATTTATATATATTTATTATATTACGTAATAACTCATGGATCGTACTGAGGTCTGCTTCTTTTCAATACTTTAACCATAAAGCAAGTATAACGGACACTAGTTCGTCACGCACTGAGATGTATATCCCAAAATCTACAAAATTATGGATTGGGTGTTTTCACAAAAAACTCTGTGTCCGCAGTCCTTTCCAATTGATATTATCACTAAATATTTTATTTTAAGATTGCTAAGTAATAGATCAAATTATGTTTTTTCCCCAATTTTTTTTTTTCAAATAAATATATACTATACTCATCAATAATTTTATTGACCCCGAATGTCAGTCCCTAGCCATGTTCGCGCACCGAAAATTTGTGTTTAGGCATCCATATTTTGAAAAACAATTAGTTTTTACTTTAATTGTCTGTACAATTGTTAAATATTAAAATACTTACAACTAATTTCATCAATTTTTGTAATTTAAAAAAACAATAAATGTGTTTCCTGAAGGCCGGCAGCGCATCTGCTATTCCCCTGGTGTTGCAGTTGTTAATGGGCGGCAGTAATCACTTACCATCATGTGAGCCATATACTCGTGTGCCCTCTCAGTCGCCCAGTCCACCCCACATGTCGGTCACCTCGTGAGCCAGGTCCAGGTATTTTGTTTGCTTATCTGTTTCGGCTTTCACGAGGTTCATATTATTATTATTATTATTTATTTAACTTCAAGTATCCAGGACTCATTTTTATTACATTACATTTTTTTTTCAAATTATAATAATTTAAAATATTAAAATCAAATAATCTAACAAAATATGATGAGACAAATACATTAAAACTATTAATCATTACTAAATACTGTAATGCACGTAAACAGCAGTCAAATTAGCTGCTGGGCACATGCAGTCTACAACATTGTTGCAGATAGGGACAATTCACTCTGTCACCATCATTTTAAGAATGCCGTTGGGGCTGGCCCTTACCCTACGCACCAGCGATGCAGCTCTTTTCCGCAAAGTTGCGTAAAAACAATCTACATGTGCTTGGGCAAACATCGCTGATGCGCTGCAGCGTTGGGACAGCCCCATCAGCACCCGAAACGCGTCATATTGGATCCGGAAAGCTCCATAGGCCCATTGCGTGTAGTCGCTCCACAGGCTGCACGTGTAAAGTGATGTATACAAAACCACAGTTCAACGAAACCTAAACAAAGTGAGTTTAACCTCTCTTGAACATCTCGCGAACCTACGAGCAATCATATTTGCACGAACCGACAGAGCCCTACGTTCCCTTTCTATGTCAGTAGTATCCTTGAGGTCGGACGTAACCATATGAACCAAATATTTGTAAGAGTCAACCCTAGTTAATGGTGTGCCATTCAATTTAATAGGAGGCACATTACGCGTATGATCCCGTCCGGCCCCAAAGATCATATACTGACTTTTTTGTGCATTGTATTTCAGCCCATGTTTGGCTGCGAATGTCTCACAAACACTAAGCAATTTCCACTAAATCCACAAAATCCACATATTGATGCGCTCAGCAGCACCATGTCATCAGCGTAACTCAAATTATTTACACAAATTCCATCTATATGACATCCGACATGTATGCTGCTGAGCGCCTCAATAAGTCCATTTACATAGAGGTTAAAGAGACTAGGTGAGCTTAGCCCACCCTGTCTCACCCCGCACTCTAACCTGTATGATTCAGACAAAACATTAGCCCATCTAACGCAATTGACCTGTCCCCCATACCAATATTTTAAAATATGTATCAGTTGATCTGGTAATTTAATATCCTCCAATTTTTCCACAGTATATTGTAGGAGACCAGATCAAATGCCCTTGATAGGTCAAGGAAACAAGCGTAGACAGGTGTTTTCCTATCAACATAATATTTGACATATTAAGTTTTCAGTAAGTTAATATTTAATATATATTAACTTACTGAAAACTTTTGAATTAATTTCGTTATTAAGCAGCTATGTGAAGTCTTAAAACAGATGACTAAACAAAGTTAGTCGGGGATCGAGCTTCACACGATAGCAAAATAAATTAATATTAGCAATATGTAAATAAGCTTGTTTATGAAGTTAGATTGAAACGATTATTAGGATCATAGGTATAATTTTTGAAGTGATTATTCATAAAATAATACAAAATAAAACTGAAAATATTATATTGATCAACATAAAATTGTAGGATGGGACACCAGATCTCGACCACCTAACCCTAGGCCCACCTGGGTGATGATAAACGAGGGACAAAGCTGACTCGGCTCCTACAAACGTAAAATCAACCACCTAGTTCGGAATCTGTGTGTATGAAAGAGTATAAATGAGAATGGCGCAAGATGTAAGTATTATTGTAGACTGAGGGATAATGTAAGTGGTTTGAATGAATAGTGTATGTATGACAGACTTGAAGACTGTGTGGGATAATATTAAAAAAGGTTTGGTGGATGCAGCAAGGCAGGGTAGGGTAGACACCCTAGACGAAAGAAAATTGGCGATTTATTGTATATGGGCCAGAAAAAGAAGAAGTACACTTAACCGACGACCATGTATGCCTAGGTGTATGGATTTAAAGGAGGCGAGACAGATGTGTCAGGATTGTGCCAAGTGGAAGTGCGTAGTCCTTGCCTATCCCTCTGGGTGACAGGCGTGAGTGTTTATTTGTTTTTTTTTTTAATTATAATTAAATAAACAATGAGGTAACTAGTGTTACTAGCACTAGTAGCTAGTAGCTATTGAGTGCCCGAATTGTTCTATATTTTACATAGAGAAGTCAAAAAACTGATCCTAGATAATTATGCACTTGTGACGTTTTTAGAATTATGCTACAATTTTCTTATAATCGAAAGCAATTATCTTTGGCTGGAGATATTATTGTGAAGGAGGATTATTGTGTAGGAGGATTACTGTGTAGGAGTATACATGTAAATAAAGAGGCGCTCACTCGTACATACACATAATGATTTTGCGTTACAATTGGATGGTCCCGATAACCAACAATTTTTGTTTCATTAGAATATAGCACTGGCTGTTATTGGAAACTACAATATGACCACGACGTAGTAAACAGATATACTGACCATTAAGTCACATAATCGTCATCATCAGTATCCTCGTAACGTGAATAGCAATATTTACGACTAGTACGTACAATATGATTTTACACATTTTTCTAATTTCATAAATTAATCGTGCGAAGAAGAATATTCCTTGATATCCGAAATAAAAAAGCTCAGTTGTAAATTGCCAAGCATACAGATGGTATGAATTTACGGTGAAGTTTACTGCGATGTGAGATGGTACCGTTCGGCAAATTCTACATAAAACCGAAGAGTATAATCTGCCACTTTGTCTTGCGTATATGGACTATGAGAAAGCCTTTAATTCCGTCGAAATTTGTGCGGTACTGCAGTCCCTTCAGCGATGCAAAGTTGAATGTCTGAATATCAAAGTTCTAAAGTGTTTATACAGAAGGACTACGATAGCTATCCGAGTACATAACCAGAGTACCATACCTATCCAACTGCAGAGAGTTGTAAGACAGGGATATTCTTCTACACCATTTTTCTATATCAACATTGGCAGCACAGCAGACAAGATTAATTTATCATCACTCAAAAATTTTTGGAAAGTTTGAATATTAGGCCTTATTGAATATTTTTGATTAACGTATAAGGGACACAGTAGCATTTAAAAATATGCAATCAAACATACTAGGCCAATGATAAATAAGGGTTAGTTATGAAGTACATAAAATTTCTTTTGGAAGAATATATAAAGACTATAGAATTAGGTAGAGTTTATGTTTTAAGGTTCTTGTGAATCTCTAGCATTTTCGAACGACAGAAACATCTACCTGCTTCTTCTGTTCTACCTACTCTCTTTTAGCCTGTCCCACCTGATATTAATTTTAAGTTGTAATTTTATCTTATCCTGTGCGATCAAATAATCCACACTCTTGTAATTGAGCTCCGAGACGATCCACTTCAGTTTTTCAGAGTTGGTTTCAATACCCACAGATTTGAGGAATTTCTCAACATCAACAGCGGCTAGGGAAGTCTTACCGCCGAGCACAGCAAAAATGGTGGAGTTGATGAATAAGATCTGTCTATATCGCTATACAGGATCGCATTCATGGCAAAAAAAATGTGGGTGTTGTTGACGTACATGTTAAACATAATATGACTGTTGTAAATTCCTTGCGCCTGCATGTACTCAGCAAAGTTCTATAGTAGATCAACTTTTGTGACGACGTTGTCTTGCTCTATATTATTTACGGCAGAAAATGCGAAAAAAGGCCGTCTCAGTCATTAGTCGATCGTTTGCCCCAAGATGGCTCTGGTTGATGGGTGTATTTTTGTATTTGCCATTCTAGAGTCCGCTGGAAGTTAAAAAATGTCCAAAGACTCTTTGACTACTAAAGTCACCTTTAAGTGACCAGTATACTCAAACAAGTTCACCCCCTAAAATGCTTTCAAAAAATAACTTTCCATTATGTGTTTTATACTCCTCCTAGTATTAAAAAATAAATAATTGAAGAGATTAACCTTTTTCATTCACATTTAGCTATTATTGGATTTATGACAAGAAATGTAACTGTGATTTCCGTTTTATGTATCGTGGGACAAATAAATGTTTTAAATTGACCGCAAAACGATGTTCAGTTCTGAAACCATTTATTTTATTTCTGCTTCGTTTAGCTCGGCGATTTAATTAATCTAAAAATATAAATAAAATTAAAGTGTCTGTCTGTAAAATTGAGACAACTGGCTTCTATTAAGTTCAAGGGATTATTTATATGCTATAAGGATATAAGCAACTTTTTTTTGTAATTTTTGTCTGTCTATCTATACCAGTGCGATTGTGATCAGGCACTGGCTTATAGTAATTTAAAAAAAAATTCGGTCTGTTTTTCTACCCGGACTAATCTTCCAATTGCGATGAAACTTTACGGGAAAAACTTAAAGATTTTTTTACTCTCTCTAACTCTAAATAACACTACATTAAACATTAATACATAATATCCAGGCAAAGCCGGGGTTGATCACTAATATACAATATAATATGAGGTATTCCTCACCTCACTATATACTATAACATTAAATTCATTCACAATTAATAACGACTAACACAACAATAATTCGAGGGATTTATTATTACGTGGTACCGACATAATATTACATTAAATTTATTTTTATTTTGTTCTCTCTACTTCCTGTAAGATTTACGAAAGAATTATTGAATAATATATTTGCACAGAAAACCAGTTCAAGCAACTCAACTCTGAAGTAACATTATGTTTTTCTTACCTCGTTTTATGCTTTCTTTAACCTCTACCAATCTCTTTTCAGGTAGTTATCTTAAGCTAGCCTCAGCTTAAATCTAGTGACTCGCTATTTCAGAGTTTTAAAACTAAGTTTACGATGTTTCTACAAGCTTAACAAAGCTTTTACGAAATATGTGTTTTATTTCTTTAATTAAAAGCAAAGAAAAAAGTATGTTGATATTTTGTTAAATGATAAACAATAAATGTATCGATCCTAAGAAATAAATCAGTAAGAATAAAAGTTAGACACCAAGATTAAGGTAAATGCATAATAATACGTTATTTTATGCAAATATTTTAATTAAGTAAATAACATTACTACTTATTATTCTTCTACGATTTACAACAGACAAAATAAATTATTCCGTATGAGCAAATAACATGTTTCAGGTTAAGACATATTATATTTGAAAACCTTTACCTTCTAGCATAATATATCATATACTCTCCGATCTACTTCATGAATCTAATGACTGCCGTGAAATTAATTAAAAAAAATAAATTTGTAAATACAAATCGTATCTCTCTTAAGACTAGAAGATAGAATATTTTTTTAAATAAATTAAGTCTGTGATAAAAAGTAACGATAGAAGTAATATCCTCGTAAATTTTAATCAAAATAAATAATATAATTATCATCATTATTACAGCCCTTCACAGGTCCACTGCTGAACATAGGCCTCCCCAAATGAATAATACAAAGCTCGATCCTGAGCCACCTGCACCCATTAACTTCCTGCACGTCTTACCAGGTCGTTACTACATCCACTGCGGGGTCACCCTACACTTCACCTACCGGTACGCGGCTATCACTCGAAGACATTTTCCCCATCGGTTGTCGGTTCTTCGAACTGTATGGCCGGCTCATTGCCACTTCAGCTTACTAATCCGTCGGGCTATGTTGGTCAGTCAGCACGGCTACTAGCCGCAGAGCGTGTCATTAGTTTACCGCTCACCTCAAGGGAATTGGGTCCCACATTGAGCGGCTTTCTGCTGCAGCCTTGAGAGCTCACTCTATATAAGAGCATGAGGTCGACACATATGTTCCACCAAGTAATACAATAACAGATATAGACAAAAGCTAGTTATAAGTATATAATGTGGCGACGCTGTCGTCGCGCCACAAGCGAACCACACCGAAGCCTAAATCGCGCTATCGAAGGTCCGAATCATAAACAGTATATATAGGACAGCTCCGAACTATCACACATTGCGCCCTCCTTTCTGCTGCGCCCTCCTTTCTGCCAAGGAGGGTCGCGTTCGTATACGGCTTAGAGATCTCCAGTTAGACCGTTAAGCCAGTCCCTAAAAGGCGGTGTTTAGTGGGTAAAAGTCTCCACATAACCACGCAGCCGGCTGCGTGGTATGCTATGAGCATTCACCGCCTCCCTCCTCAGCTTTCCGGAGGGTTGCCCATATATGCTTCGGGCGCAAAAAAAAATCTATCACACGGAGTGTTGGCCGCTCCCCGGGCAGAACACCTTGCCCGGCGGGGGATCTCCCCTTTTCCTTCAACAGCCACAATAATAATAATTCGCCATCAGAAAGGGTTTCTGTCACCGACGTTAATTATATCGATTTTTCGATCATGTTTTCTTGCTTTAACTCACCAACAAGCTGCTTTCAATCATTCGAAGGTGGGAAATTTACAGAGATATTATTTTATTATTGGTATATAAAACATTATGGCAGGTCTGACAGTCCGCGTCGTCCGCGTCCGCGTCGTCGAACGCGTCCCTTCATTACGGGCTTCGTGACTTTGAGTTGACAAAGCTACTTAGGTGTGAGTCAAACCGAGATGTATGATATTATGATGCAGAGAGCGCCACTAAAAATAGCGACTCGCCAAACAACCATCACAAAGATGCAATGTTGCAGAACACAACAAGCATCAATACGACTATCGTCTGGCTTACATCATCCCAAGGTACCCCATATAATCCCAGCAGACATCACCACCAGTATACCTCCATCGATCAGAACCACAAGATACCTCCAATCAGGTGCAGCACACCCGCGGATCAATGACAAGACGCAATACCGCAAGTAGCAGTAAACATCTACAACTACAACAATGCTACTATCGTAAGGATGGCACCCCCCTCACAACAGACCTACACGATCCCTATCAACTTTGGCAAAAAAGTGGTACTGTTAACTAAAAATAGCACTAAATATCATGATAGCATGCTACTAAGACGCCAGTGCTGAAGTGTTTATACAGTAGGGCTACGACGGCTATCCGAGTACAGAATCAGAGTTCGAAACATATCCAACTACAGAAAGAAAGGCGTAAGACAGGGTGACGTTATATCCCTCCCCCGAACGGGTTCCCGCCTTGTCGTGGCGGGGGGGCTTAGTAGCCGTGGCTTGGTCTCCCACGGTGAACAAAGAGGAACCCACGTGGCTGGCCCGAGGTGAAGGGCCGGCCTGAGGTGGCCACTCCGAGTGGGCTTGGGGAGCCCACTTCGGATGTGTGCTGGTGGACTGCAGTGAGTGGGGACTCCGCACCCTCTACCGCTGCAGCCAAGGTGGAGTCGCGGAGGAAGAGGAGTGTTGGTATGGCGATGCGCCACTCGCCCTATCCTCCGCGACTCAAACGGGGCCGCACCGTTGATGCGGTGGTGATGGGGCTGCGGGGGGAGAGGATTGTCGGTATTGCGAGGCGCCGCTCTCCCTATCCTCCGCAGCCGAATCTTGGTTGGCGGCGGAGCCACAGACCAGATCCGCCGCTGGGGTCGGGAAGGCTAGTACTTCTAAGTGCTCGTTTTTCCTGGCCCCATGGCCTTCGCTCATCGGACGCGGGGGGCGTCTGTTGCGCAGATGCAATTGGAGGCCGTGGAGGAAGGCGTACCATGTGTTCTGGTGCGCCTTACTTGGGAAGGAGAACGGGGAGGAATATTCCTCTCCCGAGGCGGTGCTGTCAGGGGGCGGCAGGCGCTGGTAGGGCCGCGGACCTGTGCGAAAGCGTGCCCGTAGCCCTGCCAATATGCGACGAAGGTGGAACACCATGGGGTTTTAGTCGGTGCGAGTCCGACATAACCCGTCCTTGCCCCCCGCGAGGCGGGTATGCGTAGGCATTTCCCCATGTTAAAAAAAAAAGGGTGACGTTATATCCCTGAAACTCTTCACCACTGCATTGGAAGACGTTTTCAAGCTACTGGACTGGAAAGGATACGGTATTAACATCAATTGCGAATACATCACTCACCTTCGATTTGCCGACGATATAGTCCTTATGGCAGAATCGCTGGAGGACCTAAGCACTATGCTCAATGGCCTCAATGGAGTCTCCCAACAGATAGGTCTTAAGATGAACATGGACAAAACAAAGATCATGTTTAGTGTCCATGTCATACCTATGCCGGTAGTTGTTGGGAGCACTATGCTCGAAGTTGTTGACGAGTACGTTTACCTGGGACAAATAGTCCGACTAGGTAAGTCCAACTTCGACCGAGAGGTCAATCGACGGATTCAACTCGGCTGGGCAGCGTTCGGGAAATTACGACACATCTTCTCGTAAGGTATACCTCAAACTCTGAAAACTAGATTGTACAACCAGTGCGTGTTGCCAGTGATGACTTACGGATCTGAGACGTGGTTCTTCACTGCTGGCCATATGAGGACGCTCAAGGTCGCTCAGCGAGCTATGGAGAGGGGTATTCTCGGAGTTTTCTGCGTGATAGACTCAGAAATGAGGATATCCGCAGTAAAACCAGAGTGACCGACTTAGCCCAACGGATTAGTAAACTGAAGTGGCAATGGGTCGGCCATATAGCTCGAAGAACCGATAACCGATGGGGAAGAAAGGTTCTCGAGTGGCAGCCTCGTACCGGTAGGCGTAGTGTAGGGTAGATGGAGTGACAGCCTGGTAAGACGTGCACGAAGTCGATGGATGCAGGTGGCTCAGGACCGAGCTTTGTGGCATTCCTTGGGGGAGGCCTATGTTCAGCAGTAGACTTGTAAAGGGCTGTAATGATGATGATGAAGACGCCGGTAACCAAAAATCCACGTATCATGGCACTATTTCACTAAGACATGGAGTTAAGTGTGCTTTTTGCACTCAAAGATGCGCTATGAGCTAAGACGCCGCCCACAAACGGTAAGAGTGTATGATGTCCACTGGAAAGTTGTATTGCTGTAACAAACCCGCTTACTACCGGCCCTAAAATGATATGCCTAGAATATATCGGTTAGCGAATCCAAGTTTACCACAGCTCGAACATTGTGAACCAGTCTACTTGCCACTATAGTAATCATTACAAGAACGCTCAATAACTTTTTTTTGAACAATTTTCCAATTATATTATTAATATTATTTATCTAAATTATTACAACATAATCAACTTTTATTCTGTTTATTTAATATATCTTGAATATTTTGAGCAGAGTTTGAATAAATTTAATGATTGTTAAAGACAATATTATGCCTTTAATATATTTAAATAAATGTATTTTAATTTTTAGCTTGCAAATGCATTTAAATTATTTTTATAGGAGAGAAGGCAAACGAGTATGAACCACTTCACCACGAAGAACTGCAAAACCAGGGAAATTGCAAATGCGTTCCTGGCTATTTGAAAAGGAGTAAGTTTTTTTCTTGAAGATCCCTAAATCTTATCGGTCCGGAAAAATCTCTGGTGATCGTCGATTTCACAAGGAGTTTGGAAAACTTCTTTTAAATTTCACAGTGGTGGACCGCCAGTCATCCAGATGGTATGGATGGTATCGCGAAATTGTGCGGCTGGAATTAGCCCGAACAATTCCTCAGAGCACTCCCCGTGGTAAATGCGATAAAAACTCAAAAAGATGCAACATCTCTTCGTATTACCAGTGAGTCAAGCCGATCAGAAAGGACTCGGTCGCCGACGATTCGAACCGCTATGCGCTGGGTGCCATCAAAAGGAAGGAGCTTGCACTGGCCAACCCCATCCCAGAGACTATGGCAACTGTATTCCGTGTGAGGCCATTAGAGGCCAATTTGGTCTTCTCTTCTAAGTGACCATTAAAAATATTTATTATTATAAGAAGTTATTATTTCCCCTTTATATATAAAATTCTTTCCAAAGGCTTAGTAATAGGTCGATTGTAATATTTTTGGTGTGATCGTCTTAGTTAGGAGCCTTCTTTACGTTGTATTTGTTTAGTAACTTAGTTAATTTAGGTGTCTTTTGGAAGAATTAATATTCACTAGACAGACAATTGAAAGCTGTTGGTAGTACCTTATAAGCTAAGTGAACCCCGTTCACGAAGACAGGGCTCGAGAAAGGTTAAGAATATAAAACGTCCCTATTCCACTTGTATAAGGTTTACATTACTAATTTATTATTAATTATCCTTTCCCGCTTGGAAAATACTCATAATATATTTATAAATAAAATACCCGATACAAAGGTTTCGCTCTCCCACATTTATTTAAAAAAATGTGGGAGAGGCACATGGCTCCCACAAACGCCGAACGCGGTGAGCGCCAACTATTTTGATATGCTCCCCCCGAAGGGAACGCTAAATCGGGAACTGTACCGTAGTCCACAGCAAAATAAAAATATATAATAATAAAAATAAAAGAGGCTTGGCCCCTTGGTAGAGCATAAGCACAAACATCTACCGAAGTCGCGCATGTCAATGCGTGTAAACGCCATACAGAATACGAACAAATCCAGCCACACTGGCCATAAACCCTCCGTGAGCGCCACCACCGTTTACCACTCACCTCAAAGAAATGTGGTCCCACGTTGTGCGGCTTTCGGCCGCAGCCTTGAGAGTCTCCTCAGATCCTCCCACCAGCTGCCACCCACCAAATGCAGTTATATTAGACTGCCTCGTTGGTCTAGTGGTTGTAGTAGTGCGACTACTGATCATGAGGTCCTGGGTTCGAATCCCGGGTCGGGCCAAAAAATCAATTATTGAGTTTTTCTGTCAAGAAATTCTCAGTAGCTGCCCGAAGTCAGGAAGTTGGGTTAGACAATCTGCAGCCCCGTAATGGAGGGATCCGACTTGGACGAAGTTACTTAGGTGTGAGTTAAACTAAGACGCAGAGAGCGCCATTGAGAATAGCGACCCATCAAACAACAATCACAGAGACGCAAAGCTATAGAACGCAACAAGCATCAATACGATTATCGTTGGTCTTACACAATCCCAAGGTCCCCCATACATCCCAGCAGACATCACCACCTGCGTACTTCCATCGACCAGAACCACAAGAATATGTCGAATCAGGCGCAGGACACCCGCAGATCCATCATAAGACGCAATATCATATATAGCAGTAAGCATCAATGCAACTATCATATATATGGCGCCCCCTCACAATACACCCACATGATCCCTATCGACTTTGGTAACAAAATGTGTATTATTGTTAACAAAAACAACACCAACGTACCATAGTAGCACGCTACTAAGACGTACACCCCATATATATGTATGTACGACCTTGGGTATGCGTCTCCGGCAGCTTCCCCATACAAGCAATCTATACACGAACAACCTCCATAACTTATACGCAAACACCCTCCATGACTTAAAAAAATTTTCTTAAGTCACGCTCAATTAATTAAACAATTTTTTTTGTACACGAACTCCTTACATGACTAAGGCAATTTTTGACCAATTTTCATTGTGGAACTTGTGGAACATCAGCGTTAATGGGCTTGTTATCGGAGCAAGCACCATCTACTACGACCTTGATGATTCGATCTGCAACAAAACTCGTGATCCAATTGCATAATTTCTCGGGAAGCCCATAGCAAGTTCGTAAGAAGCGCTTTGTGCCAAACCCGATCGAAGGACTTCGTTATATCCAAACTAAAGGCCAACACATGCCCTTAGGACTCTACTGCCTTCGCCTATTTTAGAGTTAGGTATCCCAGAAGATCTCCAGCTGAGCGAATCCGACGGAAACCGTACTGCCGGTCGTTAATCAGTTGGTGATCCTCAAGGTACCTCATGAGCTGGCAGTTAATAATTGTTTCCATTATTTTGGAGAACAAAGAGGTGATAGCGACAGGCCTGTAGTTGGAAGAATCTGAACGGTTACCTTTTTTAGGGATCAGGTGCACTAAAGCTGTCTTTTGTGAGTTCGGTACTACTCCTAAGGATTAGGAGTATTGGAAAAGACACGAATAAACAGGTGCCAATCTAGATCACACGTCTTCAGCACAATAGGATGGATGCCATCGGGCCCACTTGACTTACTGACATTCTGGAATAAGAGTGCTTTACGCACTGAGCGCTGGGTAAACAGCACATCTTGCATGGAGCCCTAGCGCCTCGGGATGGTTAGCGGTGTTTTCTTCCCACCATCAAGAGTCGATTTGGACGCAAAGAGAGAGCCCAGAAGATCGGCCTATACTTTTGCGGCATGGGTCAGTGAGTCTGAGTCGTCTTTTCAGTGCAAAGATGAAAAGGGTGGTTGACAAAAGTTTCCTTTGACAGCCTTGGCGTGACCAGAATGCACGTGTTTCCGAAGGAAGTCGAACTAGTTTTTCGCCAATTCTGCCGATGTGTTCTAACTTTGCCTGCGCAATGACACTTTTGAAGGTCCTGGAGGCGGAATTATACTTATTTTTAAGAGCGCTAGTATTTGAATGCCGAGACGTCGATACGTCAGTCCAGGCCTGGTAGCACTCCTGTTTATAGCATAATTCAATTTCGCAGGAGCGACCAAACCATGGCTGAGTTCTGCCTTCGATAGGTACCACAGATGATGGAATAAAAACTTCCATTCATCAACGACGCTAGAATCATGCGGCGAGAAGTAAACCCACCCCCAAGAGTAAAATGCAAAAAAGTTCACATCCCGGCCCAATCAGCTGACCTATAGTGCTAAACGCGGCGGCAACCTGCAGAACGCTACCACGATGGGCGCGTGAGTGACATCGTACTCCAGATCAGATAATGGTACGAGGAGCCAAGAGGGGCTTCGATGGATACCTGATATCCGCCTGGATGAGATGTCAGTAGAAGATCCAACAGGAAAGGTACATGAGCTTCCGCATCTGGGATCCCCGTAGGCGAGGTTACCAGTTGTGTTAGGCCATATACCAAAACAAAGTCATAAACAGATCCACCCGCATGATCGGTTAAACGGGAACTAGGCCATTTAGTGTGGTGGACGTTGAAATCACCAAGCATCACGACCTCTGCGGATGAGACCTATTGTAGCACGGAGTCTGCAGCCATTTGGACGTGGTCAATGACTCAGTTTGTGTCGGCATTACCGCAATAGAACCTATAGATTGAGCATAGTGCTCAGGTCCTCCAGCAATTCCTATATCGTCGGCAAATCGAAGGTGAGTAATGTACTTGCCACTTATGTTAATACAGTATTCACTCAAGTCCATTAGCTTGAAAATGTCTTGCAATGCAGTGGTGAAGAGTTTCGGAGATATAACGTCATCCTGTCTTACACTTCTTTGCAGTTGGATGAGTTTTGTACTCTGGTTGTGGGTCTGGTTCTGTACTCGGATAGCCACCGTTGCCCAACTGTACAAACACTTCAGGACTTCGATATACCGACAGACTATCAAAAGTTAACCGCTGAATAAAGGCCTCCTTCATGGATTGATTAGTAGGTAGCTTCACAACCGCAGTTTAAAAAAAAACTTTTTTTTTTAATTTTTCGTTGTTAGCAAAGCAATAAAAACTAAAAATATTAAAAAACGATGCTGTCCATCTTATGTTTCCTTTTCCTCTGTCACCACACTCACGGGATTACATGGAAGTGGATTTTTAGTGTTATGTGCCAAAACCTATTACAACGAGATTTCATGTAGTAATATTGGATTGAGATTTTAGAGACACAGAGTGACGACTCAGTGGCACAGCGATTAAGGTATTGCGAGACTATAGTTTCGAAAACCGCGCGGGACAAGTGTTTGAATGCCCTGCAAATAATTGTTTCCGGCCTAGATGTTTGTCCATGTGCAATTTACTAATTTAAAGTCATTTTAAATTAGAAAATTCACAATTTCTTAAAAAGATAAAATACAAAGATAGGCTAGGATACGTAGGGTTATATTCTCAAATATAAACGTAAGGTATTCTAATTAAAATTTATTTTTGATTTTTGGGATTCACTTTAGGGAATAAATATCGATTAAATAATAATATACTACTCGAATAACCCAATCATCTTTAATGTTACGTTATAGTTCAAAGACGTTTACTAAATTTGAGTTTAACTCAAAATTAATAATTATTTTCCCATAATTAAGTAAATGAATGTTTGCTGGTTAAGCACAAATTCGTGTTATAAACTAGTTCATTGTATCTCATATAACATACTTCTTATTACTCATACATATTATATCAATAGTGGAAATATTTATGTATAATATAACAAAAGGAGGTCCCTTTTATTTATTTTTAATTCAGGCATTTAACATTATTAATAACTGTAAATAATTAAAATGACCTCTAAAAGCGGAAGCAATGGGTTCACTTCTGCTTGATGAGAGAGAAAACGAGAAGATAGGCGCCTAGGTGAAAAGGAAGCCTACTATTTAAAATATTTACAAAACCGTCAAAAATTATGTCTTCCATCATCACTCTCAATTTCACTTTATCTTTTTTTATGCAAGGGACCTACCGTAACACCAGGGGAATTGCAGGTGCGTTGCCGGCCCTTTAGAAAGGAGTAAGCTCTTTTCTTGAAGGTCCCCAGGTCGTATCGGTCCGCAAAAATCGCAGGTGTTAAATTGTTCCACAGAGAGGTCGTACGCGGAAGAAAACTCCTAGTAAATCGTAGATTAGTGGACCGCCAAGCATCCAGATGCTGTGGATGGTATCGGGAGGTTTGCCGCGTAGTGCGTTCATGAAATTTGAAAATATCTACTGAAATTATCTACTGAATTACTATTTTAAACTAAACTAAACTCAGTCGAACCTAATAGTGCGTTTGTTAGTTCTAAATACCCTATTAATACTGGTGTTCCACAAGGCTGCGTGCTATCACCTACGTTGTTTCTTCCGCATATCGGTGACAGTTACATTAATTGCTATGCGGATGACTGCGGAGCACTGGCCGTGCCAATATTTATTGGAAACACATCGTGAGTACCGGAGCAATCTTGTGCCTGAAGTCGAGTCTTTGTTAAGCAAAGTCTCGGATGGGGGACGACTAAATCTAGTCCAGTTTACTCCTCATATGACACAGGTTTGCTCGTTTACCGCTAAAAAGAACCCCTTTGTCGTATCTCATCATGCCTTAGCGAGCAACGGAATCCTCGGCGTTGACATATCTAAGGATATTCAGTTCCTCGTTCACTTGGAAAGGAAGGCCTCGTTTACCCCCACTGCTACAAAAAAACATTATTGTGGTTATGCATTCTCTATTTCATGACTTTACAGGAGATAAGTGCTCAGAAAGCCGTGTTGGCACAGTGGATAAGCATTTCATGTATATTTATAAGGATAATGAAATTTACGAGCGCCTTAATATTTTTTAGGACGTAAGCAAGCGGTAAGCTATTTCGAATCGCGCAATCAATGAAATCGTTAATTAAAATTTGGTGGTATTAGAGCCTATTAAAGCGAGAGTAGAGTGTCAGTTTAATAAGTATTATTATAATCTAAATTGAATAAAAAAGTTTCTATTTCTATTCGAAGACAAAAAAAATCATCCTATCTTCCTAAAGAAGAAATTGGCGATGATTTACTTATACTTACTATCATACCTCGGAGAGCATATAAAGCCATTGCTTTTGCGTCTCATCACTCTTCGGTCGTGTCATGTTGCTGTCGCATTGGAATATGAGAGTGAAGAAATAGTTCATATTCCTGTGCTTGCACAAACACGAGTGCACTAATCCCGTCCTGCAAAGACGGCTAGATTCCGTTAGAACTGGTCGCCGTGACCGAAATTTGATCTGGAGAACATTATTATACTTATCTGCGTTTATAACAACAGACACACAAATTTAATGTAAAGAGTTTTTGTATAATTATACTACATATATCCTTAAGGTTCAGCTGTCAAGGACATGATATTGTCATGAATCTATGTTTCGTTGGTCTAGTGGTTGTATTAGTACGACTGCTTATCGTGAGGTCCTGGGTTCGAATCCCGGGTCGAGCCAAAAAAACTAATTATTGAGTTTTTCCGTCAAGAAATTCTCAGTAGTTGCCCGGAGTCAGGAAGTTGGCAGTGTCTCACCCCCCGTGCCTCGGAAAGCACGTAAAGCCGTTGGTCCTGTGCCTGATTTCCCTCCGGTCGTGTCGGTTTACCGTCCCATCGGATTATGACAGTGAGGGAATAGAGAGTGCACCTGTGGTTGCGCATACACTCGGGCACTATAATCCTGTCCTGCGCCGATAGGTAGCCTCCGCTGAGGCAGGCAGCCGTGGTCGAAATTTGGTCTGGAGGAAATTATTATTCTTACTATAATATTTCGTGATAGTAACATGTGCGCGTCATTCTTCTAATTTTAACTTTAGCGTTCACAAGATGGTCACATCACCATCTATCCGAGGCCATGAGATACTTTTGAGTTTGCCGCTACCAAATAGCGAATAACACAAACCAATAAAAAAGTTTAATAGAGTTTGACAACGAATATAAAACCTAAAGTAATTAGATTTAGTGAGTATCCTGCAAATAATATAGTTGTAAATAAAGTGACGCCCTTACTGGATTTGCTTTGAAAGTTAAAGTTCAAACCCTAGGGAAGAACATTTTATTCAAGCATATCTCGTAAATAACCTACAAACTCACATATAAAATATCATACAGTTATGAGCTCACTACAAATGTACATATTATAAAAGAACTAATAACATAGTCCAATAACGATCTGACGACTAACCTTCGCGGTCTTTTATGACTGATATTATTAAATGCTCTCAATTGTGACAACGGTCCTAACTAATAGCAATTGACGCTAAAATTGGCCCTACGATTATATGACTATACGGAAAATTTTGTGTTATCAATGGCTGAATCCAAAATAAAAATAGTGGAATTCAAAGAGCAGGATTTTAACTTCAAATGATATTCGATACTTTAAAAACAGATTGTGAAAAGCCGAGGCATTCTCATGTCAGTCAATAAATAAATGTCACAGTTATGTTTGTTCATAATGTTCACTTTTTAGGAGTGATAAATAATGTTTTTTTTTTGTTATTCGATAATTCTGAACCATAATAAAAAATGTACGCATAATTATGAACTTGATAATTGAAATTCCTATTTTTATTTACAGTTTTTAACTACTTACACATAAATTTAATTATAGTCTCTGTTTTTAATATCGAAAGAAATGGCTTACGTAAGTACGTTAAGTACTTAATTTTATTTAAATTGTCTGTCAGTCTGTCCAGCCATACGCAATGGCTTACTCGTTTGTAATGAAACTCAAGAACGGATAAATATAGTACATTAACAGAAATTATTTTGGCTATGGAATGCCTCGTTGGTCTTACGTGGTAGAGCCATGCCGCAGCTATATTAGTAGTATAGTTGTAGCATGGATGGGTCGGTTCGACCGGTGAAGGACCACGCTCTCACAGAATACCAGTGTAAAATAGCAGCTTAACGCTGCTGTGTTTCGTATGGTGAGTGTAGAGAACCGGAAACCCTTCTTACTGGAAAGGAGGCATTCCATCTTAGTCCTCACGGGTGACAACACATCTGCATTTTCATTCGTAATCAAGGATAGATGTAGATGTCTATGGGCTACAGCAACTACTTACCATCAGCTGGACTGTGTGCTCGTTTGTCACCCTCATTCTCAGGAAGTATTGTGAAATGAAAAACTGATGAAATGAATAGTTTTGATTATAACCTCTTAAATTCTTATGCCCAAATACTCAAACGCTGCTCAATTTTTAGATATGGTTAAGATGCTTTGACACAACAACGAGACTTAACAACATCTTAAAATTGAGCAGCGTTTGAGTATTAGAGCATAAGAGATATAAAAAAGTACTTAAACTTTATTTTCTATCTCTTAATGCTTTGATGCACAATATCTTTTTTTATAATGATTTTTTTCTACTTCAACAACTTTTAACAACAAAGTCATTAATTGGAGTTAAAGGAACGTTAAATTAATAGATCTTAAATGTTTATTTTAAACGTTTTCTCACATAGTTTTTAATTTATGTAACGCCAGTAGCATGATTACATAATAAGCGACCTAATTTTTGTTGTAGTAACAATGTTTGGCTTATTTTTATATACCTAGCTGCATTTTACTCAATTTTTTTAATATAGGATAAGGTGTAATATATATAACCCTTACACTTAACTTTAACAAGCACACAGATCGCTTGACGGTAAGTAGATTCCATGGCCCATAGACATTGACGTTAATTCTCGATTAAGAATCAAAATGCAAATGCTTATCACCCCTGAGCACTAAAATGCAATGCAATTACTGGAAATGTAAAAAGGGTATCTGGTTCTCTACTAATACTGATGAACATAGGTCTACCCTATAATTTTCCTCATAGAAGAGTAATTTTCATAGTTGCCACGCTTGGCAAGCGGTTGCCAACCGCTTGCCAGGTGTGGCTACGTAGTTTTAACAGGAAAATGCTGCTGCCCATCTCCTGGTTCAGTGTCCCTCTTTCACCTATTACGACATCCACGGGATAATATTAGGTGGTGGATATAATTGCACTGCAACTAAAATTTTATTTGCACTATGTATATTATTGTTTTGCAGATCTGACTTTAACATTAACAATCACCAAAATAATAAAATGCTGCTTAAGTCAATATTGTAAAGTGTTTTTTTTTTATAGGATAGAGTGACAAACGAGCACACAGTCCACAGTTGATAGTAACTGGTTACTGCGGTCCATAGACACCGTGAGGACTTAGATGGAATGCCTCGTTTCGAGTAAAAAGGGTCTCCGGTTCTCTGCACTCACTGTACGAAACACAGCAGCATTAAGCTACTATTTGACGATGGTATTCTGTTAGAGCTTGGTCCTTCCCTGGTCGAGCCGACCCATTCGTGCTACAACTATACTACTAACTGCAGCATGGCTCTACCACGTAAAAATGTTTAATAATTTCCCTATAATAATATATATTTGTTGTATAGTTATGGTAATTACACTCTATTGTTAACTAATTTTAAATAAGACTAAACGGGTGGCTCGATGAAGCTCAGCGAAGGCACAAGGATCCAACAGAAAACCAGAACCGAAGGTACTGCTACAGAGTCGTTCAGAGGTACTTTTCTTGTTTGAATGTACAAGTTTTTGTCTTTTGTATTACGAAATCTGTTTACTAAATAAATGTTCTTTCTTTTTTATATCTGAAGGTTGTGGGTTCTAAGATAAGACTGGCATTGGGAAGCTGCATAACGGGTCCCGGGTATGGGGTATCGGGTATTGATTGTTGAATCTGTACTCATCAACACGCCAGCCTAGCTAGGAAAGTAGGGGCATTTTTAATTATCTATGAAATTATTTGTATTCCAGAAGGACCTATCCTATGTCTAGCAGTGAAAAAACAATGGAGGCAGTTACTCGTTAGAACTTAACCAAATCGGATGTAATGCGTATGCGTTAGTATAAGATTTCGGATTCAGATTAATTTTCATTTAGTCATACAAGTATGCGCGACAAACAAGCACATAGTCCACTGATGGCATTTGAATTCTGTGGCTCGTAGACACTTCTGTCATCGATTATAAATCAAAATGTTGATGCGTTAGCACCAAAAATAGGGTCTCCAGTACTTTATATTCATCTTATGAAACATAGGTACGCTTGTTAGTACTCTCTGGTAGCGTGATTCTTCTTCTGGTGAGCACCTGATCATTTTGCAGCACTAACATAGCAGCAGCATATCTCTCTTATACAACAAAAATTAATATGTATTTGACATCAAAACCTAAATACAAAAATTTTGTTTCTTCTACAAATATAGACTGGCTGTATAAATAACGAAGTATTATAACCCAATATCAATAACGTAGTGGTTAAGCACATTAAAGTAACACGATCTGTGTAAAACTACTGTTTATTTCGCATAAAATACTGCAGTTGTGTCGCAAATTCCACAACATTAATAAAGTCATATTAAATATACAATATTATTATTATTTTATTTTATTATTGTTTTGTACAATTAAAGAAAAGTTACATTTTGTCCATTAGAATGTTTTGTTGATGATCGTATTGATCTAATCGTTGTGAGCTTGACAGAAGACGTCTGATCACCACGGCGCAGCCAAGAAGCTTGTTGACCCCCTGAGTCCCTGCGAAATGTCGATTTCATTTTAATATTGGATGTTCTAAAGTACTAAACTGTTAGGTACATATTTAGCTATTATAACGTACTACGGCTAAGTACAAAATGTTATAGTCTTATTACGACTTAATAATAGTTATGTTTGTATTTTATTCATGGTTGTTTTATTTCGATGGCAGCCGTTATGAAAATACTTCAAATATTTTTACGAGTAATACGTCCTTGTAAATTTAACACCACCAATATACTTCTTTATATTATAAAAATGATAAAGCTATAATATAGGATCAGGGATAATGTTTGTACTTTTATGCATTAAGAAACATATTGAATTATTTATATTCAAATACAATCTGTACCAGTTTTTTATATGTAAACGGAATATGCTAACTATTCCTCCAAGCCGCCCGCATCGCACTCGCTTGCTGATGCAATGTTAATGTTGTGTTGACTGCCTCATTGGCCTAGTGGTCGCAAGTGTGTCTGCTGATCCTGCAGTTCCGGGTTCGAATACCAAGCCAGAAATACAATAGAAAGTGAGAGTGAGAGACTCGTGTGCTATTTAATATTGTCCTGCGCAGATGGCCAGTTTCCGTTGACACTGGCCGCCGTAACCGAAATTTGGTCTAAAGGTATTAACGTTGACGTGTTTTGTGTTGTTTTACTTAATAGCTTATACCAATAATTAATAGCTTATTTGTGCAAACAATGTTCAACAAAGTAGAAATCACACCTTTATAGAATAGGATAAAATAGAATACAAAACAATAATGTTTATTCAATATCGATTACAAGAATATTTTTTGAATATCACTAAAGCTATACCACTGGTTCAGGAAAAATACAATAATCCACAATATAATAATTTATACATTACAGTACGAAAGCGTATAGAAACATTCAGAAAATATACAAACAATACAATAGAAATTTATACATACAAAGTACAAGTTAGATTTTCCTCCACACATGTAAATCCAGATATTTGATATTTTATACGGTATAATAGGGATTAAAGTCAATAGATAATTTCATTATTTTACTTTTTAAATAAGAGAACTAATTGTATTATTTGTTTAACTATCCTTTTTTCTCTATTTCTAACTTTGAGTATTTTCAATATATTTTAATATATGTATATTGAAAATACTCAAAGTTAAAAGCCGTTAAACGCTATTTATATATTAAATGGCAAAATTTAACTCCAATATACTCGTAGCATACAGTAAAAGTCAATAAATTATTCGAGATGATCATACGAATGTCACATACTCGTACATATTATTTGAATATGCTTTTTTATGATATAGTTTGATAACATTATCATCCATTACAAAAAATCGTAAGTAAAAGATATAACGATGGTAATCGAATAAGATGCTTTATAGTTAAAGAATGTTCGGTAATTAAAGAACATATGATGTTTTATTTATGTATTTCAATATGTGTTATTAAAAGGGAGAGAGATGTAATTTTAAAAATGCATACTTATCTCTTCCTTTGTAGCGTTTCTTTTTCGGCCACAAATGAAAAGCGCCATATATAATAGGGTTAACCAAACTGTTTGACATGCCAAAGAAAAAAATTCCCGAGAGAAGGTCTTCCCCTAACTGAAAAATAAAATTAAAAGTAAATAATTAATAAATCTGCGTATATAAATTATGCACTCAACTCTGAACACAGTAGTTTATAATATTTTGTCTAAGTTTCCGCATTACACAGGATTTTTTTAATGGATAACTAAGGGAAAAGTCAAAAAGATCTCATGGCAGGTGCAAAATACTCACACCGTCGATGGGGAGCAGACTCGAAGGTAAAAGACGCCTGCTAGTATGATTTTCAATCACTTGCGAAGTATGGCGATTAAGTTAATTCCTCTCTAAAACTAGTTTAACAAAAAAATGCGATAATAAAATAGACATACGAATACGGGCAATACAAATATATCGTAATCATCACCGTTACAGCTCTTCACAAGTCCAACGTTAAACATAGGCCTACCCCAAGTAATGCCACAAAGCACGGTCCTAAGCCACTTGCATCTATCGACTCATGTCCTTCCAGGTCACCACTCCATCTATTGTGGGGCTGCCCTACATTTCGTCTATCGGTAAAAGGCTGCCACTCGAGGACCTTTCTTCCTCGTCGGTTGTCGGTCAAAGCAAGAAAAAAAACGACAAAATTTAATGTTAAAAAATGTTATAAATTGCTACTCACATTTTTATCAGGATTCATAAATGTGAACATTATCATCATTATGTAGTAAGGTGTCCACCATATAACGAAAGCCGCAACTATAACGATAGACATTCGCAACGACTTCATCTTCGCCCTATCAATTAACCGCCTCCTATTCAAATCCAATGTGGAATATTTTTCGTGTGTTTTAGTTTCAGTTTTGAATACTTTTTTGCTTCCTGAAATTATTGTTCTAAATTTCATTACATTAAAATGTTTAAATCATAATCATGCATATGATATGGGGTAGTGGATATACTTACACCGCCATTACACGGTAATTTATGTACTATATATATATATATATATATATATATATATATATATATATATATATATATATATATATATAGTACATAAATACCCTTGTACCCCATATCGCCGTTTCGCCAGTGCCTTCGTAGTAACCAACCCAGTTGCCAACCCGCTTGCTAAGCGTGTTAACTATGGCAAATACTTCCCCTATAATACGTTATATGGGGGAGGCCTTTGTTCGGCAGTGTACTTTGATAGGCTATACCGGTATAGTAGCATATATTGGGACTTAAAGGAGTGCGTTTATTCACCTGGAAATAGTAAACATAGTCGCCAGTGCCAAGTTTGTTTGTCATGTTACTGACAAACGGGGCTCTAACGTCAGAAAATCAAAAATATAAAAATGTAATAATATAAAAATATTTAAAAATGCAGAGTTCTCACATCTGAAACAGACTTTTGATGAAGAGCTAGTTTCTGATGATGTTTTCAGATGGAGAGCGAGGGTATTTGGCCCTAGGCACAACAAACCAACTGCAAACTGTCCTGAGTGGTTCAACGCTTAACAACTTAACTGCCCAGTGTCATCAGTGGCTCTAAACTCAACAACCGAACTGCCCAGAGTGATGAGTTGTTCAACGCTTAACTCTCTCCATTGATATGATAAACAATACAACATGCGCAGACTCCAGAAATAGGTTCTTAAAATGAAGTTACATAAAGCTCTGCTTGGAAAAAATAGTTCTTGTGCCCTTTTGCGATTTTAATTTAAGTGGCAATTTTCTTCGATGTGTTAGAGAAATTACTTAATTTCAACATTTATTTATTTTGCTTTCTTTAGGTAGATGACGTGTGATTAGGGAATTGACATTACTAAAATACTAGTATATCTACAATAGCGTTCAAGGTATTAAATAATTCTCCTGTTATTTCACTTACTAATTTATTAATTTTATTGTTCACTATCGACCTGCCCCGGCTTTGTCTGGATCTATTAATGCGTTACCTATATAGATTTAAGATTATCATTTAGAACTTTTATTTTGAAATTACTTTTCAATATTTATACAAAAAATCTAAATTTTTCGGATAAATATAGCTCAAATTCTACATCTACGTCAAGTTTAATTACAATATATTAGATTATAAATTAAAAAGAAATATTTTTCCTTAAAGGCATGCAAATGCCTGGAGCAAGACAGTTATTTCGATGTTACATACTCAATTTTAGTTGTATGTATATAGATTTTAAACCACTAACGAAAGAAAAAAACTTACATAATTAACAATTACCTACTAAAAACCTTCGTACTTTATCAAGTTTTTTGTTTTATTTTTATACTAAATGCCAAACAGTTTAAGGTTTATCATTAAACAGAAGATTATTTTTAGGAATAAACAAGAACAAAGAGTTGGCTTAATATATTTTACCATTGTTCTAATCTACGCGATTTGCCAATGGTGATATTATCTTTAATACGAAGCATGAAATTGTCGACATCGTGGAACGTCTACAGGTGAATAAATAAACCGAAATTTTTGCAGCTTTGAAATTTTTATTATTTTTATCAAAAGTTATGGTTTCAATTTTAATAAAAGTGGGTGTGTATCATTGAACAGGTTATTTGAAAAACATTGTATGAAATAACAAATTTATAGAAGTTCTTGCTATAAGATTTGTTTGATAAATAAAATCATACTAAATAAATGCAATAATTAATAACAAAGAAGACAATTCTTTTGTGTACACTACAAAATGGTAATGATTATCATTGGTATTACACCTAAAAAAGGAAACAATTTAGTATAGTAAACGGGCTAAAGATTATTTGAAAGTCTAACGGAATAATAAATTTTTACTAAAAGTGGAATGTATTAATAAACATGTTCCAGTTCAAGTAAAAAAAATCATGTAATGAAGTTTTTTGTAGACGGTATGAAAAAAATTAAAATTAATATTTTACTTTAGTATGCGGTATATGCAGTATTATTAGTAGGTAAAGAGAGGTATCATTGAGAACTTGTTTTTAATTCTATTTTATATATATATATTTTATAGCTAACACTTATAAAATAGAATTTTAATTCTATTATACAAATCGTATAACATCATGTTAAAGTATTGATCGTAAAACGAAACGTAGTAAATACAACACAGGCAAGAGGGTAACTCTTGCCTAGTGCTGTTCGCGCCATCATCAAGATAAGGTCTTCTTGACAATGCATCTGTGTTGCCTCGCCATTTCCCGCTGTAGTGTCCGATGGGAAAGTCGTATTCCTGCTGCTGCTGGGCGGTGCTTTAAGCCGCACTACCCTTTCGAAATCGATCACCTTCCCTTTTTACAGATCGCTTAGGGCAGCTGGCTCGAAGATGGCCCGTTTCCCCACAGCCGTAGCACCTTGGGCTGTAACTTTTATTGTGGTCGCGGACCGTAACCGTCTCATGGTGCCCGAGCCTCACAGCAGCTGTGACTTCAAGGTCGCGGATGCTGTCGATGAATGTCTGCACTAGGTTCCCTTCAATGAACCCAGGCACAGACCGGTATGCTTTTCGCACCAGCTTCTCCACCTCTAGAGCCCACTGCTGCAGGTTTTCGTTGATGCGCTGCACGCGTTCTTTAAGCTGCGCACGAAAGACGTGTTCCAGGTGAGCGTCGCCATATCTCGCCTCCAATGCCTCAAGGAGCTGCTCATAAGTCACTTCCTCACCGAGAGCTTCCAGAACTGTTAAGGCCTGGTCGCGCAGGCCTAGTGTGAGAGCAGTCATGGCCTGACTTTTATTCCAGCTGTTTGCCTTCATAACAGCCTCGAACTGGATTTTGTAGGCTGACCAGGAAGAAGTCCCGTCGAACGGTGGTACCTTGAACCCACGTAGCGAAGGTGTTGTAGCTACTACGGGAGCTGTAGTTACATTCCCAAGTTTGAGTTCGTCCAGTGATTTCTTCATGTCAGCCATTACGTTGTCAACCCGATTATTCACTTGGTCGATTCGGGTTTCAGCTTCCGACAGGCGGTTATCATGTTGAGCAACCTTATCCTTCACCTCCCTTATCTCTTTCCCGAAGGTAGCGTGAATGTCCTTCATGAGGAGCATCTGCTCTTCCTTATCGCGTTTGAGCTGCTCTTCCAATCGGCGTGCCTGTTCCGCCTGCTGGCGGGCCTGTACCTGCAACATGATCGTCATGACGATCATGACGAGCACCTAAGTCAGATGCTGCAGGTGTAGGAGCTGCTGACAGGCCAGCCTCCGTGGTTGGCAGTTGGCCCCCCGACGTCTGTGGTGTTGCACCACCAAATCTTCTCTGGTCCATCTTCTGCTGGCGTTGACTTCGGGTACGGACACCCTCCGTTTCCTCCTTAGGTAAAATCGGCATGATTTGATCCCACTCTTCTTCTGACACCAATTGTTACGAGCTTAGGGTTCGTGACAATAAAACTGCCGATTGAATTACCAAAATTTACACTTTTATTACCGAACACCAATTAAAACTTAAAAGACACTAATAATTAATCACACTTATTCACTTTATTTTGCTCCAAAGGTTCGCTTGTCTCGCCATACGGGCGCCGACCGACCAGGCGCAGAAAGTTCAAGTGTGGAGCTTCTAGAACGCTTAATTCTTCTGTTCGATACTAGATGGCGCAGTTGGTGGAAAGTTCAAGATTGACATTTTCTAGGAAGTCCTCCTCGCTCTGGTCCCCGACACTAGATGGCGCTAGTGCCAAGTACCAGACGTCAACTTAGGCGCGCAACAATATCGATATCATTAGGTATCAAAGCAAAGTTTATAATGACGACCACGACATTTTCTACAACCAGAGAGTCGTCACTTAATAATGTTTTGAAATGTTGCACAGATTTCTTAGCTTTGTCTGAAAAGTATAGAGAATGACGTTTTTTCTGAAATATTAGTTATATTTTTTATTAATTAGATTAAAATGGACAAACCAAACTGAAAATATTCCAGAAAGTAAAGTAATTAAAAAGAGAGTTAAAAATGTCCAAAATATCAAAGAGCTACCACTGAGGCGTTGTCTTGTGTTAGGTACACACTACTACAAACCGAATTTTTTATTTTATTTTATTATTAATATTAATGATATTTCTAAATTGAAGTCCTAGCGAGGGAAGTCGCGGATAAAAATCTAGTTTCAAATAAAACTTTGAAACACCTATATTTGCACGTATTTTCAAAAACTGCAATAACGGTACATCATTATTTATACATATTTCAACTTACATAAATAGAAAATTTGGATACTCTTGGAAAAAGAACACTGTATCTATATATAATATAATATATAACCTGAACTTTAACACCCCGTCGCGTTGGAAATTCTTATATCTTATTGATTGGCCGTTAAAAAATATAAGACCTTTTTTAAGAAATTGATTTTTGAAACCATAATTTCGTATGGAATAAGACATAATTTACTGTTATAATTGTTTCATAGGGACAAACATGGCTAAATGCGGCGACGATAGAACTGATTGGAATGATATGATGGGAATAAATACTGTGTAATAAAATCATACCCGTAACGAATAATTCGATCCAATATTGATGTGAAAGAGATTTACCGGAATTCAACCAAATAAAAGATTGAAGTTAATTAACTTTAACAATACAAAGGTTCAAATTTTATTCGAATACTTCAAACTGAATAAAAGTCAATTTTGGGGATTTACTTAGGTTCTTACTTATTTTAATTACTGACTTTTCGAATGTTTTATAATTCTCATAAGAACACTAATGTATATAAATTCAGCATGCATTTATAATTCAATTATTTATCGTGCTAGCCGTGATAATTAATCGTTCGCTTTAAATTTCGCTATAATTGCTCACAGTACGTGAACAACCCCGGTTCGATTCCGAATGACACTAATTAAATTCTCTTTAAAATTTACCACGTGCTCGATGGTGAAGCAAAATATAATGAGAAAACCTTCACTGGACGTCTGAGAAGTAAAAAAAATATATTTCGAAGACATTGTGTGAATTCGGCGAACACGCAAGCAGGCAGCGCGGAGGACATTTGTCCTAAAACCCTTTTACAAATTAGATTATGCCTGTAACCAGCCGTGGGACATATATAGCTGTAACTTTTTAATTTAGTTATTTATTCGTAAAACCTGTGTATCTGTGCTTACATTATTTTGAAATTCTCGCAGATTACAGGATTCTAATTAATTTTAACAATGTAATATTATCTGTCTGCACGATTTCATCATTAAGTCATTGCACATATTCAAAAAAAATGCATAAAAAAAGCAAAAAATTGTAATTTAGGAGATAATTTACAATAGATAAAACCGATAATTCGTTCACTCATTGAATTCATACTCGTATTCAAGTAACATCGGAATATTTATTATTTAATACTGGTTTGCTTTTAAATATTTCTACCACAAACTTACGCATATTACACGTATTACGCATATTACAGTCCTTATACGAGTCTGGGCCGTAATTATTTACACGTAAAAACTACAAGAGTACCTACAATAAAATTATAATAATACTTTATTCAAAAGAAGATATAAGAAAGATTATCTAAGTGAGGAGTGAATGTATATTTTAAATAAACTGAGAAAAACAGTTTGTTCAGGGTTCAATCTACTATATCTATAACGAATACTTTTAGAAACGACCGATTATTGTCATGACATTTATTTCTTTATATGGATAAAGAATTAAGATTTTTAAATAATCCGAGAAAATTTTAAGTACTTTAATAATGGATTTAACTATTTCTGATTAGTCGATTAGTGCCGATTTGAAGAAATAATTTGAGGCAGAAGATCCAAATAATTCAATCCGGTAGAAAAATAAAACTTTACCGCGTAAGTGAAATATTATAATTTCATTATTTTTATCAACTTTCATGCTTTAAATTATCATTTTAAGGAAGAAAATAAATTATTTAGTTTAGTATCTCAATGTATATCAATTTATAATTTAAATTATATATTTGTCCGCTCGGTAACACAATACCTAAATGTTTGGTTACATTGCTACATGCCAAGAATTCTATTTCTACGCGAAACAATTATCGTATGGTCTACAAATAATTTATCGGGTCTCAACACAGATGAAATTCCGAATGGGGCAATTTTGTTGAGATAAACAAATCAAAACTACTTTTTTATACAAAAATAAATTATAATTTGTATCTGATTTCCTCTTTTTTCGAATTGCTGATACTATTTTAGAATGCAATAGAATCTTTATTTGCGCATCTACAATTCCAACAAAATAAATTATACATAGTTCTTAGTAATTTTTATTGGTTTTTATAGCCGAGGCTGACACATTAGTAGCAACAGCTGCCATGAAACCCATTCTTAGTTCTGACGCTCAAGAATAAATTAACTTAATAACGTAAGTATCGTAAAGGTCAGAATCGGTAAGGAAGACATCATATTCTAATCTTAATTGAAGTTTTGTTACTGCTGGATATTCAATAAAATATAATTTAAACATTTTTGCCATGACTTTATCAACGTATTTTTGTCTTCTTCATTTTAAGTTGTTTGCAGGTCGTCAAAAGTTTCAGTGATCACGTAACATCCGTTGAACGCACTGTTAACTCGTTTGGATATCAAGTTATTGAATACATGGTAGAGTCACCCTGCCCCTGCCACTTTATTACGGTTGTAACACGAACGGGTCGGCTCGACTGGGGAGGACTACATTCTCAAACAATACCACCGTAAAATAGCAGCTTAGTGCTGCTGTTTTTCGTGTGGTGAGTTTAGAGAACTGGAGATCTTTTTCCTTGAAACAAGGCATTTTATATACGTTCTTAGAGCTGCAATTTGATTTATAATCAAGGATATAATTAGGTGTCTATGGAGCCCATATTTTATGCACACTTATTCTATAAATAAGAAATTAGGTATAAATAAAATACTTACTTGCTATAGTCCTAACAGTAGATATGTAAGTTAATATTAGAATTATCAATGGCATGATAAACATAAAAACAAAGGAGAGAGTAGTATAGGTCTGCTCTTGCCACCGTTCAGTATAAAAGCCGTGGGTGACACATTGATGAAATTCTTCTACAAAAGGCCCTCTTGCAACACGAAATATTATAGCCTGAAACAAAACGTAATTATGCCGGAAAATATACCATGCAAATTTCGGCGGCATAATTCCGCCTCGGAATATTTTTATTAATCAACTATAAGTTATAATAGTTGTTATTTTTTATAAATATATACTGCAGTCGTTATTAAAAATACGATTATAATCACTAGAACCAGTTCATATTGTGCGACAAATAATTATAGAATTAGTTAATACAATTCTTTTTTGGTTAAAGCATATACGTAATAGCAAAACTGTTGCAATAGAATAGCATATGAGCAACTGAATGTATTATGGGCTAATGAGAAAAAAGACGGAATTAAGCTTCAAAATGCGTGTAATATATTTAAACTTCCTTTCATAAATCTTTAAAGAATTAAATATAAGTTCTTTACCTGTGGGATACTAAGGAGGAAACTTAGGATCCAGGCAATGGTTACCAATTTGGAGCTCCGCGATTCAGTAGCCAGACTTTTCATTGGATATTTAACTGCTAACCAACGATCCACGCCAATAAGGACCAATATAAACGTGCTTAAATAAAGTGAAAACATTTGTAAAAATTTAAATACTTTACATGCCACATTTCCAGCATACCACTGCACCGTAAACGACCATGCGGCCTCTCCAGCTAAACAAAATACCGTAACAAATAGATCCGCTATACTCAGTTGAAAAATGAGCCGATAAATTGCTGTCCAAGATGGCCTTGTCCGACCTCTGCTTTTATTACCTCTTTTTACACTTATAAGTGTAGCCAAATTACCGAAAAATGATAACACAGCTAGTAAAGAGAGCACACTTGCTTTCATAATTGTGATTTTCGTCAAAGTGGGAGAATGTTCCAAGCAAATAATCAATGTGTTATTGTAAGTAAAAGCGATGTTCGTTAGATCTTCAACGAGAGACTTGTTAAGTAGGTGAACATTCATGCACTTTTCAATAGGCCATACACTGTGGTTCATATTAACTTCGTATCCTGTGTCGAAAATAATGTTGGTCGAATTAACAGCTTGTATGTCGAAAAAAGCAATTTGATTTTCCATATTTTCCATTTTTAGTTATTGATAAATTGTCTTTTATTTATTTATTGCAATCTGCAACAAAAAGTGAAGCAATATTAATATCTAATATATAAAAATAAATTTTTGTTTGATCGTATTTTATGCGTTACCACACCGTTTATCAGATCGTGCTAAGCTTTGTCAACTTATTACTTGCGAAGATGATAGAATAGAGGGTGGTGCGCATATCGTACGTACAAGTTTTATTGAAAAGTTTATTACTCAATATCAATGAATGTATTATCACTCCTAATTAAACAATATAACTCTTCCAAATTTAAAACGATATTTACACAATTATTCCTTTTTGCAGCAGCAACCAGCAAAAATAAGCTAGTAATTTATAAAGATTTAAAAGCAGGTTATGGTGGTTTACTTACATTGATTAAATTTTATTTAAACTTTACAAAGGCTGAATATTATATTGCTCATGTTCAAAAGTTGACTGCTAATGACGAATTAACTAGAAAAAGTTTAAGCGCCTCATAAAGCACCTAAAGCCTTTAGTCATACGCCTGATATTTCTAAGGGTGTGTCGGATTGCCATTCCATTGAGCTATGAGCTTGACTGAATAGAGAGTGCAGCTGTGCTTGCACATACACTCGGGCACTATAATTAAATTTAATTAAATTTTCTTGGTCAGACGGGTAGTCTATGCCGAGATGGACCGCTATGACCTGAATTCGGTCTGGATGACGTTGTTGTACCAACACACCAGAACATAGAATGGAGAACTTTAGTGTCTGTGACCAACACTATTAACGATAATTTCAAAATTACTTTTGTACTCTCGCCCGTCACAAACGTTTTTCTTAAAATTTGACACAGTAAACATTCATCATAATCATCATCATCATTACAGCCCTTCACAAGTCCACTGCTGAACATAGGCCTCCCCCAAGCAATGCCACAAAGCACGGTCCTGAGCCACCTGCATCCATCGACTTCCTGCATGTCTTACCAGGTCGTCACTCCATCTAGTGGGGGGTCGCCCTAAACTACGCCTACCGGTACGAGGCTGCCACTCGAGAACCTTTCTTCCCCATCGGTTATCGGTTCTTCGAGCTATATGGCCGGCCCATTGCCACTTCAGCTTACTAATCCGTTGGGCTATGTCGGTCACTCTGGTTTTACTGCGGATATCCTCATTTCTGAGTCTATCACGCAGAGAAACATTACATCAGTAAGCATTAGATCAATTAAATTCATTAAATTTAAATCTGAGTTTAGGTTTTCTTTAATTATTCTAAGCCAGTGCTTTTTAAGTTTTGTGGAAGCAAAAAGGTAATCCGTACAAAATACAATAAACAACGTAATAAATTAAATATAGATATTTGTCAATGTTTTGTAAAAATATACGTAACCATTCAATATAGGACCGGTCAATTGATACATAAATAATTAAGACTTTTTTATAATAGTTTAGTTTAATTTACATTATATAATTTAATTTAATGGTATTCTTTTTGTGGTATTATAATTAATAATTTATTTTTGTTTATATATTATTGTTAATATTAAGGGCGGATTCGATAAACCTCGATTATAGAAGAATGGAGGACTACACTAGGGATAAGCTATTCCACGATTTAAACTTCGAGTAAAGTCGTGTATCGTTTTTCCATGCAAATGCAAATAATAGTTTTACTTAGAATAACCATAGGCGAGTAGCGAGTAAACGATGAACTAAAAACTGACAAAAATATTATTTTATGAATATTTTTTGTATTCCAATATATACAATTTCATATCATATCCACTCTCTTTTTTCGTACTATAATGTCTAAAATAGCTGTCAACGTCGAGTTGTTCACAGGCTTTAAAGTTTTACTAGTTGTGTTTATTTTTACTATGTGAATTATGAGTGAGTGTATATCAATTGATATTATTCAGTGTTTTGAAATGCAAAATGAGAGAGGATAAGTGCAAAATATAATAATATATATGACAATGAGTTTTAAATTTACACCGACGGTACTACTAGCGAAGAAACATGTAAAGTCGTTAAAATATTCTTGGAATAACTGCTTTTCCGTGCAAAGCGTGGTTTAGTAACTATTATCAAATAGGTTTTCTATTCTTAGAATTGCAAATGATACGTAGAATTGATGTACTGTTTATTTTTTTTTAGAATAAATCGCCATTTATTCTAAGAATAAAATTTTCTTTTGTGTGGTTGAATTCATACTAAGACATGCAACCTATACAACCCTACATTCTTTCTTTAGGTAATACAGATAAGCACCTATAAAAAATCAATGTAAACATGTCTTAGTTTTAATTTTTAATTGTTGTCGCTAAGACTAAGACTGTCGTAATAAGTCACATAAAATAATCTTTTCATTTATTAAAATGGCGAGACTTTTGCTATAATCGCAAACAGTTTGTAAAGTATACAAATAAAATTAACTCTATAAAATCTAGTTTAGTTCACAAATAAATATAATGTTAAAGTTAGTAAAATAAAACACAAAAACTATCCTAATTTAAACGTCATTAATATATGGCGCAATTATTAATTTAAATGATAACACTATTTAAGTAATATATAAATGTCAAAATTTCAAAGGCAATTTTAAACATTTTATTCATACATAGGTAGCGTCTCGCTTAAATCCCCGTGAAGGTAGGCAGATTCCAAAGAGTAGCGAGATATTCGGATCACAATTAATCCAAAATATGGAGCATAGATGAAAAGTGTGAAAGAAGTGACGGGTGACTATAATACGTCGCCTACACAATCATAGACCAACATCCTATTAGTCGCCTTTTAGAACGTGTTACGCAAGTAAAACAATTTGCACATTTTTAAGTACCCTGTAGTGGCTGTGTAATAATATCCACTACCCAAAATCATCCCGTGGGTCTCGTACGAGGCGATATAGGGATAGATGGGCAGCAGCGTCTTCCTTCACAAACGTTTTTCTTAAAACGTCTTCCTTATAATGACTAAAAATAAAAAAAAACTGCAGTTATCAACCCGCTTGCCAAGCATGGCAACTATGAAAAATATGCTCCATATGAGAAAATCTTTAGGGGGAGGCCTATGTTCAGCAGTGGACTTGGCTTGGCATGCTGTATCTGTAACGGTAAGTCCCACATGAACATGGGGCTTACTTATTTTATAAAATTACTTATACATTTTAAACTTTTTATGTGTATAAGTATAAATAATTTATAAGTAAGTAACGGAAAGGAAAATATAACTTTATAAAATTACAATTGTCAATAAATAAGTTATAAATGAAAATGAAATGAAATCTGATGATCTTCAAATAGCTGAACAGAATTTCTTAAAATAGCTTAGAACACACTCGATTAATACATCTTTCAGACGAAAAAAAAGTTAATCAAAATCGTTTTTTCCGCTCGGAAGCTATGATGCCACAGACAGACACATAGATACACTGACATACGGATACACAAACTCACAGAAAATATAGATACACTGACACACAGATACACAAACACACAGAAAATATAGATACACTGGCACACAGATACACAACACACAGATCAAACAGATACCCTGACACACAGATAAACGCACACACAGAACATACAGATATACTGACACACAGATACACAACACACAGAACATATAGATACACTGACACACTGATACACAACACACAGAACATACAGATACACGGACACACAGATACACATACACACAGAACATACAGATACACTGACACACAGATACACAAACACACAGAACATACAGTTACACTGACACACAGATACCTACACAAACTCACAGAAAATATAGATACACTGACACACAGATACACAAACACACAGAACATACAGATACACTGACACACAGATACACAAACACACAGGACATACAGATACACCGACAAACAGATACACAAACACACAGAACATACAGATACACTGACACACAGATACACAAACACACAGAAAATACAGATATACTGACACACAGATACACAAACACACAGAAAATACAGATACACTCGCACACAGATACACAAAAATACAGAAAATACAGATATACTGACACACAGATACACAAACACACAGAACATACAGATACACTGACACAATGATACACAAACACACAGAACATACGGATACAATGACACACAGATACATAAACACACAGAAAATACAGATACACTGACTCACAGATACATAAAAACACAGAAAATACAGATACACTGACACACAGATACACAAACACACAGAACATACAGATACACTAACACACAGATACACAAAAACACAGAAAATACAGATATACTGACACACAGATACACAAACACACAGAAAATACAGATACACAAACACACAGAACATACAGATACACTGACACACAGACACACAACACACAGAACATATAGATATACTGACACACAGATACACAAGCACACAGAATATACAGATACACTGACACATAGATACACAACACACAGAACATTCAATTACACTGACACACAGATACACAAACTCACAGAAAATACAGATACACTTCCACACAGATACAAAACACACAGAACATACAGACACACTGACACACAGATACACCAACACACAGAACATACAGATACACTGACACACAGATACACAAACACACAGAACATACAGATACACGGACACACAGATACACAAACACACAGAACATACAGATACACTGACGAACAAGATACACAAACACACAGAACATACAGATACACTCGCACACAGATACACAAAAATCACAGAACATACGGATACACTGACACACAGATAGACAAACACACAGAACATGCAGATACACTCACACACAGATACACAAACACACAGAACATACAGATAGACACTGATACACAAACACACAGAAAATTCAGATACACTGACACACAGATACACAATACACAGATCATACAGATACACTGACACACAGATACACACACACACACACACAGAGAGAGAGAGAGAGAGAACATACAGAAACAGTGTGACACACAGATACACAAGCACATAGAAAATACAGATACACTGACACACAGATACACAAACACACAGAACATACAGATACACTGACACACAGACACACAACACACAGAACATATAGATATACTGACACACAGATACACAAGCACACAGAATATACAGATACACTGACACATAGATACACAACACACAGAACATACAATTACACTGACACACAGATACACAAACTCACAGAAAATACAGATACACTTCCACACAGATACAAAACACACAGAACATACAGATACACTGACACACAGATACACCAACACACAGAACATACAGATACACTGACACACAGATACACAAACACACAGAACATACAGATACACGGACACACAGATACACAAACACACAGAACATACAGATACACTGACACATAGATACACAACACACAGAACATACAGTTACACTGAGACACAGATATCTACACAAACTCACAGAAAATATAGATACACTGACACACAAATACATAACACACAGAACATACAGATACACTGACACACAGATACACAAACACACAGAACATACAGATACACTGACACACAGATACACAAACATACAGAACATACAGATACACTGACACACAGATACACAAACAAACCGAACATGCAGTTACACTGACGAACAGATACACAAACACACAGAAAATACAGATACACTCGCACACAGATACACAAAAATACAGAACATACGGATACACTGACACACAGATAGACAAACACACAGAACATGCAGATACACTGACACACAGATACACAAACACACAGAACATACAGATACACTGATACACAACACACAGAAAATACAGATACACTGACACACATATACACAATACACAGATCATACATATACCCTGACACACAGATACACACACACACACACAGAGAGAGAGAGAGAGAACATACAGAAACAGTGTGACACACAGATACACAAGCACATAGAAAATACAGATACACTGACCCACAGATACACAAACACACAGAACATACAGATACACTGACACACTGATACACAAACACACAGAACATACAGATACACTGATACACAGATACACAACACACATAACATACAGATACACTGACACACAGATACACAAACACACAGAACATACAAATACACTGACACACAGGTACAATAATACACGCAGGTAAAAAGTAAATCACATCACATATAGTCAATGTTTACGTGAACAATCACGGCAGAACGGTACGGTTTATAACCTTTCTAGGTTTCAAATGGTTTCAAGAAATAAAGAAACTTACATGTAAGTGTCCTTCTATCAAAATTATATGAAGTTGATGCCTCCTCTGTGCTTGTATACTATGTCGATGTTTAAAGATTTGATTGCTTCATTTTAATTATTTACTGTCATAAATTTTCATAAGTAACAATTTACAACAGAACAAACTGTAAACATAATATATAAAATTAGATAAAATAATTTCCCATTTTGAATTATTGTTTATTCATTATACGCTATTTCAAATGCGAACTCTAATATTACTCTTAATCAATAATGGCCTATTATAAAAATTGGAGAAAGTTTTGGATGTAAGTTTGTCGTCTTTCTAACATTTTCAATATCAATACCACTTCTTCTAGGACGAGAAGGGGATGAATGCCTGGTACTACGTACAGTTTTACTGTACGTAGTACCAGGCATTCGTCCCCTTCTGTATTTTCAATGTATTTTCTTGTTAAAATACTTTATCTAACAAGCTCTCTGACTTAATGCGGGGATGTTAAGCAGTTTTGAAAATAAACAACTAATTTACTTAATTTCATATAGTTATAGTTACTTACATGTGATATTGTGAAGTAACTAATACAAGTGGCAAAATTAAAAACTTTGCGCAACCGACTTCAATATAAATAAAACGAGAACATCATCTATGTATTCGAATTCAATCAAATACGCATTATTAAGGACATATCAAAAGCTACTAGTCAGATCCCGATCAAATTTATATGGGGCCACACGAAAGGCACCAGCTTTCAAATAAAAAATAGGAATCGTCAGAATCGGCTCAGCCAGAGAAAAGCTACGAGGTAACACACATAAAGAAAACATACTGTCGAATTGGACACTTCTTCGTTCTTCGTTATAAATATTTTTTTTTTATTTTTCTTTTTTTTTACGAAATTCTGCTAAATAAACCAATTTGTGTTAAACTTCAGCTTTGATCGTATTCTAGATTTTTTTTGCATCCTATTAGAAAATAACCGTTTAACTTCACAATATGAAATTATATATACGATATTATAATAATTTTGGTAATAAATATGAATGTATGAATATTTATATATAATAGAATCCAATGTCTTGTACTCCATCTCATACATAGATTTTATATTGCAATTTTATTACGCTGTAACAAATGATATTTTTTTCTATTTTGTTTTTAATATCGTTTAGTAAGTGATAAAACTTTTAACAAATAAATCAATTTAAAATCAATACATATATTAATTTGATTAAAAAAGTATGTACATACGCTCGTTCTGTTTCATACATAGATTTCATATTTTGCGTTTTATAAATCCACCCTACAAGTTATTTAAATGCAAAAGTTACATACATTGCAATCGTCCAAAACGTTTATGAGTATTTCATTAAGTTTTCAAATTTGATAATAATAAAATCCAGAACTTTTACTTTAAAAACCAATTTTAAACTTTTTAATTTGAAAATTTGACTAGCTGATTCGGGACGCAAAACTCACAATGATATGAGGTGTATAGTATTGTCAGTGGGTGCTTATACAGGTTGGGATACCAGTAAAAATCTTATTTTTCCCCTGGAAGATTAAAACTCGTGTGATTCGGTCCGTTAATTCAATACTTCTTAGTATACAAACATAGAGGAGGCGTCGAATATAATTGCACTGATTGCTTTGCACATTGTGGTTAAGAAGTAGTAAGTAATTTTTAAGTCTTAAATTAAGCTTCAAATTTTTAAGCTTTAAACGCTAGGATCAGCCGAGTGTTTGGAGGTACACCCACAATTCTTCTGTCGAAATTCGAAACCATAACAACAGTTACTTTGTTACCTTTGAAGGTTAGAATTGATGTCTCAGAAAGTAAAAAGCGTAGGAAGGTTAATTGAATATATAAAACAATTTAAAGTGGTTTTGAAATGGAAGCGACAAAGACTACGATAGAGTATAAATAGAAATTACGAAATAAAATTAAGTTAAAAATGAGAGTAATAGAATAATAATATGTGTTTTAATTTATTATTCTCTACTATAATTAGGGTTACTTTTGAAAGAGTTGCCATTTTTTAATTCTAAGTTCTTTTATGAAAATAATGATATACCGTTATTATAGTTTTTCTTTTACTTTTATTTGTAATTATCTCAAATTGAATGTGATTTATGGGCAACAAACACGCGTACGCGCGCTCATCTGTATGCGATATTGTTGTTCACAACGTTTCTGCGTATTTACATTATAATGATATACCGTTATTATAGTTTTTCTTTTCAGTTTACTTTTATTTGTAATTATCTCAAATTGAATGTGATTTATGGGCAACAAACACGCGTACGCGCGCTCATATGTATGCGATGTTGTTGTTCACAACGTTTCTGCGTATATACACTATAATGATATACCGTTATTATAGTTTTTCTTTTCAGTTTACTTTTATTTGTAATTATCTCAAATTGAATGTGATTTATGGGCAACAAACACGCGTACGCGCGCTCATCTGTATGCGATTTGTTGTTCACAACGTTTCTGCGTATATACACTATAATGATATACCGTTATTATAGTTTTTCTTTTACTTTTATTTGTAATTGTCTCAAATTGAATGTGATTTATGGGCAACAAACACGCGTACGCGCGCTCATCTGTATGCGATGTTGTTGTTCACAACGTTTCTGCGTATATACACTATAATGATATACCGTTATTATAGTTTTTCTTTTACTTTTAGTTTTAATTATCTCAAATTGAATGTGATTTATGGGCAACAAACACGCGTACGCGCGCTCATCTGTATGCGATTTGTTGTTCACAACGTTTCTGCGTATATACACTATAATGATATACCGTTATTATAGTTTTTCTTTTACTTTTATTTGTAATTGTCTCAAATTGAATGTGATTTATGGGCAACAAACACGCGTACGCGCGCTCATCTGTATGCGATGTTGTTGTTCACAACGTTTCTGCGTATATACACTATAATGATATACCGTTATTATAGTTTTTCTTTTCAGTTTACTTTTATTTGTAATTATCTCAAATTGAATGTGATTTATGGGCAACAAACACGCGTACACGCGCTCATATGTATGCGACATTGTTGTTGTTCACAACGTTTCTGCGTATATACACAGTAATCCGTGGTTTCTGCTGTCCGAGTGAATTTTACAAATGAATGCGTGCGTTAGACATTTATGCATTGACAATCAGTTAAAATAAACTACCTATTCTGAATTTAAAAGATAAAAAGTGGCTGTGACATACGGATGGACAAGCAGACAGACAGATATGGCGAATCCATGAGAGTTCCGTTTTTTGCCATTTGGCTACGGAACCCTATAAAGGAGAGAATATTTGAGTTTTTTTTAATAATTTTTCATCACTATTCGCCTATATTACTTATTATGAACCCTCTCTGCAAATTTGACAGTATATTGCAAAATAACCCCGTATATCTTAATATATATAAATTACGTGTCACTTTGTTTGTCCGGACTCGTTTTTACAAGTAAATTGGTGCCGATACCAATGCACACACTAAGAGAACTAATCTAAATGTAGTGAACAATTTGTTTCATTCATTAAAGGCAGACAAGTACAGGTACAATTCAGTTTTTAACCAGTGTGTGCATTGTAAAAAATTAATGTAAAAAATTGTGTCTTGTGTGTGCAGTGGCTCCAATGTAAAAAGCAATAAGCAAATGTGAGTAATTTGTTATGGACCGTGAAAATGACTTCTTCGTCTTACTCAAGCTAGAATTTTAAAGTGACGATCCTAAGAAAATCCATGGGCACATTAAAAAAATTTTTAACCAAGTACCTACGATTATTTTTAAACTGAGATTTAAGAAAAAATATACAATTACAATTTAGCGAGCTACAATTTACAAAAAATTAAGGAAATGTTGTGTTTAGTTTATATTATCGTAAAATGTATATGTAAATATATATACATATCATCATCATCATTACAGCCCTTCACAAGTCCACTGCTGAACATAGGCCTCCCCCAAGTAATGTCCTGAGCCACCTGCATCCATCGACTTCCTGCATGTCTTACCAAGTCGTCATTCCATCTAGTGGGGGGTCGCCTTACACTACGCCTATCGGTACGAAGCTGCCACTCGAGAATCTTTCTTTCCCATCGGTTATCAGTTCTTCGAGCTATATGGCCGGCCCATTGCCACTTCAGCTTACTAATCCGTTTGGCTATGTCGGTCACTCTGGTTTTACTGCGGATATCGTCATTTCTGAGTCTATCAAGCAGAGAAACTCCGAGCATAGCCCTCTCCATAGCTCGCTGAGCGACCTTGAGCGTCCTCATACGGCCAGCAGTGAAGGACCACGTCTCAGATCCGTAAGTAATCACTGGCAACACGCACTGGTTGTACACTTTAGTTTTCAGAGATTGAGGTATACCTGACGAGAAGATGTGTCGTGATTTCCCGAACGCTGCCCAGCAGAGTTGAATCCGTCGATTGACCTCTCGGTCGAAGTTGGACTTACCTAGTCGGACTATTTGTCCCAGGTAAACGTACTCGTCAACAACTTCGAGCATAGTGCTACCAACAACTACCGGCATAGGTGTGACATGAACATTAAACATGATCTTTGTTTTGTCCATGTTCATCTTAAGACCTATCCGTTGGGAGACACCATTGAGGTCATTGAGAATAGTGCTAAGATTCTCCAGCGATTCTGCCATAAGGACTATATCGTCGGCAAATCGAAGGTGAGTGATGTATTCGCCATTGATGCTAATACCGTATCCTTTCCAGTCCATTAGCTTGAAAACGTCTTCCAACGCAGCGGTGAAGAGTTTCGAGGATATAACATCACCCTGTCTTACACCTCTCTGCAGTTGGATAGGTTTCGAATTCTGGTTCTGTACTTGGATGGCCATCGTAGCCCTACTGTACAAACACTTCAGCACTTCGATATACCGACAGTCAACTTGGCACCGCTGAAGGGACTGTAGCACCGCCCAAATTTCGACGGAATCAAAGGCTTTCTCATAGTCCACATATGCCAGGCGAAGTGGCAGATTGTACTCTTCGGTCTTCTGTACAATTTGTCGCAGGGTATGTATGTGGTCTTTGTTACTGAAGCCTTTGGAGGCTGGAAGTCATCGAGTCTGCGTGCAGGAGGATTCGTAATGACTCTCGAAAACAGCACGTAGACGCGTCTCAGAAGGGAAATCGGTCTGTAGTTCTTCAAGAGAGCGTTGTCGCCTTTCTTAAAGAACAAGACCACCGCACTTCTGCTCCACGCATCTGGAGTAGTGGCACCATGGAGGACGGAATTGAAGAGCTTCTGAAGGCCTTCAAGTACCGGTGTTCCACCCGCTTTCAGAAGCTTCGCTGTAATTCCATCCTTGCCTGGGGCCTTGCCGTTTTTAATGTGCTGGAGAGCCATTCTAATCTCGCTCAGACTAATGTCCGGGATATCATCGGAATTGTGTCGGATAAGACTTGCTCTTATATCGTTACTCACACTTGCGTGTGGCTCCAACGATGATGTGTACAGCTGCCCATAGAACCTCACAATCTCACTCAAAATCTCAGGTGTCCCGGAAACGATGCTGCTACATTCAGTCTTCAGCTTTAACAGTTGGCTCTTTCTGGCAGACAGATCTCTGGCAAAGACTTTGGAGCCCTGGTTCCGCTCGATCGCTTCTTTAATACGAGCAGTATTAAAGTTGCGTAAGTCTCGCCGCATGCATTTGGAGATCTGTCTGTTCAGTTGCCTGTATGCTGTCAAATCTGTTGACGATTGCAGCCTCATCTCCCGTCTAACAGCCATGAGATTAAGAGTGTGATCGGAGAGTTTTTGTGTTCTTCTGCGTCGGGTCTTGCAGAACTTAGCTCCAACCACATGGACAGTTTCCACGAGCTTGTCATTCATATAGTCCACTGCATTGCAATATTCTAGGCACTGAAAGCGGTTACGTAACTCGAGCTGAAAGGTTTCGGGATTCTGGATTAGAGCACGAGGGGGACGGAGCGTTGACTTCATTAGACGAGACCTCTCCAACTTAACGTTTAGGTTCAGTGTGCCACTAACCATTCGGTGATCGCTGCCTTGCGATCACTGAGACATCACTGAACAGTTGGCGTCTGGTCGTCATAATGAAGTCAATCTCATTTTTTGTCGAACCGTCGGGGCTCGACCAGGTCCACTTCCTGTGGGGCCGCTTTTGGAAGAAAGAGTTCATCGTAAAGAGTCCCTCTTTCTCCATAAAGTCGGCCAGCTGCTGGCCCCTTCGGTTCCGTTGCCCTACTCCAAATTTCCCTACCTTCAGCTCACCGCTTTCTCTTGTGCCTAGTTTTGCGTTGAAGTCTCCCATCAACACCGTGTATGACCTTCAGCGAATACCGTTTGGTGATTCTGAGTATCAGGTACGCGACCCTCGTCGACACACTCCCAATCTTTACAACGTTGTTGACGACGGACTTGTGGACGATAAATCCGACACCTTCTTTGGAGACAGATGGTCGCCCTCCCGGTGATAGAACAAGTTGCCGGACTCGAGGGTTACCGTGTCCTCCCCCCTCTCTTCGGACCTCGGATAATCCAATAATATGCCAGCGCAACTTGTCTACCTCTTCTTCCAGCTCCAGTATCTTCTCGTCAGTCCTCAGGGTGCGTGCGTTATATGTTGCCAGGTCGAGTCGTCGTAGGTGGCAACCGAACCTCCACCGGAGATTTTTAGCACCCCCTGCCCCGCCGTTACCATGGTCACCACCGTAGCCAGGAATAGCGAGGCCACCGGGGACTGGGGGCCATTTGTTTGCGTCGTTGTTCATGGGGGGATATTTGCCATAGTTTTTTATTACATCACTGTTGTTATCAGGAAGATGCTGCTGTCCATCTCCTGCCTGTCTCCCTCTGTCGCCTCTTACGACACCCACTGAAAGATATGGGGTAGTGGATATTCTCAACCGCCACTTCACGGCTTACATATATATATATATATATATATATATATATATATATTATAATTGAATTTTAGTTTAAAACTTGGCTACTCCTTGCACAGGACTTTTGAAGGTTTGATTAGTATGTGAAACAAATGCGTAGAAAAAATATTTTACAATTTTTATGCGTACTAAACTAATCAACTTTCAAGTATTGATAAAATTTCATAAAGAATCTTAATACATCAAAATTTAAAATAGAAATTTAACTATAGACTCTAGTTTAACTTATTTTTTAAGTTTATTGTGCGTTGAATTTGATTCAATTATAATTGTGTATAATATAATAGTGGCGACATAATAGAAACTACCACTGAATAGAGAACTAATAGCCCACAAAATCCTGTGGCCTTACATGGTTAATTAGTTATAGAAATAAACATAATATGCATTTGATAATGACACAATACGGACTCATTTCTCTTTCTTTATATACTGCATCAAAAATGTAATATTAAGTTTCAAATTTGATATTTTGATGAAAATCTAAGTTGTTATGATTACGTAAGAAGACGAGGCTCTCCCAACACAAGTATCTTATGATTACTTTCTAGGAAGCCTCGGCAAATATATTGTAAAAGGTTTACTGAAATAAAACATTTTATTTATTTATTACATGAAATTATTTGACAGTAGTATATGTAATTTTTGACTATATATCGTTTTTTTAGATATCTGACTGACATTTATTAAATTAAATAGATATAGAAATAAAAATATAATGACGCTAAATATATTGACGCTAAAATATTTTTAATTAGGTGGTTAGGATTAATTAAATAAATGAATTTAACCACGTAATTAAATTTCTGGTCATGATTCTTTATTAATTTATTTACATGTCACTTCAATTTTATCATTAAATGATAATAATAATAGATTCCTGGTAGAATGTAAGGTATCTTTAATAAATAACAAGATGATTATATTATGCACTATATTCTATCAAAAATTAAATAAAATTTAATTTAATAAAATAGTCATAGGATAGCTCAGTTGATTTGCGCTCGCTGTAGGAGCCGTGGTAGCTAAGATGATTAGCGCTTGCTGTAAATTTCACAGCACGCGAGCAACCCGAGTTCGATCCCCGCCAGCACCAAAGAAATTGTTAATTGCAGTTATATGTGCTGATTTATTCGATATTATCTAAGAAATAAGGAAAAAAATACTTCGAAGACATGTGGAGTTCGCCAACACGCAACTCGGCGGACACTTCCTTGCCCTAAAACTCCCTCATATATTGGACGAGACCTGTGCCCAGCAGTGGAACGTATACAGGCTGTAACTTTAACTGTAAAGTAATAAAGCTCCTTGCTAAAAATGGCCGTCTGTTAAAATATAAAAATATTATAAATATATATTTTTGTCACCAGGCTAAAGAATATTGATCTTTCCAAAGAATTTTACTATAGATTAAAAAAAGCCGTTTGTTCCATTTATTGCGTAATCATCTTAATTAACACTTTCTCTGTTCCATGAACATAATTATGTGAACATTTCGATTGTTTAACTATTGTGTCTATTTCGCGGACTAGGAAACTGTTGAGACACTTGTATCAGGTTTACATCAATCAACTCCTGCTTAATTAATCCCTTTCCGCTTAAAAAAGGCTCACATTGTTCATATACAAATACCCGACACAAGGGTATTCCCACTCCGAGTACATTTAAAAAGTGGAGGAGGCACACGCTTTAGCTCAGGCCGTGGGCGGTGAACCAACCCAAACGACATGCTTCCCCGAAGAGGGAGAATTTGGAAACTGCATCGTAGTTCACAGCAAAATAACTGGCGGACTAGCAAAAAAGGAGTACTCTAGTGAGTAAGCACAAACATTGAACGAAGTCGCACATGTCAATGTGGGTAAACGATGTACAAAATAAGATCAAATTCAGACACAATGAATATACGTCACACGTTTTGGGCACACGTCGGACAATAGGCACATTGGCCATAATCACCACCACAGCACCACCACCGGTGTCATGAGTCTACTGTTCACCTCAAAAGAATGAGGTCTTTCGACCATATTATATTGAGCTGCTTTCGACCATAGACTTGAAAGTCTCTCCCACCAGCTACATTAGGTCGACACATATGGTCCACCAACCAATTTAACGGCAGATATTACAGCCAAAGGCAAATATTAAATAATAATTTATTTGTAGTTCTCCACAAACCTCGCAGATGTTGTGTCAAGAGGTGAAACGTATGTAAGTTGTACAATAACAACAACCATGTTTTTTATAGAAGAGGGAGCAAACGAGCATGCGGCTCACCTGAGGGTAAGTGACTACCGCCGCCCATGAGCAAATGCAACACCAGGGGAATTGATGGTGCGTTGCCGGCCTTTTAGATTATACAACGAGAGCGTTGTATAATCTAAAAGGCGCGCGAGCGGCAGTGATGACAATTAAATCCGAAACACCGTATTTCACCGCTGGTAGTGTATGAGGGAGCTCAAGGTCGCTTAGGGAGCTCTGGAGGGATTATGATAGACTTAAAAATTAGTTAAGTTAGCTGAAGTGGTAATGGGCCGGCTATTTAGCTCAAAAAATAAATAATCGATGGTGGAAAAAGGTTCTCGGGTGGCGCCTCGTACCTGAAAGCAAAGAATAGTGCGGCCTTCCACTAGATAGAGTGACGACTTAGTAAAAGATGTAGAAATACGGTGGATGCGGATTAATCAGACCCTTGCTTTGCAGCGTTCATTGGAGGAGGTATATTTTCAGAATGTAAGGCTGTGATAATGAATAATAATGAAGACTTTAATTTAATGTATTTCTGCAATATTATGATAAGTTCTATTTCAATAGGCATATTGAGAAAAATTCTTGCCAAAAGCGATACGGAATCCACCATATCTTCTCTCATGTATGTCGTAAGACTGAATACCTTGAAATGATAAAAAGATCTAAAGGTATCCGAAATACCCAACAGTATATGGCAGACTTGATGCACCGGCAAAATAATGTTTGGCATTTCTTTTCATTATATTCTTACGCCACTGCCCGTAGTTGTCATAAAAAGTTACAGAGGTAAACAAACCAGGAGATGATCAGCAGCGTCTTCCATATAACAACTAGAAAATTAAAAAAACGCATGGCAAGTGTGGCAACTATCCAAATACTTATGAAGTAACTAACCTATGGGTAAGCCCTATGTTCAGCAGTGAGATTTTGATAAGCTATAATGGTAACGGTTTTTTCACACACTAGAGTTAGAAGTAAATAATATAATTCCGATAGTTTTTCTCAAATCCTTAAATTATTAATGGAACTTATATTCTAGTTATTCTGTTGGAGGTACAGTGGTGGCAATTTGAAACACTTATATGGAAAACAATTACATAATTTTTAACAATAACTTAACATTAAATGTAACATGATTTAGAAGATTTAAGTCATAAGCTTTCCATTTTACCCTCAAAACTAAATTCTTAAGACGTAAATTCGAATTTAAGGCTTACGATTGTACAGTAATTACGTAAGTACTTACTAAAAATAACTATGCGAAATTTCCATCATCTGCATAAAATAGTATATATAAAATATATAAAAAACGTATGTCACAGATTGACAGACAAACGAACCGATAAACAGCGATGTGATATATGTGTGATGTATGTGTGTTAAATTTAATTATTACTCAGACAATTTTTGTATTGTATTTTGTATTTTCGTAATGTGGATGTCCGCAGTAGAACTAACACCCCCAACACCACTAAACTAGTAAAGATATACTATCGTCGATAAGACGACAGGTGTTTCGTCTCCAAATGAGGCATTATCAGAGAAAATAAACTCTGCAATGGCTAGTAAAAATTTAATTTCTACAATTATGACATTGATGACGTATAACTTTTACCAAGATGATAAATAGAGCTTTATATCACCGCTGAAACCGCCTCCTTTCTAAAGGGCCGGCAACGCACCTGCAATTCCCCTGGTGTTGCGGTTGATCATGGGCGGCGGTAGTCACTTAACATCAGGTGAGCCGCTTGTTGGCCCCCTTTTCTATATAAAAAAAAAGTTCAACCACAAGGTTGATTTATATGATAAGAAAAGTTTATTTTAATCATGTACTACTTTATTGGATATATAACTGTGCTTTAATTTGTTTATATAAAATAAATAGAAAAATTTAAATTTTTCGAAAGTATAACATATAACTTTTTAAATACCCGACACTAGTGTTTGCGTAAATATAAGAAATCATTATTATTATTTATTAAGGGAATTTTTTCAGTAGTATGGAATACTTTTTTACGTTCAGCAGTTCAGCAAAAAACCTCTGTAGAGGACATAACCAGCAAGAAACCTAGTAGGACTTTTTAATAATTTTATATTGTATAACTCTATAATTAAGGGTCGAAATGATCAACTGATAACACGTTTTTGTTCCAATCGTTATATGTATTTAAGCTGTGGTAACTCAAAGAACAATAGTGGCTGAAGAACAAGACGGACTTCTTAAATTTAAAAGTACGTGAACAAAGCTTAACGAAGTTTGCAGAAAATTTATAGTTAATTAGTTGCTATAGAATACATTTTCAAGCTGAGCTAGTTCTACATAAAAGTGAATTATTGCTATTTTACGAGTACGTCACGCCTGCAGTAAAGTAACGAATTATAATTGAGTCAAATAAAAGATCAAAATTTCTTGCTAATATGTTGCTTGGCAGAACCTGGCAACCGATAGCTAACTGCCATTTGCCGTTATCGTAACACGTGGTATTTTATAGATAAGGTTCAGTTATAGATTTCGTAGCTGGTCAGAAGTGAAATTACCGATGCTCAGAAAGCCAAGCTTAGCTAGCTACAAGTGGCCAGGTCCTACCAATTCTTGGTTTATCTAATTTTTCTAAGACTGTTTTCCAGAAACAAATCAGTAACACATTTTGACCTATTATTTGACTTAAATTACATTAATTCCGGTATATTAATACTTGCTTCATGTAAAGATAGCAGTAATTTGATATATTTTTTTTACGGAATCCGTTTGAACTACAAACATTTTTTAGCAAATATTTGACTACAATTTCTTTTAAAACTATAAATTTTTAAAGATAGGTGCTGAAATTTGTATGCTAGCATAATAAAGCTTGTAAACAATTTATGTTTAATTACCTCCAGCACCAGTAAAATTGTTAACCACAATTATAACTTAAATTTACCACGCATATCTAAGATATTCGAAATATTTCGAAGACATATTCATAGCTCGCATAGAACTTTTTTGCCTTTCTCATAGGCATAAAGCTTGTACCGGCAAAGATATAGATATAGCTGCTTATTTACTTTCTAATTTTACACATAATCGAAGTGGTTACAAAGAAAGCATTGTTAAAAATTTAATCGTCATCTCAATCATATCAGACGTTACTTCAAAAAGTCGTTTTTAAACTATAAAAAAAATATTAACATACAATAGAACATAAGGAAAATATTTTATTATTGAAACAAAAAAGCTAAAACTACCATAAATTAAATTACAATTACCATTACTTAAATTACCATACAGTCCTTCTTCCTGCGGAATAGAGTAAAGAAAGCTGGATGCGTTTCCTAGCTGTACGGCCATATTTAGCCTTTGAGTGTAAAAAAGCAGTCCTCTTATATTCAGCGGAGACGTCAAGGCGCGTGTACAGTTTCTGCAGTAAGAGACTCAATCTAGCGCCACTTACTCAGTTCAGCCACCTCTGATGCCATCCCGGCTCTAAGCGAGGTACCCTTGACATGATAGGCTACCAAAGTATCTATGCACTTAGCGTCCCACCACGGGACCAATGAACTGTCATCGTAACTACTATCGTAACCGAGGGAACATTAATTTATAGACACAAGAGCCCTTCGAAAACCTGATAAAATGTCATGCTTATTTTTGTTAACAAGATTACTCTTCATTAGAATTTGACAAAATACTCGTAATATATCATCAAAATCTATCTAACATTTGTTTTGTACATCTTTTGTTTTAAGTTAACGAGTAATCTAAAAAAAAAAAAAGAAATTGACTGAATGTTATAGAAAAATAATACACTGTTAACATAGAGTAAAAAATTAAATTAAAATATTAACACTGTTGTCGTACAATAATGGCCTAGAGCTGCATGTCTACGCCATTTCGTTTGTGCGGAATTAGTAACTATGGAATTAATTGAATAAGTGATGGTGATTTGTTTCTTGTTTTAAATATCACGAAGGCCTAAAGAGACACTTTTCTAGATAAAAACATTCAGTAAGTTAGACATTCAGATAAACCAACCGTAATTATTGTAAGAAAAAATAAAAGAGGAGCTAATATAATTATTGTACGCGTAAGTGGTTACTGTAGAAACTATTTCTATACTACTTTTAAAGTATTTTTTGTCAAGCAACTAAAAATAATCTAAAATAATTTGACATTCTGAAATCGGTGTTAAGGCATAATATATTAAAGCCTTTAACTTGTTTGGCTCCGTGACGTAGAGGCTTACTATTAGAACAAGTATTGTTATGGCCTACAAATAAATATTCCAGGTGCAATTTATATATGTAAACTGTCTCCACGATACATGAGAAAATCTTAGAATGTTTTTAAGACAAAGAAGGTAAAGACCCTGACTTCAAGATGTCAAATTACTTTATTCTTCTTTTAGTTGCTTGAAGTCAACTTTTACTTTTTATTACAAGTCAATGTTTTCTTACACATTCGTTTTGAAATTGCATATTCGTTTTAAAACCCATATATAAGGATTTTTGATTAATTGTATTCAGATATATTTGCACCAGTTTTTAAAACGCAGTAATTTAAAACTCATTAATGATTTTTTATTCAAACAAATTTGAGCATCCTCTTTCACCCCCCTAAAAGATTCTTCTAATTATATCATAATGGAAGTGCAAGGGGGAATATCGCAAAATAAGTATTAATTTATTTTATTTACTGTCTACTTTCAGAATGTTCGCGTCAATTGCCCCTTAAAATGAAAAGTTTCTTACAACTTGTAAGAACCTATTTCACCCTCTATTGAGCTGAATTTTTCAAAATACTTTATTAATGGATGTCCACGTCGTAAAAGGCAGCTTACAAATTTCAGATTTCTATGTCTAACGTAGCATTTGCGTACATTCCAATTAGTGATGCCGAAACCATACTCAACTTCTTGATGCACTGACACATCATACTTCTTCCTTTCTTCAACATTCCGTAAAACTTCACTGATGGACGCATATGTACACATACGTACACATATGGTCCTAAAACGTAAACGAAAGCATTTTTGAGTGTCTGTAGTTGCCGAGTTGAATTCAAGCCGAGTACAATTGGTTTTGGCTAAGTTTTTGCGTCACTTGAAATATACAAAGAATTTTGTCTTTCTTTCCTTGTTGGTGGAAGATTCGTCTAGATAGATATCCCAGTTGTTAGATTTCGAAAATTTTCACATTATAGCCCTTTTGCGAAAACTCATCCCGGAATCCATGCTACTGATGAGCTGCGTGTAATATGTGACAAACATAGCACAAAACTACAATTGTATGATAAAACTCTTATATCGCCTTTAAATAAAACTCATCGATCATGTGTCGGCGAGTTTCGCATTAAATTAATATGTCCCCTATTAAATAAAATGGAATTTATAAATTAAAAATATCTTTGAAAACGTGTATAATCCCGAAGTAAGTTTGTAATAAATATAATAGTAATAAGTATTAAGTATAATAAGTATTATACTTCGAATAATTAATCTGTCTCTCCTAAGAATTGACTACATTTTAGTGCTAAATATACTGTGTATTTTTTAATTATTAATGTAATTTCCCATTGTATAATATATATTCCTATACTCAAAATTAAGTTTGTATAACATAACCTGTGAATGCTATGACACTTCTTATTGATACCCCAAATGCTTAGTGGCTAAACATTTCGCTGGAAGCATTACGGAGTCGCCAATCATTTGTGCACTAGTTAAATAAATCAACGACGAAAACAAATGTACTGCTGAATTTATTCATTTTTTTAATTTGTCGCCGAATTTTTTTAATACAACCCTTATAACAATAAATAAAAAAAACACAGGCTTTTAAAAATTATTACGGTTCACAGTACAAGTCACGGACGTAATTACATTAAGAATTGCTAAATGTATATTGAAAGTTGCAGATAATTTTAATAAAGCTATCGAGTTACATTTATAATAATAAAAATAGAACAATTTTTATATCTTTCGTAAAAGTTGTATATCGTTAATCACTACTTAATAGAAAAAAATCAAGACGATAGAACTGCTTTACTGCTTAGGAGAATGTCGGGGAAGATAAGGGTGATCAGTTTTTATCGTGAAGCAGCAATGAATTACTGTTGCATTCCGGTCTAAATGTTATAAAGACCAGTATAATAAGAGGGTAAGGCATCGAATCTTAAGGCTCTTTAGAGCAACAGTGCATCTATAGGCGTCTTTGATTGAAGTTAGTTCTGGTGTCCTAGGAATGCAGAAACAATTTATCTTCAAGTGGATTCAAAGTCAAAGCCTAAGTTAGTAAATCTATAATAAGTAAATCTACACCTATTCGAAGAAATAAGGCATTCTCAGAGAAAACCGGCAATAAATTCTGTGGCCTTTAAAGACGTGTTACAATTTAATTAACAATAATTACGTGTTTTGTTTATATATTAACATACACTATGTGCATTATAGATTTTGTATATAGTAAGTATATCATAGAATATCTTATTGCACCTGCCACAAAATTTAATCACTCCATAGGTTGACTGGCAGATAATGCTGGTAGGCATTATGTCCGCCCTTCGTTACCCTATTTATTAAGGTGTTATCATTATATAAAGATGAAATAAATAAATAAATTACAACTTTTAATAACATGTCAAAGATCGTAATAAACATTTTTAAATGTCAGCTTTCACAAAAATATATCATTATATGAGTAGCCAAGGGACTTGCAAGTGCAGAGTAAGAGTTAGCTTCAGTGTACGTTGTTGTGTTCTGTTGAGCATAAGTTGAAAGAGTAGAGATTGGCTTGTTAAAAATCATTAAATTATCTTCAAAACTTTAATATTAGGTGCTGATTTTCCACGTGTTTAGCGGTGCAACCTGCATCTGCATCTTCGAGGAAAAAAATAGCTCAAAGACATGCGAAGTTCAGCGACTCGCACTAGGGCTCCAAAACCTTCAGAGAAATTTATAGGCTGTAACTTTCCTTTTTTTATTAGAGTTTAACTGTTCATTTGATTTTAAAAGCTATAAGCTAAATGTGAATGTAATATACATAAAATTTCGACCATTCTGATTATCAACTTTTTATATTTTATGTGATTGAAGCACGTCTCTTTTTATATAATTATGGGTATTGCCATCACGAACAGTAAGCGATGGGAGACCTCAATTGTTTCAACTTTAATAAATAAACCTTTTCAGATATAAGAGGTTGCTCAAAGGGTTTCGTGTTTTCTCATACATTAAGTCTGGTATGTAATAGCAATTAAAATCGCTGATATTTTTTTAACTTATAACCTTTTATAGTCGACAGAGAAACATTTTCAGGGATTAAAAATAAATATAACCTATGTGAAATTATAATATAATAACTATTTTCATTATTGTATATATATGTGTATATATATATATATATATAAAAATATGTTAAAATCGAATCACACCTTATTTTTTTATTTTACATACCTTTCAGTAATATTTTAAATTTATTAAATTTTAACAATTACTTCTCGCAGATATCTGGTTGAAAATAGTTTTAAAACTTTCTTGATTTCAGATAGTCATATAAATTATTATTAACGTTAAACTTTTGAAGTTAAATATTAAATGTCACTTATTAGTTTATTAAACAATGATGCTAAATGTATTAAACACTTAATTTCATAGAAAAAGACAAGTTCACTTAGTTACATTCTTACACAGTACTAATTTCATTCTCTAAGTGATTTTTTTTTCTCTAATGCCTATTTTGACGCACACGTCAAATCGCTACGGTCCATCGGAAGATACTGACTGAGTTATTTTCGCAGTAACCATTGACGAATACATTTTCAACTCCTCTACTTAAACCAATTGTCAACTTATTGCTCAATATGTTTTCTCAGATGTTTTACTTTCTATTGTTAGGTAGTTACAATAATTTAATTTTTTAAACGGGAAAATTTGGATAGTTATTACTGTTGCTGTAGATTAAGTTTTTAGCCGAGTTTAAACAAAGGATCCAATTACGGTGTATACATTTTTGTATGTACGCCATGCTATATATTCGTAAATTGTTAACCGCTTATAATGATTTTTTTAAATTAAGTAGGTTATTCTGTTGATCTTTCTAAAGGATTAGTAATAGATCGTCTGTTATATATATGGCACGATCATTTTAATTAGGACCCTTATTTACGTTGTGTTCCTTTAGTAACTGCGTTCTTTTACGTGTTTCTTGGAAGAATGATGTAGCTATATTAAGGTGGTAGCACGAATGGGTCAACTCGACCGGGGAAGGACAACGTTCTTTCAGAATCACAGCGTAAAATAGCAGCTCTGTGAGAGATTTTTACTGGAAAGAGGTATTTTATCTTAGTTCTCAGGGGTGGCAACGCATCTACATTTTGATTCTTAATCGAACATTGATGTAGATATGTATTGGCTTTGTCACCCTTATTCTAAAAAAATGATTTTAAAAACAATGGAAAGCAGCGTCTTATAATTATTTTGAGTTATATTGTATATATTATAAGATATTTATTTTAAGCAAAACGGCTTGGAACACTAAATCGTCCCTATTCCATTTGAATTAATTTCACAATTAATTATTCCCCTCCCACTTAAAACACTCATTATATTCATATAAAACCCGATACAAAGGCTTCGTTCACCAATATTTAAAAAAATATAGGGAATGCACACGGCTTCACACAGTATAACTCCATTCACTGTGAGCGCGAAACCAAACAACGCAATCCTCCCGAAGAGGGTGAGAGCTTGAGGACCGGACCGTAGTCCACAGCAAAATAACTGGCGTTTCTGTAAAAGGTATGGTAGGCTAAGCCCTATGGTTATGCGTAATTATAAATATCGGCCGAAATCGCACATTTCCATGCGTGTAAACACCATACAGAATATAATCAAATCCAGGCACAGTGAATGTACGTTACACGCTTTGGGTATACTTAGAAAACTATGCACACTCCTCACAAATGCTCACCGTGAGCGCCACCACCTGCCAAACCGCCGCTCCACTGACGTGACGAAAGTGTAAAGCATCACCGCCAATTACATACTCAGCACGGCTTTTAGCTGCAAAGCGCGTCATGAGTCTAGTGCTTCAAGGTACTCAAGGGAATGCGGTCCCACATTGAGTAGCTTTCCACCGCAGCCTTGAGAGTCTCATCCCTTCAGTTACCACCCGCTAAGGTCAACACACATGCTTCAACAACCAGTACAATGGTAGATATAGTCCAAGGCAATATAATCATAATTTAGCCACCAGAAAGTGTTTGTGTAATTAACGATGTAATTGAAGGGTTAGTGTGTAAAGCAATCTTCGATCGTGTTTGTCTCACCCACTGACAAATTGCCTTTATTCATTCAAAGGTAAAAAACTTAGAATACCTTTTTTGTTATATAAAACATCACGGAGATCGGACAGTCTGCGCCGTGTGTAATGCCGTTATCAAGGAACCCGATTTGAGAATAATGAACTGCCCAAACAATCAACGCACAGGCCCAATGCCGCAAAACGCAACAAGTATCAGTACAAATATCCTTGGATCTCACGCCATTCTAGGGTCCCCCACGCGATCCCAGCAGATAGCTCTGCCCACGATAGAAGTCTATCGACCAGTACCAAAAGATGCGTTAAATCAGCCGCAGCTCATCCGCACATCCATCACAAGACGCAATACCGCACGCAGCAGTATGCATCGATGCAACTATCATACTAATGGTGCCATGATGCCCCCTCATAACACACCCATATGATTCCTGTTGACTTTAGCAACAAAGTTTTTAACTAAAATAGCACCAACGAGTCATAATAGCACGCTACTAAGACACCAGTAACTAAATGCCATGTGTCATGGACCTATTGCACGAAGAAAAGTTGGATACCGCTTCTTGCAATAAATGTGCTACCAAACTCACTCTCCTTAATTCAAAAGATAGTCGACGCATCATATCGCTACATCCTAAAACGCCGCCCACAATCGGTAGGGTTGCGCGATGCCCACGGGCATACCGTATAACTACAACAAACCCGCTGCTCTATCGCAGATAAGATGATATGCCCAGAACATATCGGTTATCAAGTCCACGTTTACCACGTTCATGGTAAGAAAATCTAAGCGACACTGTAATAATCTTTTTAAGTCCCATTTCTAAAAATATAAATATCTGAGACCTTCCAAGTATTTGCTTTATTTCATAGACCATACCTTCATAAGTCTTTTATAAAAGGAACTTCAAGACATAACAATGCTATTATAATGCTTATGCATTTCAGAGACCTCCTATATGTTGCCTTTGACCACAGATTAATAAATGCTTTGACTACTAGACCTTACTGTCATATTTCTGTAATATGGGACTATCACATTTTACAACAGTACTTTAATAGGTAGTCGCGATCGGCCTCCTGTCCTATATTCATTCAAAGGTAGGAAATATATATATATATATATATATATATATATATATATATACGTCTGGCAGTAGGTATACGTTTCCGGCAGATCTCGAATAATGTATGAAAGAATCGACCTCCTTAGATTTTGTTCAAATTTTGTATGAGCTATAATATGTTAAATCAGTACACAGATTTTTATTATTTAATACCTTTCATATATTTTAAGCATGTTTTCAGTAAATTGAAAGAATTATTAAGACCAGTATTTGGAACATTAATTGTACTTTAATAATTAATGTTCGAAGTGAATTTATCATCACCACTTACTACTAGGTGATATCGTAGTAGTAGTAGTAAAAATATCCAGCATTCACTCTTTGTCATGTCTACCATCTTTGCTAAAACACCTAAATATACAAACTCATCCATTTGCTCCACCAACTTCCCTTCTACTCTTATTTAACATGTCGATTTAGTTACCTTCTGATAATAACTTAATCATAAAAACTGCGGCCCTCAATTCGCCTGCTAAGCGTGGTAGCTATGTCAATATACCCTACTCATTAGCCACGTTATGGAGTTACTTATATTAATTAGTGGATTTTTTATAGGATAGGGTGACAAACGAGCACACAGTCCACCTGATGGTAAGTGGTTACTGCGGCCCATAGACATCTACATCTATCCTCGATTACAAATTAAAATGCAGATGCGTTTTCACCAGTGAGGACTCAGATGGAATGCCTCGTTTCCAGTAAAAAGGGTCTCCGGTTCTCTACACTCACCATACGAAACACAGCACCATTAAGCTACTATTTCACGCTGGTATTCTGTGAGCGCGTGGTCCTTCCCGGTCGAGCCGACCCATTCGTGCTACAACTATACTACTAACATAACCGCAGCATGGCTCTACCACGAAATATTTTTGATGGGCTGTAATGAATGAATGAATTGGAAAAGAATATATGGGAATACGCTACCTGTTACGGCTATACCGCAAGCGGCCGACGTAAGAGACGACGGTAGGTCTTTCACATCGTCTTCCCATATTTTTTTTATTGTCGATAACATATAGCCCTCTGCCTAAAGTTTTAATAAGAACACATCTCACTTAAATCACGCACCAATGCAAATGAAACCGTTTGTATATCTGATGTCCAAGTAGATAATTTCTAATGTTTGTAAACAGATCTGGACGAGTCTGCAAATTGAAACATAATCCCACAATTAAAAATCTATACAAAATATTAGCGCATTGTATTATTCAATATTAGCTCATTATCTTTTTAAGTGCAAAATTTAATAATTTTAACTTTACACGTTCTACTGCAGATGTGCAAAGCACAAACTACCTCTCTTATGGGACGTACTTCGCGTTCGCAAGCTTTATATTAGTTATACAATTTCATGCAAACGTATTTTAGTGCACATTAAAGGTAATGAGTGTTTTCTTTTAAATAAGTAAGAGTCACAAAGGAACACTAAATCCATCTGATGGTAATTAAATGCTGTTGCCTGTGAGCGACAGTGCTTAGTTTTTTGACCATTTATTTACTATCTAAAACTGTCTTCGATAAAAATTTGCAGTTGCGCTGTTACCCCTGTAAACTAATATGGAACGAGGTTAACCCCGGTTCTCTTAACTTACAATGTAAAACGCAGCAGCAACAGACAGCTATTTGACGCTGGTGTACCGCTATGCCGCTTATTAATTTGATAACGCCTATATCATAACATATTATTATATTCAAGTAGTACAAGTTGGAATGCATTATGCATATCATCATAATCATGTTACTACATAATTTCATACGCCGCTAAATATTTCACTTTTGGACATGAGTTTCAGGGGGAGGATAGGATATGAAGACAGGAAAATAGAATTGTTAATTACTCTAGCATTTATATGTTTTTGTTTCAACAACAAAATAGTCAAAATTTTCTTACTAATTTTAATAAAGATAAAATATTACGAATATTTATTAAAATAGACACAACATGAAGTTCGCCATTACGCATATTGAAGAAGCGCGGCGGACACTTCCTTGCTCTAAAACCCTCTCAGAAATGTGAGAAGGCCTGGGCCCAGCAGAGTGACATATTAAGGCCCAAATTTTACATTTTATGATAGACAGTGCATGTTGCCTATTATGACTTACTAATAAAAGATAACTTGATTTTAATCGAAAGAGAAAACTTAAAATCACTAAGCATAGCGAGCGATTATCGTGGTTTCTCTGAGTGGGAAAATTGAAACAAAGGAACCGCTCAGCATAGGCGCTGGGGACAAATGGTTCTCATGGTTGTATATTTTGGACCCCTTTATAAAGTATGTATGCGTGTTTGGAAACCCTAAATTTCGGAAATTCTCAGTCAAAAAAAATTATAACTAAACAAAACAAAATAAAACAGCTATTTACATTCCATGGCTTCCCATATGATAGATGAAGATATTAAAAAATAGATTGAGTTGAACAATTGATATTTTCAAATGTTATTGTTTTTACCCCACCATGCGGACTTATGGTGTTGATATATCAATCAACACCATAAGCCACTAAAACCACTCACTTTATGTAAAAATAGCAATTAATCGAATTAAAAAAAAATTATGAGTTCAACAATCATTTATCTTTGTAATAATTGATTTTTATATCATTTATATGTTCAATGTTATTGTTAGATACGATTTCATGCGACATAATGTTGGATTCTTGATTTTTAGGCGCTAGTAGAATATACGTACGCGCTTTGCGCTTAAGGCATGCAATATTGTAACGTGTCAGGATCATCATCAGTATCACAGTTCGTCACAAGTCTACTGCTGAAAATAGGCCTACCTAAAGTTTTTCCACAAAACACAGCCATCACTCCAACTTGTGGGTGGTAGCCTTATACGTCGCACAAGGATGTCACTCGAGAACCTTTCTTCCCTATCGGTTATCGGTTCTTTGAGTTATATGGCCGGATCATTACCACATCAGCTTATGTCTGTATATATTTCATATCATATAAAAAAGGATGGGTGGTAAAACGAAAATAGCACGTAGAAAAAAAGGCATAAGTTTTTATTTAATAAACTGACTATAATTATATAATTATAGTTATAATTTATTTTGAAAATGCAATAATTTATAAGTTAAAATATGAATGTTCCAATTTACAAACTTCTATTTACATTTTATGAGCTAAATTAAATCTTTCAACCATAGAATTATTAGGCTTAGAACCGCAGCAGGCGCACGCAAAGTGAAGCCGTTTCAAGTTAGCCTTCTTTTAAGAGATTTTAACAATGACGACTTCTTTCGCATACCTATATCAGCCTAAAAGTTCGTCACTAAATGCAATACCTCATCACTAAATGAAACTTGACAACTTTGAGTGGGGAATTCCCGTTCATAATATTCTTTTGTTGTTGTCGTTATTACACTAATGTTTTGCTATATTTGTGTGTGTCTCTTACTAAGAGCTATATTGAACGGGGATTCCCCTAACACTGAAACATGAAGGTAAAAAATATAAAGGTAAAAAATAAATATAATATAAAGGTAAAAAAATATTCCCATCTTTTTAGGATAAATGAATATTATATTTTTAACAAATGCATATTGTTGGGCGTTCCATGGCCGAAAATGGGCATCTCCCTTTATGCTTTTACGAGATTATCTGTTGAAATTACGAGATATTTAGCAACCCTGTACGAGAAAATAAAATTGTCATCTGGCAACCCTGGACTTTCAGCGTGTCAGTACTCGAATCCACGTAGTCGTGTAAAGAGCTCGCGCCATTTTGCAAAAAAACAACTTACTGTGCTTTAAAAGGGTGTCACAACTCATCACATAATCATGAAAAAAATCTAAAAATCTCATTTCACTGGTGCTAAGCATCTTATATTTTTATAAAAAACATTCATCAAAACAAAATAATAAATCTTAAATTTGACAGACGCCAATATAATGAAAATGTTGCTAGGCATAGTAAAATATTTTACCCCATATTTTCTTATTATTATAATTACGTAATGCCAATATGGAACTATTATTATTGTATTTTTGTTTGACAAATAGAAATACCTACAATATTCACGCATGAGTAGGTATTTTTAATTGCCAAATACTGTTAAGGTTCCCACTTTCCAAGAAAAAGTGTTGATTTTATTTTGTTTTGTTAATGTGCAGTTATTTTTATCTTTTTTATAGTATGTGTTTTAGGATAAATACCCTATTAACATTTTTTTAATTATAATAATGATTTACATACCTTCGCCATTTCCTAAAAAGACGATACGTTTTGATACTAGCCAACAGTGGTGTATTAAATTATGGTAAAGACAATAGTTAACGTTTGGCCAAAACAGCACAAAAATATTTATTTTGTTTTAATGAAGTGAAGTTGATAATAACGTGAATATTATTGCCAATTTAAACATATTCGTTTTTAGATTTTCATCTGGTCCGACTGTTGCTACTCAACACAGATCACCCAGCCTACGAGACATGAAACCATTACGATTTTCTAATTAAATTAGTCTGTCAAGGTTATTTCGGCCTCGGCCGTGACGATCAGGTAAATATATCTACATTAGGTAAAATTAACGTAATATAAAAATGTAAACAAAAATTACTTTATTTTTTTATTAACTAGGATTTGTAAAAGTGTAATTTGGATTTCAAATTATAATTACATCGATAAAGTTGTATCGATACTTTTTTGGGCATTTCTACTTACACGTACCGCCTGCAGTCCCTCTGATTGATAGACAGAGACGCAACTATAATACTGCGTGCTAGACAAGGACAGCCTCAGAACTATGACCAGAACACGTTGAACCCTCACGGTTTTAGTATTTTAAGATTATTAAACGATGCATTTATCGGTGAAACGTGACTTTATCCTTCTTGAAATTACGTTTCCTGCTATCACTATCACACCACTTTACTGCGCAAGTGGGCAGATTTTACTGTTTTAATTTTAAAAAATTGTAGTGCTAAGAACGCAGTGCACAGGTCTGTTGTTTGGTTACTACTAAACAGGGTGGCGTTCGTGTTCAACTGTATAGGCTCTGGTTGAACAGATGAAGTACAGAAATTTGTCGCCTTTCGTTACATGTCTCGTAGGTTAGGTCGTCTGTGTTGCTCAATGAATTGAAAAAATTAGACTTAATCGCAAAGAAAACTAACGAAAACGAACTAATTTACGTTTGTAATGAAGTTTACTCCATTTGTAGTATTGCTGAAAATTTCTAATGAAGTTTACTCCATTTGTAGTATTGCTGAAAATAATCTGCGAAATTATATTAAGCATAATGCACAGAAAACAATTCAGAGAAAGAGCTATCTCTCGAAATTATTGCCAAACTCGTTGGTTGTTCTCTATTTCCTATTGTAGAAGAGCACATCAATTCGCAACATCACGACACAAATCTGGCGCGGCTTATTGTAGAACGTTATGTAAGAATTCGATTCTTATATGAATGTAAAAAGATAATATTTCGCGGATAGCGTCATCAAAGCGTCAGTTATTTAGAAAACAGTTGCAGATGCAGGGTTATTACTTATTAAGTAAGAGACGTTTAGTTTAAGTACTTGGGTATATAGTTATTTAATAAATAATTTTGGTTTCGTGTTTTATTTGAATGGATTTTCTCCTTCCAAATCTTATTTTGTTTTAATACAAAAAGCCTATTCAAAAAAGTATATCATATATTTATATAAATATATAATACTATATACTTATATAAAAATATCCTTTCTAACAGAATAATATAATGATATAATAGATTTGTGAATATTAATATAGCATGTGATATTATGTATATAAATAATTTTAATAAAATATTAGTTAACAATTATAAGTAATTTTATATTTCTCTCTTTGTAAATTATTAATAAATAATTCTAAACGCAACCTAAATATAAATTTTACGACTATGTCTACTATTATACTTTGCCCATTTTTTGGGGAAATCGTCATTTACTTGCATACATTACTCATTTGCTTGTGTGCGTGCGGGCAAACGTAATTACAGGCCGCTTACGCACACATTCATTGTGTTGTTGCTTCAACTTTGAACGGAATTTTGAATGATACTATCACTCTAAGTCTAATTACTCTATGCTTTCAACATTTTCATTTTCATAAGATGATTTTATTACGATTTCAAATGTAGACGACATTTGAAATCGTAATCAAAACCGAACAAATAGTATGATAGACTTCAAACTGCATTTATGGATAAAAACCCTTCTAAGGCAACCTTACGCTCCTTGAATTGAGAAATGAAATAATTAATGATCGCTAAAGGGCGCTTATTTATTTTTACGACGGCCTTCACGAAAAAAAAACGTGCTATCATTTTAAATATTAGTATATTACGAAGATATTACTGTACAAATTGAATAAAATTCTCGATAGTGTAACAAACAAAACATATATTAAAAATAAGAAAGGATCGTCGCTTATTTTTAATATATGTTTTATAATATGCTTAATATGCAGATGATTACTTAGTTGGTGACAAGGCAGGCTTTGAAAGGAGTTTCGATGCTGTTGTCTTAATTGTATGGAGGACTTAAATTTAAGTGTTATATGAACAAAAAATGTACTTAGCCTTGATGATTCTTCTTCACCTAGTAAGGTATACAGTCTTATTTCATAATCAGCAAACAATCAATTATTTTTAGGCTTCCGTAGTTAAAAAACAAGGAATCTTTATAGTTTCGCCATGTCCGTCCGTGTGTCCGTCTGTCCGTCCGCGCTTTTACTCAGAGACAGTAGGTGCTACAAATCTGTAATTTGCCATAGCTATAGATACTCGTATTAATCACATCTACAAAACTATGAAACAAAATCTTGAAACACGTTTTTATTTTGGGTACCTCCCATATAGGTAAAACGAGGATGATTTTTTTTATATTGATATTGGCGCTATGAAACAACATTTTTTCGATTCTTCATTACGTGGTAGAGCCAAGCTGCAGCTATATTATAGTTGTAGCACAAATGGGTCGGCTCGACCGGGGAAGGACCACGCTCTCACACAATACCAGCGTAAAATAGCAGCCTAATACTGCTATGTTTCGTATGGTGAGTGTAGAGAGCCGAAGACCCTATTTACTGGAATCGAGGTATTCCATCTTAGTCCTTATGGATGACAATTAATTTTCATTTTGATCCTTAATTGACGATAAATATGGATATCTGTGGGTCACAGCATTCACTTACCATTAGGAGGACTGTGTGCTCGTTTGTCACCGAATACTATAAAAAAATCAGGGGTTCGTTCGAGAAATATTTAGATTTAAACTGGTATTTTAATTAAAGTCATTGTTCCCCCCCCCCCCACTCTACCAAATAAATCGTTGTTTTTAGAAAAGTGAAAACCATGCGCAATAGTTGTGTATGTAATAAAGTTAACAAAAAACTATCACAACTAAGTCTTACAAGTTGATATTTATGCACTTATATTACCTATTTTGAACCTGTCCATCTGAGCCCATTTTTAGTCGTTATAACGATCAAACTCACTTAATATGCTCATATTGTCTAGAACAGAGATGTAGAGGTAGGGTTTCGTAGTTGTCCGTTACAACTACGGAACCCTGCCACTACATTATGCGTGGCCCGACACGCACTTCGCAGTTTTATTATTAATTTTACGCCTTTGGTGACTGTCAACAAAATATCTTAGTATATAAAATAAATAAATTTCGCACTTACTTTTCGCGTTCTATAAATACTACAATAATATTATTGATAAGTACATAAGGGCACGATGGAGCAAAAACCGAATTTTCGGGTTATTCCAATTATCCACCCTAAGAAATCCACCTTAGGGTGGATACTCGGAATCACATGTTTGTTTATCCACCCCAGGCGAGGTTTCCACCTTGGTTGTGTACAGTCGTTTATAAAAACATGATAGAAACTGGCCCATGATTACTTTTGTTTGTGGCTATTAAAAATTAATGAATAGTATGTTATTAATATATTTCCTGTTGAACTGTACTTAGGATGGAAAGGCGGAAGAACAATGAAAAAGTGAATTCCGATTATCCACCCCGTCTAGGGTGGATAAACGAACACGCGTTTCCGAGTATCAACCCTAGGGTGAATTTCTTAGGGTATATATACGAAATAACCGGAATGTTTTAATGCAATTCATATTTGCTCAATTCAAATTTCCTCGTTTTCTCTTGAGCTCTTGAAAGCTATTATCTATCGTAGCTACCATTTATATTAAAACAAAAACCAATTTCGAAAATACTCTTATTTTAAATATAATATGACGGAAGAATATCAACTACCCCATATCGTTCCAGGGGTGTCGTAAGAGGCGATAGAAAGATATGAGGTATTCTATGGGGGAGGTCTGTCATCAGCAGTGGACTTTATAGTCTGTAATGGATTAAATTAATATTGCTATAGAACATGGACTTCATGAATAGTTCTTTTGACATTGTCAAGTAGTGGATTATCCTCTTTAAAATTTTCTTTAAAAATTGTTCACAGCATATTCAGGTCATGTGTGTCATATTGTGAAGTTCTTGGAAGATTTTGACGGCTGCTTAATTTAGCAGGCAATTGACAACGACAACATCTCAAAGCGCCGAAAAACGAAAAATGTGGTTCAAATCACCATCTGAGCACTTATTTCGTTATTTTACTATTCAGAGACGTTTTCAACCAGTTTTATGACAAGTCCACTAAGTATGTAGTCAAAGTACTCACTGAATTAGTGCTATGTTTTAAAATCTTTGCAATGACTTTTAGGTGTTCTTTAACGTCGTAACATTAGATTACTTTATATTTTATAAACACACAGTGATAAGGTTTTAAATCATCTTTACTGTTTTACCATCGAAGGCTTGATATCATAAACGAAAGCTAGCAGTAAGTTACGGTGCTGATGGCCGCAGGTTCAAATCCCGCACGGAACCAGTATTTGTATGGCCTACAAGTAATTGTGTCGGTTCTGGATGTTTGTTCTTATGAAATTTATGTATTTATGCTACCACCACGATACTGGAGATAATCCTATTGTGTAATACCTATTGTGTAAGTATCCTAAGGTAACGTTTATTCTACAAAAAATGCTAGAAATCAAGATAGTTAAGCTAGACTTTGAATTCAATTACAATTCCATCGTGTGTTATCCTACTTTATGTATTTAACAAAGGCTTTACTAAGAGAATACAATCCTGTTCTTAGGACTGTTTATTGCGAATTGATACATTTGAAACTGCACGGAACGGTATTGTTTCCTCTATTTATGCAACTAGAATAAAATATACTGTTTACTTGATCTCATACAAGTTCTTTTTTGCGTCAGTATTGCAGACATAAAATTATTGTTCAACACATACATATATTTTGGTTTTTCTTTTAAATATTTATTTGTTATAATAAATACGATAATAGTTACAAATACGAAGAAAAATAGTAAATAAACTATAATTTGGTATTTGCAATATTACCCTCACTATAACTATTAATTTACTTTTTCTCAATCACTCTTTCATGATTTATAGGAGCTAAAAGATTACGAAAGAAAAATTTCTACTGACTATTAACCGCGTGTTCAACATATTGTCGTAGGAGGCGACAGAGTAGGTAAATTGAATCAGGAGAGGCAACAGCGCCTACCTCATAACAGATCAAAATAATCAAAAGCTGCGGTTGTCAACCACCTGCCAATCGTGGTAACTACGGCAATTATCCAGCAAGGACTATTGATAAACAGTAATGATGACAATAATGAGTTCTACTTATCTTTGCTAGCCATACTTAAGGTAAAATGAAAACAAAATTTCGTATCTCTGAAAATGTGAATGAAATAAAAACTGCATAACAGCTCAATTGAAGTAAGAAAGTGGCAGCCTACATACATCTCATTACCAGGCACAGGCTGCAGAGGGTACTAGGGGCAGAAAAGATGTCGCTGCGCTTACACAATGACTTCACATATAAAAAATGCGCAATATTTTTTTTTACTTCTCACATGGTTGCGCTAAAACGCACATTTGATTTACTGTATGAGCTAGCTATATCCCTCCTCTCCACTTCTTCCTCCTTCCTGCATAGGCTGATCCAATAGAAGGCTAGATATGGTGGCGTCATTTTACGCGACCAATGAGATGCGCTGACCGAAAAGTGGCAGTTCGAAAACACGCCACCGGCCGTCCAAAGTCATCAACTTACCACCACGCCGAGCAGTTGGAGCTAGACATTAAATGTGATTGCACCTGTGTGGCAATCGTTTCATGTAGTGCAATTTATCGTCGTGCACTAGTGCGAATAATTTGTCGTCGCGCACCACCGCAACTACAATGTAGCGCCATCAATCTCAAGGCCTGAGTAAAAGGCCGCCAGAAAATCAACGCCCAAGTAAGTGCATTTTCCCTTCTTTACCTAGGATGAGCTGTTTTCTTTTGTTGCTCCTTTCCCACAGCAGCTCATCCTCCTGCCCCTGCCAGCTGATGTAATAGATTAGGTCCTAGCAAGTGCATTGCCCAAAAACCGGCCAAGTGCCACTTCCGCCATCTTGTTTTGGTTATAGAGAACCCCGCATATACAGTCCACATATAGTTAATCTCGTATAGAAAACCTAGGGGTCAATATTCCCGGAATCGAACCCGGGACATTATAGCTCCACCATTTTCTGGTTCCCTCTGAGACGGATTTGAAGGGGCAGCCTGTGGCCCACCATTTTCTGGTCGTTCGCCCTGGATTTAAAATTAGCACCCTACTGCTCTACCATTTTCTGGTTTCTTGTCTCCGGATATGAATGGCAACATAGTCACCCTAACCATTTAGTGAGCATCCGTTTCCGGATTCGAACTCAGAAACGATTAGCGTCACCATCATATATACAGGTTTCCTCGCGTCATTTTCTTACAACGCTGTGAAAGTGGTAAATTGATACTTCATAATGCAATTAAAATTTTAGAGGTGTCGACTGGGATTGAATTTGGGTTACTTACTATGAAATTTATATCCAGATCAGTTTGACTGCCACCGGATTTGACAAGTGATTTTCTAAATTCTATCAGTGCAGTTCTGCTCATAATTTAAAAAAATCCTGATTGAGTCAAATTTGTTTGCGTTGATACCACAGTATTTCCAAGAAATTTATTTTACAAATCATTCATACAGATTTAACTACGATGTTATTCTTCAGCATTTCATTGAACACGTGATAAATTCAGCACATAAAATTCCCTATCAATTTCATTGGTCCTCGCAGGAATAATACAAGTTTTGCTAACGTGCCATGAGATCTTTCGGCGAGATACACGGCTCCTGTAGGTATTTATTTTAAATAAAATTCATAAAAAGTGAGGAGAAGTACGATAGTGGACCACATCATACCTTATAATTAGCCATCTAACGATGCCACGAATTATTCCATCAAACAGAAATAAAAATATACAGTTGATTTCCAATAACTAACATTGAATAATCCGATATAAAAAGAATTTTTTGATATTATTGGAACACTGATAGACACCCAATATGTATTCAACCGTAGATTATATACTCGATATTAAACTAAAGAGCTATTTTTATAATCGCATTTTGTGGACACATTATTAAGTACAATAGTTTAGTTATTTATTTTGTTAAAAGTGACAAAGGTTAATCATTTCAACAGTTCCCACCAAACATTATAATTTATTAAGTCTGACAATTTCTGTTTTTTTTTTTATAGAATAGGGTGACAATCGAGTACACAGTTCAACTGATGGTAAGTGCAAGCTGTGGCTCATAGACATTTACGTCCCTCCTCGACTACGAATCAAAATGCAGATGCGTTGTCACCCCTGAGGACTAAGATGGAATGCCTCATTTCCAGTAAAAAGGGTCTCCGTATCTCTGTACTCACCATACGAAATACGCTACGAAATACGCGCGTTAAGCTACTATTTCACGCTGGTATTCTGTGAGAGCGTGGTCCTTCCCCGGTCGAGCCGACCCATTCGTGCTACAAGTGTACTACTAATATAACTGCAGCATGGCTCTACCACGTATGAAAAGAAAATTAAAGTTTTAATCAGTTTATTTATGCTTGTGTGTGTATTATGTTGCTGAGAGGCTGCCCTGTGTTACATTGAGACGGTGAGTTTTTCCGTTGGTTTGCTCTATAATGAATCTATAATGCAGTACGTTGTTTTATTGATGGTAATGATTATTTGCGTACGGAGGTCTTGTTGAACATTCGCTCTCAGAATAATTTTATCAATTAATCTTATCGACGTATTCGCGACATTTCCGAGATCAGAAGTAAAATAATGTCCCTGCTATCGCCCACATATAATATCCGAATAGTGTAAGGGTTATTACTTTTGTGAAAAACTTTGATGCGCCTCGGGTTGATGCCATTGTTTTAATGTTAAATGTCGTAATGAAATTTGCTGTCCTATTTACGACATTGACGTATCATTAAAGTGTAGAGTAAAAGTTTAAAGTGAATTGTTTTAAGTCAAATCTTTTTGTGTGATTTATATTAAAGATACCAGCAAGTACTTTTATTATTCTTTAATGTACTCAGATATTGTAACAAATGTTGAAAGAAATGTTGAAGGTACCAGATGAGTTACAGTTTTGCATTCAGATTAAAGAAAAGGAGACGTCTCCATGCATTCTTGGACGTAGCAAGCTTATATACAAACAATTTATAGGTGAAAATCTGGCGAGATTTGTCAATCTAGGAACTGAATTATAGCAGAACAAGTACCTAAAAGCGAAGTTATGCGATTCCTACTCCGTACAGACGATTTTTCATTACTTAAAGATAAAATTGTGTTTATAAAATATTTATATCGATTGTATATTATGTATTCGATTTTTTTAATTATTTCTTATTTTATTTTATTTTTCAAATTTTAGATTATAATATGAGCTAGTTGTTCGTATTTTACTTTAGAAAAATATAGCCAATTTTTTAAAATATGAACCAATTTGTTAACTTCAGGCCCAAAATCGCGTTCTCATTTAAACTGTTCAAGTCATGTTAGTTATAATTTGATTGTTTATATGAAATATGATTTACATGGGCTACATTTTTAAGTTCTAAAGGTTTAGCGACGTACCAAAAAAAATGTTTAACTTTAACGTGCTACGTATATAAAAAAATGTGTAAATAAGTGTTAAAGTTTACTTAATATTATGTAGTCGGCAAAACTAGAGTTTGATGTTAGTGAAACCGTGACGGTGGTCGATGGAATGGAGATTGGTCGTAATTAAGAGCCAATCGATAGTGATAGCGATACATCTCTAGAAATAATACTGTAACTGCTAACTCCGATATTATAACGGCAAAAGGTAATGCGTCAAGCATGAGCGTATTCCAAGTTCAGGCATGTAAATAAATCTCTTATCTCCCTGTGTTATAGACGATCGTATTCAAATCACGTTTCCATTTCATGTTCAAAAAAGTTTCTGAAGGCACCCTGACCCAGTTACAGTCATTATGTGAAAACTGGCGAAGAGGGCCTAGTACGCCCGTCCATGTCCAATCTCAAATTTGGGATTTGGGATCCCTTCCCCCGCACACATCATGAACATCCCAAATTTTGGGGTATGGGATGTGCAAGCGGGATTTAGAAAGGGAATGCGATGTACAGATCAAGTCTTTTCCATACGCATGTTCGCGGAGTTTTTGGCCAAAAACAGAAAGTTTTTTCAAAAAAGCTAATGACAAAGTGGACAGGGATGTATTATCTATATTTGTATATATATATATATATATATATATATACAGATGGAGCTAAAGAAGTGTTACAATAGTCGTATGGTCATAAGCACACTAGTTTTTTTTTTGTTCGCCGGTTCGCAGTGGCTACGTAAGAGAAACCGTATCACCACGGGGGTGTCGTAAGTGGCAAAGGGAAACCGAAATAGGAGGTGGGCAGCAACATATTTCTGATAACAAATTCCTCGTGCAACTTCATTGTGGAAACCTTTACGGCCTTCAAGAAACGAGTGTTCACATTTTTAAATGTCCTGCAACGCACCTGCTACAACCATAGTATGCCAATTGTTCATGATCGGCGATAGAAACTTACCATTAGGTGCGTCGCATGCTCGTTTGCCTCCTCTACTATAAAAAAAAATTACTAAAAAAACTGCGGTTACCAACCCGCCTACCGGTACCGTTACAGCCTATTAAAGTCCACTGCTGAACATACGTCTCCCCCATACATTGTCTTATAGGCGGGATATTTATTATAGTTGCCACGCTAAGCAAGTGGGTTGGCAACAGCAGTTTTTATTTATTAGCGTTGTTAAGAAGACGATACTACCTATCTCCTTATTTGTTTCCCTCTGCCATTTCTTTCGACACCCACGGAATGATATAGGGTAGTGGATATCCGTAAAAACCCCACTAAACAGGATAATTATGGCAAATATCCTAATCAATCTATATACAGCGGTGCAATTTTATAAGCTGTAATCATGATAATGATAATGTTTTTTTTTTCAATTAACGATTAAAAACGCTAGTATATATAGCACATAAAGTTTTGTTACTACGTATTTTCCATAATAGGTATGCTTGGCGGGTTAATTAATAATCGCATTTTCAGACGTCTCGTACATTTTACGCGTCTCCCGTCTTCGCGTCGGTCTGGTTATTTTTATATTTTACGTTGTCTGTTACGACACCCACGGGACGAAATAAGTTAAAGGATTTTCTTTATACTGCCAACACACAATAAGGATTGATACGTTATATTCTACATTGTAACAAATTTAAAAAAAAATTGAATAAATTCTACTTTCAAGCTTTGTCAACAAAAACTTTATGGGTAAATAATCTTCAAGCGACCGTGTGTGGGTTGGTGATTCATTTTACATTGTTTTTTTTTATTGGATACGAAATAAGGATATTTAAAAAAATCTCAAGGTCTGAATCAGAACACTTGTATGAACCTTACGGTGAAGTTAATACACCTTGCATAATGCCCTTTTAGGGGCATTCTACCAAATTTTTCTCTAAGATTAAAATTCACTTGCTCAAAATGCACTCTGCTTACTGAAATGACTGACTCTTTTTTGTTAAATACTAACAATGCTATAAACATTACTAATATTCCCTTTCAACACTCTTGGGAAGCCGAAAATGCTTGTGTTAGGAGAGGTTCACGACAATAGTCGAATGGTAAATTCGAACCCACGGCCATTGAGTTCGCGGTTAGCATCACACGTTCTCTGACGCTCGAATTTTTTTTTAACTATTATGCCAGTGGTTTACTACTATCTGATCTCATGGTAAGTAAGGCAGCCAAAATGGTAAAGCAGACTGACTTAGCTAAAGAACCTATTCACACTTGCCTTAATGACTCATTATAATCAGAAGGAAAGACGGATGCTGGAAAATTATTTCACTCATTTGCAGTACGCACTATGAACGAAGAAGTAAACCATGTGATTCAAATTACTATGTTGACAACAAAAGGGTGAAGACCTACCGAGCGATTGGTGGTCACATTATGGAATGAAGAGGATATCGCCTCTGCTCTCACTAACTGCCCTATAGGTGGTTTCGCTATGTAAGCTTGTGCTGGCGACATGGTAGTGGAATTAAATAAAAAAAACACCCCAGGAGATTGCCAGCATCACTAGTGACGGAAAATCTCTCGCTTAGAATCCACGCCCAAGCTATCCTACTTTTCGTGGGCGTGGGTGCCCAGGCTGCTCGGCGTATTCTGGTAGGAAAATTTCGCTAGTGACTAAAACTGTTCGAAGTAAACTGAGCAATTAGACAAAGGCCACCTCTATCACGCTATCTGTGAATTTTTGCAACACCAGGTAACTTCATTCAAACCTTAAAGCCGTCCATTACCATCTGGAGACGGCGAAGCCGGTCTAGCTCTTTTTAAAGGAGACACAGATGTCCGCTTCAGCTGATACTTCGTATCTCTCCTACCCGGGGTACAAATTATAAAACTCCTTTGTGCCACGGGTTGGAGTTTACGTATACGTCAGCGTAGACATGTGTTTTTGACGCCTAAGCAGACTTGAAGGTTCGGACCTGTCAATTTTATGGCTGCGCAAAGACAGTGACAACCATCCCAGCCTCTACGAGTGCCTGTATTGTCCCATAGTGGTAATGCCGACACAGCAGAATCCGCAATACAACAGGTCCCAGAGATCGTAATCTTTGGTGATTTTAACGCTCACCAAGCTGAATGGCTTAGTTCACGTTTCACCGGTCATGCGGGTGGATCTGTTTATGATTTTGCCTTGGCATATTGTCTGACAGAAATGGTCACTTCGTCTATACGGACCCCAGATATGAAGGATCATGCACCTTACCTGTTGGACCTTCTGCTGACCTCTCATTCGGACCAATATGAGGTCTCTGTCGATGCTTCTTTCGACACTTCGGTCTTCGGACCATTCTCTGATTCAGAGTTTCGGAGTACAGTGTCAGTTACGCTACCATTTGTGTTCTGCAGGTTGTCGCCGTTTTAGGCATTATAAGTCAGCTGATTGGGGAGGATACGATCTTTCTTTGCGTCCTACCCTTTTGACGAGCGGATTTGCTTCTCGCCGGATGATCCCAACGTTGTTTCTGATTCTGTCGCTGACATAGTACACCGCAGATGATGGAATGAAACTTTTCATTTCATCATCTGCGGTGCCTTTTGGAGGCGATATTTAGCCATGGTTTAGTCACGCCTGTAAAATTGCATCACAAGCAGAAGTGTTACCATGCGTAAGCTAGCGCATCAACGTCATGGAATGCAAGCACCAGCGCTCTTAAAAAGAAGTATAATGCCGGCTGCAAGTCCTTTAAAAGTGTCATTGCCAAAGCAAAGTCGGAGCATATCGACAGATTTGGCGAGAAATTAGTTTGACTCCCTTCGTGAACACGTGTATCTCGTCTCTCGCCAACGCTGTCAAAAAATTCTTCTGTCAGCCATATTTGCCATCTCTGCACAGGGAGGATGACTCACTTGTCCATGCCGTAAAGGAGAGAGCCGATCTGCTAGGCTCTCTTTTTTTATCCAAAGACTCTCTATAATGAGGGAAATATATAACATATAATGAGTGGAATAAATCGCCGACCATCCAGTGGTGCGAATGCTCCATGTAGAATGTGTTGTTTACACAGCGCTCGGTGTGCAAAAAACTGCTCTCTCTTGACATCAACAAGTCGGGTGGGCCTGATGGAGTCCCACCTAATGTGCCAGACGTGTGCTCTGTAGTCAACTTTGGTTATAACGATAGACAGACTGATCCAAATTTATAGCCCTGAATGCCATTAAAATGTCAGAATGAACCGACTGAGGTTCAATTTATTAATATAAGTATCTAATCAATAGGCACCAAGTTAGGTATTTAAAAAAAATTAATAATTGGCATTTATGTATTTGAACAATAATATATATATATATGGGAGATGATTTATTTTTCAAATGTTTCGAGTAGTTAATACAAGTAATAAGTTATTTGTAAATAAAAATTTATTTCAACAACCACTTTTTTTAAATTACACTACTTTTTTGAACATGTAATATTTTTAGTGCTCAAAATGAAGGATGCTTGGCAGTTTGGTGCCAACCGCTTTTTCTTACTTTTAGTCATCATAAGGAAGACGCTGTTGCCCATCTCCTGATATATTTCCCTCTGTCGCCAACACCCCCGTCGTGATATGGGGTAGTGGGTATTCTTACACCCCCACTACACAGTGGAAGTTTGTCACGTGTTAATTCAACTCTCTAGCGCAAAAAATGTGTACGTTATGGTACAAAGAATGTATAATTATGATGTGCAAGACGACACAAAATGCTACTCCGGCTATGTTGCAGCAGAATGCTGTAATTAATTTTCAACATGATAATTTAGATTTCGTAATTTCGACTGGTATTTCAACCCAATTCTACCCGCCTATTACCCGATATGACGGCTTGATCTGCAGAACCTGATCAGACAGACAGCTTATACACGGTAGTTACAGTTATTTATTGCGAATCGTATAAAAATAAAATTAAAACCTTCGCGCATTATAGGAGATGCCTTTAATCGATACGCGTGGCATGTGTATTACATGTCTTGTCGTGACATCTCTCCAACAATTAGGCTGATGTGATATTTATTATTTGGTACTATTTGGTTATATGGTTGTTAGTTAAACCATGCGATTATGTCTAAAGTTGCTTTCGGGTTGCCGAATCCCTAATTACAAATAGAGAATATACGTGCATGACGTGTTGACAATAGAACAAGTATGAGAGTATTAGTGCGTCAATTCAACCAAAGTGATAACCATCGAACAAACATGGCCAGTCTAACTGTAGTTTAGCTTACAATCCTTATAAATTAAGAGAATTAAAAACTTTTATAACGCGATGTAGGTCTTAATTCATTTTATGCTGAACATCTTAAGTATTAAACCTGAATCCGTATTATGGTGACCTCTGACAATATTATATTGCTAGGAGTTTATTTGAGAATAATTATAATATTTTTTTATAATTTAATAATAATTAATTAATTTAATTATTATTAAATCATTTAATAATTTTGAGAATTATTTGGTTGTCCTAAAGAATTTGCTGAAAACCAAACTAGTGCGATATTCTAATTTTATACTGTTTGCCCGACGTATTATTTTACATTGTTAGTAATATTCATAATTATTTGAACATAAAAATATTCGAGAAAATGTTGTTTATGTTTATTTTTTATCTTTTTTAAATTTGAGCATAATAATGCAAAAATATAACATTTTAAAGTTACTCAAGCAGCTTTCAAACAGTAATTACAAGTTGAATAAAACTATTTATGCGGATTTTAACTTATTTTTAAAGGAGACTGATACGCTTTCATACATTCTTGAACCCATATTGTAAAAAAATGAAAGTGGTGTCAATCAATAGCTTATATATCATCAAAACACCATTAAAAATCCGGCGAGTTTTGGTAATCTGAGAGCAAAGTTATATGAGATTTAGTAAAAGTGAGGTTATGCAACAAGTTGGCAACAACCTAAACTAAACAGCTGATTTTTGAAGTGCGATCGCTATTTTTTTATAGACAGTTGTTTAGTATATTAATTGTAATATTTATTGTACTGTATTGAAACTCACAAATAGATTGAAAGATAGGAAAGGTTAGGCGATGTTTAAAAAAACACTTTTTAATTATCTTTCATTCGTCTTCAATTATAATTACAATTCACACAGTGATCCATTCTGTCAATATCCAATCGATAACAAACAGGCCGCAAAACCCACAATACCAAGCCAAAGTCTAACGAGTAAACGAGATTATCGGCGTCCGGTATGATATCAAGGGACGCACAAGTTAAGTAAGAGCAGTAGTCCGTAGAAAGAAAGCAGTGGTCGAGGAATATAAATCAATAAAACAAGGGGAAATACAGAAACACACTCAAAACGCACTCGTACTAAGCGATACGAGACGAGTGATCATAGATTGCATGGAGGTTAGTTATAAGGAGAACGATTACTACATGCTAAAGCATAGCCCGCCTGTCCCTAAACTGCCGTCGGTAAGTAGTATCTGCGAAGATAGCTGTTTACTTGTACTCAACAAGTAGATGAAGTTTGTTGATTAATGTACAAATTTTCGAAATTTTCAAATTTTAGAAAAATATAACGCTTTTTTTGACCATATTTACACTTATTACGAATTGGACCCGGAAATCGCCGTCTCCTTTCCGACGTTTCGGGTGCTTTACAGCACCCATGGCCACGGGGTGCAAGCACCCGAAACGTCGGGAATTTAAAAATAAGTTAATTAAACGCAATAAATCCGTATAAATAGTTTTATTCTAATTTTTCTTCTATTCTCTGTGTTCGCGTAAATTTAAGAAATTAGTAATTACAAGTACTCATGTTACCAATTTTCTTTATACTGATTTCTATATCTATCCTTACAAAAAAGTTTATGTTTAAAAATATCTATATATAAAAAAAACCGGCCAAGAGCGTGTCGGGCCACACTAAGTGTAGGGTTCCGTAGTTTCCCGTCCGTCACAATAAGTGTTCCCACTTATGAGTTTAAAGGTGGGTATCCATTACGTTCGCGCTCCAGCAGCGCTCCGCGCTCCTGCAACTGCTCCCGGTTGTGGGTACTGTTGTTTCCATCCAAGTTCAAAATGATTTTTCTAGAAAGTCCTTATAAAGTTCTACTTTTCAGATTTTTTTCATATTTTCTAAACTTATGGTTCAAAATTTAGAGGGGGGGGGGACACATTGTTTTTTAATTTTGGAGCAATTATTTCCGAAATTATTGACATTATCAAAAATGATTTTAGTAAACCCCTTCTTATTTTTAAATACCTTTCCAACAATATATCACACGTTAGGGTTGGAATTTAAAAAAAAAATCACTTTCCACTTTACATATAGGGGGGCTACCCTAATAAAACATTTTTTTCCAATTTTTATTTTACCACTTTGTCGGCGTGATTGATACACATATTGGTACCAAATTTCAGCTTTCTAGTGCTAACGGTCACAGAGATTAAGCGAGGACGGACAGACGGACAGACAGACATGGCGAAACTATAAGGGTTCCTAGTTGACTACGGAACCCTAAAAATCAATTGCCGTCCATTTGTCTCTTGAAATTGGCTAGACCGATTTCAATGAATTTTTGTGTGTATTTGATTGGATACTTGGATGGTTTAAAAACTCAATTCAACCTGATAGGTGGCGCTGTTGTCGGGATCCAGAAATAACCAGTGCAAAGCCGTGGTGGATCGCTAGTAATAAATATTATCTATTTATTTAAGAAAATTTGCTATTACTGAAAAATTCACACAGATTTGTTTTAATATTATTCGTTTTATATAGCAAAATTTTAATTGTATTCAGGGCTATAAATTTGGATTACGGTCTGTCTGCAGCTAAAGAAGAAGAGCATCGCTCAGTACAATATAATAGGATTCTGCAGTTCGAGTAATAGGCGGGTAGAATTGGGGAGTGCGCTTGGTTCGTGCTGCAGAACCCGCCAATTCCACCCCACTCATGCTCTGATTACAAGTCTATTAACTCCACAAGGCTGCGCGCTATTACCAACGCTGTTTATTTTGCATATCAGTAAAGTGACAGCCTATATACTTCGCACTCCTGGGCACAGGCCTCCTCTCATTTGAGAGAGGGTTTCCGGGCAAGGAAATGTCCGCCGCACTGCCCTAATGCGTGTTGGTGAACTTCAATTGTCTTCGAAATATTTTTTCTTATTTCTCAGTCATGCAGGTTATCTCACTATGTTTTCCTTCACCGCCGAGTACGTGGTAAATCAGCACTTAAAACTGCAATTAACCATTTAATTGGTGCCGGCGGGGATCGAACCCGGGTTGCCCGCGTACTGTGAAATTTACAGCAACCCCTGAGTTACCACGGCTCCTGCATAACGTTCATTGCTATGCGGACGACAGCACTGGTGATGCTTTACATACTGGCCGATCCTATATTTCTCGAGAAAACGTCGTCAAGTACCGGACGAAATTTGTGTCTGTTTTCGAGCCTTTGTTGAACAAAGTCTCGAATTAGGGCGACTAAATTTAGTCGAATTCAATCCCCAGAAGACACAAGTTTGCGCGATTATGACTAAAAAAATACCCCTTTGTCATATCTCCTCAGGCACTCCCCTTGTTGCGTCGGCCAGTATTGTAATCCTCATCGTCAACATATCGAATGACGTGCAGTTTCGTGGTCACTTGGAAAAGAAAGCCAAATTGTTTTCAAAAAACTTGGCGTGTTCAGTATAGTGAGACAGTATTTCATGCTGGCACACCCTCTGCAACTTTACATGGCACAGGTTCGGTCTCATATGGAATACTGTTCCAACCTCTAGGATACGCCTCCCCAATGCCGGCTCCTTTCATTTGATTACATCCGGCGCAGAGTGGTTCGAATCGTCGAGCTCTTTCTGATCGGCTTAACTGACTGACTATTTGAAGAGATGTCTCTTCGTGTATTTTATCGCATCTACGGTATTTGATTGGTGAGTGATAAGAGGAATTGTTCAGACAAATTTCAGCTGCTCAATTTTATCGTCACACATCGCTACAGAACTCGTGATACCATCCATATCATCTGGATGATTGGCGGTCCTCTACTGTGCAATTAACAAGAAGTTTTCTTCCTCCCAGAACTTTCTTGTGAAATCAACTACCACCACCTATACGACTTTGGGACCTTCAAGACAAGAGCCTATTTTTTTTTAAAGGGCGGCAACGTACCTGCATTTCCCATGGTGTTGTAGTTGTTATGGGCGGCTTACCATTTGATTAACCATATGCCCGTATGTCCCTCTTCTATAAAATATTTTTTTCATGTACTTTTTTGGAATTTAGTTTTTGAGGTTCGAAGTATATAACATACTATCTCCATAATATTCCAAGAACAAAAGAAAATGGGCTTAAAATTAAGCTCATATTAACTAACATCAAGAAAAGAAGGTTTTCTGTACATCCTTTATGTTTTTATGTTCGTATTTGCCTTATTTTGTAAGATTTGTAAGATTTTGTATTTTGAAAATAACGCAAACATAAACGTAGTCAAACATGGTAGAGCCATGCTGCAGCTATATTATGTTTGTGATAGCTGGGCTCGACTGACCATGCTCTCACAGAATATTAGCGTAAAATAGCAGCTTTGTACCGCTATATTTCGTATGGTGAGTGTAGAGAACCGGAGACTCCTTTTCCTGAAGCGAGGCATTACATCTTATTTCTTAATCATTAGGGGTGACAACGTATATGCATTTTGATTCTTATACCATCAGATGGACTATATGCTCGTATGTCACCTTATACTATAAAAAAACTACACGATTATTGGATTTTCATTGAGATTATCTGTATCTTATAGGAAGTTTCTATATGTAAAATATTAAAAATGGGAAGTTTCTATATGTAAAAATGGTGATGAAACAACATATAGCCTTCTTTGTTTGAAATTGGCTGAGGTGATCGCTACCAGCTATTTCTTATCTCTTTGTGATGATTAATTGTGTTAAATACATAATTTTAAACTGTTATTAGAAAAAAAAGCCCAGCTGGGTTTCTTACTTGTTCTTCCCAGAGCGGAGGTTTTTTCCCGAAGCAACGGTAATTAAACAAGAAAGACTTTCAATAAGTACAAGTATGATTATTTGTAATCCCTATTGAATAAAAAAAAAACTGTTTCTGTTTCAGTTTCTGGTGTCCATGGACTGCTGAAGACGGTATCAGGTGGATGGTAAGTTCGTTTTCCCCCTTTAGTTCTATAAATAATAGTATGAGTGATTTCTTCCAAAAAGACATTTAAAAAATCAAATAAGATTACTTGCCTACAGGCTTACGATAATTTTAAAAGCTTTAAGATTAATATAGATAAAACGGCAGCAAATAATGAAAGAAAAGTAGAATTCATCTTTTTATCATTATAAATTAATATGACCATATTTCAAAATCCTTTGTAAGATAGAAGAGGCTTTTATAACGATATGAGAGACCGAAGTATTGTTCGAAATTCAATTTGTGAAATCCATTTTCTACAAACTCACGAGAGGTTTCGGGAGTCACTTAAAAAATTTATAATAAAACATAATCTTTCTATTTACGTTCGTTAAATAACAACTATACTTACTACACTTTCTAGTATTGTGATGAAAACCATTTTTATATCTTACATTGGCTACAACTATTAATGCGCTTACTTATTATTTTTTTCACACTAATGTCAATTTGCAATTAGATTAGTAATGTACACGTTAGTCACTCGTAATTAAAATATCTTTTTTTTTCACTCAACGCGTGCGATTTTAGTCCTTCCGCAATTGAGGCGACCCAATCATGCCACACCCTAAAAAATAAAATTATACGGAGTTCTAAGTACATTTCAAAAAAAAACATGCTCAACTTCTTAATACGCTTTCGCATATAAGTATTAGATATCTGTATTTTTCCTTTCTGAATCAGGTAATAGTTTACTGATGAATGCACACAGTGGCTCTACTACGTCGAGAATTTGTACTAATGTAATTTGGGAGTAATAGTAGTAGTCAACGAATTATGTATTTTACAAATAATCTTGTATTTTACCACGTTTTCATTAAGTCATTCCTTATTTGCCTGCCGTTCTGGGCAGAATTTAGTCGTTGATTTTAAACAAACTTTCCGATGAGCTGGATACTTGAAATGTTGTATATAGGTCAATTTCAGATGACAAGGCAAAATTATGATGAAAAAACGTGGTAATATTATTTTTAATTTAAAAATTTCACTCGTTTTAAGAATAAATATAATATAAGATATAAATTTTGTTACGTTTTGACGACTAAAATTTAGAAATTGCCTCTACTCCCGTATAGTAGATATTATCATACAAACAACAAAAATTTCAATTGAACTACGCAGAGTCAATGCACACGTAATATGTTGAGGCAGCATTTCAACCAATTTTACGATCTTCGATCGACGATTTCGATCGTCGGTGAAATTTTATCCACGCAGGGGCCGTGTTAGGAACGCACAATAATTTCATAGTGTGATACACCCGTATGAATACGAAACGTTGCCGTAACCTAGACTTTTCGATGATAGTACTTAGCTCTGGTTGGTTGTCTCTAACATAGTACCTAGAAAAAGAAAATCTTTATGTCTAACTATACCGTAAACTTATACCGTTGATAGCATTTAGGCTAACGGAAGAAACAAGCTTACGGATTACAAATCTGGCTACTGCAATTGATATTGGATTACAGACATTGGGTCTCAATACACAGAAAAAAGGAAACGCTGACAGGTCATTGTAAAGGTTGTAACACATGCACATTAACTAAGTGGCAGGACTCCTTTCCCGTCTAAGGGTCCGTCCGTAGGTACCTACTTCCTATTACCTATTTCTGTGACCATGTAACCGTGCGTGGACTGCTGTGTTTCCTTCGATATATTACACGATAGTTACAGGCTGCCTTGCGTCACACTTTAGTCCTCAGAGTTAACAACGTATCTGTTACTTTTAAAGTTAATTGCAGATGTCCATGCCGCCCCCTCCTGAACAGGTTCCCGCCTTGTAATGACGAGGGGGCTTAGTAGCCGAAGCTTGGTCACCCGCGGTGAACAAAGAAGAGCCTATTGGCTGGCCCGTGGTGTAGAGTTGGCTCGAGCTGGCACTAATGGGCTGGGCTACTTCGGATGGGTGTCGGTAGGCTGCGGCGAGAGGGTTTCCTCTCCCCATATCCCTGCAGCCGAGGTAGAGTCAAAGGGGAAGAAGAGTGTTGGTATGACAATGCGACACTGGCCATATCCTCCACAATTCTGGTGGAGCGACTCTGACCGTTTGATGCGGTGGTGGTGGGGCTGCGGCGGCAACGGAGGTCGGTATTGGGAGGCGCCGCTCTCCCTACCTTCCATGGCCCTAACTTTGTTGGCAGTGACACCAGAGCCCAGATCCGACGCTGGGGTCGGGAAAGGGGTTCTACCGAGCGCTCGATTTTCCTGGCCCCATGGCTTCCGCGTATCAGACTCTGGGCGGGAACCGCTACGCAGGTGGATTTGGAGCTGTACCTGGGATGGAAATGGAGTATATGGGAGGAGTAGTCCTCTCCCGATGAGGAGTTGCCGTGGGCGGCTGGCGCTGGTGGGGCTACAGATGTGTGAAAAGTGGAACACCATGGGGTTTCGGTCGGTGTAGTTCCGACATAACCGCGCGCGGGTATGCGTAGGCATTTCCCCATCTAATAAAAAGGTGTCCATGGGCTGCAGTTGCCACTTACAATCAAGATGGTAGACTAGCAAGTTCGTTTCTCAAACAGATTTTATAAAAATAAATATATGCATGTGCATTTTTCACCGTTTGTCTGTAATGTGCTAACGTTTAGCCATTCCAAAAAATGCTATTGTAAGAAATTACAACCTTACTCCTATAGGGTACAGACACAATCGTTTCCTCAAAAATAAAAAAAACTTATACGTAGGAGATAGTTCTTGATCCACTTGTCTCGATAATAATAAAGTGTGTCTCTTTATTTACCACCTTGTGTGTTAAGCTACATTAATCTAAAACTACTCTAATGGATGTTGGAATGCGGGCTGACAAAGATCTAGCCAAGGTTTATTAATCTTATCTCACAACGATCGTGACCTTTTCTGTACGTTTCTTTTATTTTAAGGCGCTCTTATACTGATGCTTTAGGTATTTAGCGCATCTCCAGCGCGCGCGTTATAAACAACGCAAACACCCCAAAAAAATGAACTCACTTGATCCCGACACCGCGCTGCTACAGACCACAGTACAAAATAGTTCGCAGTAGGACCACTTCTTATGATTTGAACTGTTTTTAGTTTGTAGTGAGTAGTTGCAAATTACTTCTTTAGTTAATATTTTGTATGATGTATTAAATTTATACGTATTTTGGTTTTTTTTACCGATTTCGATTATTTCAAAAAAAACTCCGTATAAAATGTTAAATTAAATTTCTTTTTAATAAATTTATGTAAGTTTTACAAATGCGTAAGTATTCAAAGTTAAATAATTACAATAATGATCTAAAACTACTCTTAACCAATCAATCAACTATGAAACAATTTCTAAAACTCTTCCATACTGAGTTGGTGAATCCTTTCAAAATTTTTGTCAGGCTCGTTAGACGTTTGATGGTCAGTCCTGAATAAATCAGGTCTGTTATTTTCTTTGTCTGGTACATCAATTACAGACATGGAGTCACATTCCAGTTTTAGATCTCGGATCGCCATCCCATGTGCATATCTGCTGTTAACGATTTCTGTGAGTAAGCAATTTTTATAAAAAAAAAAGTACTAACTTTGGCTTCATAGTTTTCCGAAAATCATCATCTCTTTCAATATATTTTATGAAAATTGTTTCATTGTCACCTGACCAAATTCCTAATAAACAAACTTTCCTACCCGTAACAAGCAGCTGGCCCTGAATTTGGTAGTGCTAGTTACTAGGTAGTCTTCTTGTTTACGGTCACTGTGCCTGATTTTTTTGTCGTATTTGAGAATTTGAATTTTGTTTTCCTTAATTGAATTTTCAAGACCTTTTTTAGAAGCTGAAATGGGACACTTTATCTCGACTAGCATATCATCTCCTACCAGTCCGTCCGGAGTTGCACCGATACATGGATGAGTTTGATCGATAAATAATCCAAACAATTAATTATGACAAGCTTTTTTATTGTAACTCTTCTAAGAGGTAATTAATATCAATGAATCGCCGTCCTAGAACATGCTGAAATTCTTCATTGCTTTTTTAGGCTCAATAACGTATGAATCGTTATTATCTTCAGTTGGCCTGAAAAATAAATTCAGGGAAAAATAGATAAATTAAAATTGTAGATGAACCCCCTTGGGTTCATCTACCCGTGAAACTGAACAACTTTCCTAAAGAAACCCATATCGAAATCAGAAAAAAAAATCGATCTCCCAAACAAAATATGTTACTTGACTGGACAATTTGTATAGCAGAACGAATTTTTTTTTTAAATTTCGATATTTCTTCTTTATTTTTAAATAGCTACTTACACATAATTAGTTATATTATGTACATTGGAATTCAGTGTAGTTGTGCTACTGCTGGGCAAATTACTCTGTTGTCTGAAAAATACATTGTCCAATTATTAAAACAGCACTTGTCAGCAAGTAATGAGAGAAACTATAAGGCCTATAAAGCCTATTAAACTATAAAGCTGGCTGATAGTGGTGCGAACTATGGATTTCCATTGTCCGCGCCACTGTCACTAATCACGCCAATATTATAAATGGGAGAGTTTGGATGTTTGTTTGTTACTTAATATCCTTCAAAACCACTGCACCGAATTGGATGTTCACAGATAGTATATGACCAGGATTAACTTAGGTACTTTTTACCGGTGTTTATAAAATACATGTGCAGGATGTGGCGAAGATCAATTATTTTATATACCTAATGTATAATATGTAGATGAGTAAAATAATAATTTGTATTTAAATGTCATTTTTCACTAACACACTTTTCATTGAGGTTTTTTTGTGATCTAAATATGCCTTTGGTCCGTGGTGCTTTTGCACCGAAAACAAAAAAAGGTCACAATTGCTACATTCAGTGGTCTTACTGTTATACTTATACTGTGAAATATAAAGTAAAAATAAAACTATTGTTTTTATTGTTTTTACGTGAAGTTGCATTTCTTAATTTATTTGTTTTTATTAAAAAGTGAAAATAAATCGACAGGTATTCATTCATACTAACATTAATGTTTTTTTATATAAAACTTTAATCTTAAGCTTACTCGCGATCAATATTTTCGAGATCGGAACGGCGGTGCGCGCGAAAGTTAGACACAGGACCAGCTTCGGCAAGGCCCGGCGGGCGACTAGCGTGAGCAGATCTTGCATTTGATTATATATTATTTAGATTTATAAAAAGTAAATAGCAATTTTAAAAAACGAACCGCAGAATTGTTTGTTAAAAATATGCTTGGATATTGTAGTTTAATTTTTATAGTAATTTACGTGGTATTTCAAAAATGAAACGAAATAATAAAACTCAAAAGACTAAAGTTTAGATAAAATTTCTATCGAAAAATTTTTGCAATATAATGTTTTCAACCACAGATTTGTAAACCTCATATCCTTAAATTTGTTACGTATTTTTTTTTGGGTCTTGGAAACTTTATTAGAGTCCATGAAATTGTTTTGAATATCAGTAATTTACTAATAACCGGGCCTTAATCTCGTTGGTTCAAATTTCCGATTGACACTCGCAATAGAGAGCTGCGTCCAATCCACGGTGAACTGTTCAGAGGCTGATTGGTATATTAAAAATATGCGTTTTTTAATGTCATTATATCAATCGTTAAATAGATGTCATAATTGATGGCTCAAATGTTTCGAGTGGACTTAGGAAACCTTTTTACAAAAAATCTTGTATTTAACCACGATGGCCTGTGGAACGAGAGTTATGGTATCATAAGGCCTTATTGAAATCGCGGGAAGAAAGGAGTTTTGTTATTTACATGTATCTATTATATTAAGATAATTTAAAACAAGATTAACCTAATGAATATTATATATTGTATTATATGTTAACCATTTCAAGTAAGCTTATTAATGTAAATTATATCTAGTATCCTTTTTACAAAAATAATCTGAAAATGTAGTAATTAAAGTGCAAAAAATTTATTTATAAAAGAGATCCTATCGTTTTTCTTCCGTAAACAATGATTTGTGTACAAATAATTCTTACTAATTCTCGAACGCCCAAACATTACAAATGGCTCGAACGTAAACTCAGCTACATGATTATACTACCATGGTAAAAAATGTCTTATTTCAGGATAAATAATAACTACTCACCTACTTACATCTATACCAATATCAAATTGTTTATTCGAAATTAAAATCATTTACTCACAATTTTTTCCAATATATTAGAAAAACAAAACTCTAGGTCTTCACTTAGTAATCAATATTAATAATTAAAAGGAATAATAAATATTTAAATATTCTGCTGAATTTCATTTCAGCACTACTCTACTTAGTGGAGAATGTGCATACAGCTACCTACTTGTGTGTGGAACAAATAGGACCAGAACTAGATACTTACTGTCGATACACAGTACATGAATGATTTACATTCTGCAGCTAAGCGTGTGCGTGTGCATTTCTGTGCGCATGTGGTGGAGAAGATCTGGTGACTCAAAGCATTAATTGTGCATAGCAAGCATTTGTTTGTTTTATCGGCACCTTTATATAATCATTATTTATCAATATTGTTCAACGTACTAGTATAAATTAGATAAATATATTTTACCGTCTGGAATAAAATAGGGTGTAACAGGTGAACGGAGTAGAAGCCTATGGCATAGATATTTTACAAAAAATAAAACAAAAAACTTTTATTTTATAAACAAATCAATTAAAACCTATCGAAATTACATAAAACAAATCATAATTATATAAAACAAATCATATCCACCGTACTTTAAGAACGGCAATAAAGCAATAAATTAGTAGGCATTTTTTTCAATGTACTTTGGCACGGTCGCAGGCTCAAGAGCCAAGCCCCCGCGCCTGTAACTCTCATTTCATTTACCTATGGTTACCTAGCCTAAAAGTGACGTTGCGTCGCCGTCGTATTGTTTATGTTTCCGCCTGTGTATCGTAAACATGTACCCGATATTCTAATTTCTTATGTCGAGTGACTTACGTTTGAGGCAGCTTATGGAGGGTTTAAGTGAAAGGTGACGAAGACTTTTCCTATATTACTTTTATTTTCTAACTTACAAGTTAACTCAACTACTGCGACGATGTGAGTACACAGAAATACTAGACCAGTTAACTTACAATCTAACTTAATTACCACTGAGCTATCTTAACATTTATACCTTAGTTTTTATAGCATTAAATATTCTTAAGTTACCTAGTAAATTCAGCCACATTTTTTAAAGACGTGCTGGTTTTTTGCTTAGCAGGCGGCAGGTGACTTACTGGTGGTACTGTGTTGATTATTCTTAAGTTACGTGCTGTTGCTTAGCAGATGATGCTGTATGGCAGGTGACTTCCTGATTACTTGCAAGGTCTCGGTATGCATATGTAACTAATTTCTAACATTAACGAGCCAATTCGGTGATAGGTGGATAGGCCGCGGTTGACATGTAACTGGTCCGCGAGATCACCGACTTTTATTCTCTAGACCTCTAGACTTTTATTTATGGGTCAAACTAAAATGATTAGTGTACACAGAAAAAGCACAAAGTATTAGTGATTTAAAGCAGCGTATAATAGACGTATTTATTGTATACACGCTTCGAAGTTTAACAAACAACTTACAAAGACTGTTGACATTTTAACACTCCGATACTTGAGCCAATTTTTGTAACATCTATACCCGCGCACGGTATCAAAGACTAATGGTTCGTACCCCTATAAATATTTTTTACTATATGAAGACCAAAAAATATTGTAATAATTGCAAAGTTTAGGTTTAAATTGGCTTCTCTGTTTCTGCAATCATTTTCTTATTTATGCTTCTAGCATCTAATTAGACTCGAATTGAGCCATATTTTTAAGCGTGAATGTTAATGGGCTTCTGTAAGGCGTTGATGCCCTTGTTACCAGCTTGTTCAATCTGATATAATTTTTCCTCCATTTTCTATCTATATGCATATGGAATCGGATAAGATCTAGTAACTATAGGTTCATCATCGATCATTTCAATTTTATGTTCATAGCGAGTCGCTCTACCTAATTTTCTCGAAAACATATTCTTATGCTTTTCCAAGGTCTTACTTAGCTTAGCTTTTTTAGAGATCTCCAATTTTGAGCCTATGTTTATATCTGTTAAAGGATCATCGCTATTTTGTTCGATGCAGTTGTTATATAATACAGAATTACTATTGTATTTAAAAGGTATGAAGTAGTCTTTATTTTTTATCTTAAATTCTATACTGATGACGTATTTCTTAAATCAATCAATATTTTATTTTTCTTGAGCCAGTCAAAGCCTAATATTAACTGTCGATTTCTGTCATATTTTTGTGCTGCACTGCCCTACAGAACCTTTTATTTGCATTGCTTCAACTGGCATTACTGATATTTTACTGTTACCACCTTTAATTTGTAAAAATAAACTCTCTGAATTGCATGTTATATATATTGCTCCCAGTATCGAGAAGCGCATCTATTTCTTTATCAAGTATTGAAACTTTAATTTCTGACCTCATATTCCCTATAAATTTCTTTTGATATTTATCTTCGTCTTCCTCGAAGACCGTTTGCACGAATAACTCCGTTATGAGTAAATCTGATTTAGTTTTTAAAGTGTTTATCATACTATTTACATTATTATACCATTCATTATCTGACTTATTTCTTCATTCATTATCTGACTATCTGACTTAGTTTTTAAAGTGTTTATCATACTATTTACATTATTATACCATTATAACCAAGTCCTTCTCTGTTAAAATATGCTTTTAAAGAAATATGTTTTCGTAAACCTCTATTGTTTTTAAGTATTTGACAAGGTTGCCAACCCAGCTTTAATAATATATTTAATGCTTTGTTCCCTTTCACATTATAAGAGATCGAACCGGGAACTAGTTCGACCTCTATTGCTCTAAATTTGGCTCAGGAGCCGAAACATTTAATTGATCAATATTGACCTGTATTTAATTCATTTCATTAACCTTCTTTTTTCCTTCTTCAGGCTTACGCCATTTTTAATATGCTTGTTGTAATTCTTTTTGTTTTTGCTCTGCATAATTATTAATTTATCGTATATAGTAAGGTTCACGACTTTCGTGCTGTTTATCAATGTAATGTAAATTTCTCAAGAAATCCGTCGTCTCAATTATTGTCTCAATTTTAGCTATTCATCATAACTGCTGCACTGGCTTGTTATAATATCTAATAACATTTGTTACCAATTGTTTTTCTGGTATCGATTATGATAGTGTTTGTGCCTTTTCAATAACATAAAGAAAGTAACTGACAATGGTGGAGTGCGTATATCTATTCCATTTATTTTGTATAAGGTATCTGTTTACTTAATTTGTTCCACTTCACCCCAAAACACTCTTAGAAAGTCTGCTTTAAAATCATCAACAGTTATCCAGCGCACACCATTAATGCGAGCCCAATATTTAAAAAATAAATAGATAATAGAAATAAATAAATATATAAAAATAAAAAATGTCTGCCAGAAAGAGCCAACTGTCGAAACTGAAAACCGAATGTGGCAGCATCGTTTCCGGGACACCTGAGACTTTGAGTGAGACTGGAAGATCCTATGGTATTTATCTTCACCTACTAAGCACTCTTGTGCTATTGATATTTCGAATCCTTTAGATGGGACTTTCTTCTAAAAATTTTACTGGATGAGTATTTCCATTTCCAAATTTCGGCTTTTCTATTGTCATATTATGTATTTTATATACAATATTCTGTCTAGGATCAGTAACATGTGAGATGCTCGGCTCGTACACCTCTTCTTGGTTTACTTTATTTTAGTAATCTTTCGTTTGGTTAAAAAAAACTTTTCTTCGAGATCATTTATTTTATTCTCAAAGGTTTTCACTGCATTCTTAATTAAGTTTTGAAGCATTTTAAATTCATTATTAGGCTTAGCCTTCAAAAACTGTTCTTTGTTTTAGCCATTTTTATATTTATATACTTTTATTAGTTTTTAGCACTGTTATGTCTTTCACTTATACAAATGTTACTGCGTCTTTTCACTTATTTCACTTTATAGTTTACTTCGTCTTAACTATGCACACACCTTCTATAACAAATAATCAATATTTATATTAAAGCCCATCCCCAATAAACACCATTTTCCAAGACATTTCTCCATTTCACAGACAGCAAATTGTAGGTATAACGCCTACTTCATAATTCTTATATAGACGACCTTGTTTAAATATATCCTGGACATAGCACCAATTGTAACTCTCCTCCCCCTTTATTTATAATTATTTAATTTCCCCTTTTTAAATAAAATATATATATTTATATATATATATATATATATATATATATAACCAGGATAAATAAAATATGTTATGATCTCTCTAAATGATCTTTATAAAAGTTTAATCATAGGGAATTTGTAATATTTTTGGCGTGCTCGTCTTAGGCGTGGACCCTTATTTACGTTGTGTTTGTTTAGTAACTTAGTTCTTTTAGGTGTCTTTTGGAATAATGAATATTCACTAGAGCAATCGAAAGCTGTTGGTAGTGCTTTATAATCCAAGTGAACCCCGTTCACGGAGACAGGGCTCGAGAAAGGTTAAGAACATAAAACGTCCCTATTCCACTTGTATCAGGTTTACATTATTAATTGGTTATTATTTATCCCTTCCCCTTGGAAAAGGCTCACAATATGCATATATACAAAAATATATATATATATATATATATATATATATATATATATATATAAAATACCCGATACAAAGGTTTTGCTCTCTCACATTTATTTAAAAAACACACGCCGTGCGCGGTGAGCGCCAACTATTTTGATGTACTCCCCCTGAAGGGAACGCTAATTTGGGAACTGGACCGTAGTCCACAGCAAAATAACTGGCGACCCATTAAAAGAGGGCTTGGCCCCTTGGTAGTGCGTAAGCACAAACATCGACCAAAGTCGTGCATGTCAATGCGTGTAAACGCTGTACTGAATACGAACGAATGCAGCCACAGTGAATGTACGCACACAGTTTAGGCAAATAGGCACACTGACCGTAAAACCTCCGTGAGCGCCACCAACTGCCAGACCGCCGCTCATACAGACGCGATGTAAGTGTATGGCATCACCACCAATTGCATGATCAGCACGGCTACTAGCCGCAGAGCGTGTCATGAGTCTACCGCTCACCTCAAGGGAATGGGGTCTCCTTCCTTGAGAGTCTCATCAGATCTTCCCTCGAGGTACCACCCGCATGAGGTCGGTCGACACATATGCTCCACCAACCAATACAATGGCAGATATAGCCAAAAGACAGTTATAATATAAGAGTAATAATTCGCCATCAGAAAGGGTTTGTGTCACTAACGTTGAGTAAATGCATTTTCGATCATGTTTGTCTCACCCACCAACAAGTTGCCTTCAATCATTCAAAGGTGGGAAAGTTACAGAGATATATTATTATGTTGTTATATAAAACATCATGGAGGTTAGACAGTCTGCAGCCCCGTAATGAAGGGACCCGAATTGGGCAAAGCTACTTAGGTGTGAGTCAAACCAAGATGCAGAGAGCGCCATTGAGAATAGCGTCCCATCAAACAACCATCGCAGAGACGCAATGCTGCTGAATGAAGAGGAGTATGCTTGTTACACTTAAAAGTGCTACCAAACACACTCATCTCAATCCGAAAGATAGACGACGCATCGCTTTGCACTACTAATCTACTATCATAATGCTTGTGCATCAAAGATACCTTTTGTAATAATCCCTTTGTATCATAGACCTTACTATTATATATCTTTAATTTAAGGGACTTTAACCCACAACTCACGAATTTTTTTATATCTTTTTCTTAAAATATGTTTTATGTTACTTCTACGTGAAGGTGACTAAGATTGCATTTTAAGTAATCGTTTAAGTATTATAAAAAATATTTTTTTGAAAAATATTAAGCCATTTATGATTTATATCGCGAGACACAAATTTCTAGCCTCTAGAATATTCACCCGAATAGTTTGAAGCGTCGAGACGTTTAGAAACGAGAGTTTCAGTGTGTCGATTCTTTATTTTAATCGATTTATCGACACTAAAATGCTTATATCTTTTTTCCTTATACGAATACTATATTTTATTTAATAATAATAATAATAAATTTATTTATTTACCAGAAAACACGTAGCCAAAATACAATATGTTCTGTGACTCCCACACTAGGCATGGCCTGTCTCGTGGGGGTCAAGCAAAAGATTTTACAATTGATCAAAGTGGCTATTTGTTGAAATTACGTAAAACAATTATGCGCAGCAAAGTAAAAATGACTTAAAAATTAGTTTTCTATTCTAGTTCGGATCAAATATCATTCAAGTAAATAACAAAATTTCAATGAAACCTTAGAAGCTTTTTTATTTTATTGGTATTTTTTGATGTGAATAAATATTAAACCGATTGTATTACAATATAACATGCATACAGTACAATTGATTTAATATCATTATAATATTTATTAGCACGATCGATTTTCTAAATTATTTCTTATTTTTATGTTTTTTACCGAATTCTAGAGTGTCAAACGAGTTAGTTTTTTGTATTTTAATTCAGAAAAATAAAGCCAATGTTTTAAAGTACAAAACAATTTATGTAACTTCAGGTCCCAAAATTCCAATGTTAAATGAGGTGATAGCTAATTTTAGCTACATTTTATTATTCCCTATTTTATCACTTATGTGACGAACATATATTCATCATCACTACAGCCCAACAACTACAACATAGGCCTTCGCAGGGGTACAGTCAACGTTAGATATAAGGAAGAAGTCAAGGTAGTCAAATATTTTGAAAGATCCAAAGTGATCATAAATATTCAACCATCCATGTTGGTTAAATTATTGGGAACATTAATCTTTGAATAAAACTATTATTTACGGATTTTATCATAATATATCATTACATACATTAATCTTGCTCAAATATATCGAAAAACGTTTAACGTCAAATATATGCGATCATTTAAACCGTTGAAAATTATATTAACAAATAGAACGTCATTGGTATCCAAGTGGTGGTACTAAATTTTTGAAAATGAAACTGAATTGTCATACCTGAGGACTGAGATGCAATGCAGTAAAAAGGGTCTCCGGTTCTTTACGCTGACCATACGAAACACAGTAGCATTAAAGTGCTACTTTACGCTGGTGTTCCATGTAATTCCGTAACCCTATCTCAGCCGAACCGACCTATTCCTGCAACAATCATCATGTAACTACACTATATCACAGAAAAAAGTAAATAGAATAAAACTGAGATGTCACATGTCTCGAAAGCTGCCCTACAATTTTGATCTCTCGAACAACCTCTTGGTCCAAGTTGAAAAAGAATGATGAAACATATTCGTCAATAACTTCGAGCGTAGCATGGTTAATGGGAACACCATTAACTTCCGGCGTAGATGTTACATGGGCTGTTATTGGAATTATTACTGCCTATCAAAATTTCGGTGCTGAGCATAGGACCTCTATATACAGGGTAATTTTAAACCGAAAACGAAGACAGACGATAGTACGAAAGATACCTTTAATGATGGTACAAAAAGAAAATCGATCCGATGAAAAAAAAACATTATTTTACAACGTTTAAAGCTTTATTCACATTCCATCATGTTAGTATAGCTAAATGAAACGATAATTTCATAAAAAAAATCATGAAAATACCTTAATATAAAACCAGCAGTGAAACTTAAATACGTGAAATCAGCAAATAAAGGGTCAAGAAACGCGCGGACGCTGAACTCTTTTTATCGAACTCGTTACAATATAATACATTAGTTATTACCGTATTTACGCTCACTTTACCCTTCCCTTTCACACACATGTTTCGGCGTTGCCAAACCGAAATTTACTTACTAACATTTGCAGGCGAAATAAGAATTAGAGACGGCAATCACAATAAAACTTGGAATTAATTTTAATAGTTTCGACTTACCTCTTTTTTAATTCAAAGTATTGGACGGATTAAAAAACGACAGTCTATTAAAATAGAATAAAAGATTTATTTTTTAGAATAATTGTGATAGATTAGTTAACTATTTATTGTGTATTAATTTATTGTGAAGAAAAAGAATATAAAAATGAAGATTCTGAAAGACATAATAGGCTCAGAAGGGCTTGAACCCAGAGCTGTAAAGCCAGTTAATAAAAAAATCTAACTTTTACCCGTAGACAGAGAAACCTATAGACTAATGATCGGCGTGGCCTCGAGTGAGAAAGGACGATAACGAATTTTTAGGTTTTACCCTTTTACCCGTAGACAGAGAAACCTATAGACAAATTGACGCCTTTTTTCGCATTCGCAAACGAAAAAGATAGATTTATGCATACGTCTTGCATAGAAATGAGATAGAGCGGTGTGATTGTTTGTCCCTTTCTCCGTGCTGGTTTTTTGTTTAGCAAACTCTACAGTTTGCTAAACAACTTTAACAGCGTAGTGATTTAAGGAGTTTACAAGTTGGTTTAAGTGAGAAAAAAGTGTTTTGTGAGCTTAAGATTGGTGAATCTTGTTCAGTTCAGTTCTTAGAACAATTAAAATTTTTATCTAAATGTGTTTAAAAGTCATAAAGATTATTGTATAACCTAAAAATTCGTTATCGTCCTTTCTCACTCGAGGCCACGCCGATCATTAGTCTATAGGTAGTATAGAAACCTATGGACTAATGATTAGCGTGGCCTAGAGTGAGAAAGGACGATAACGTAGTTTTAGGTTATACAATAATCTTTATGACTTTTAAACATATTTCGATAAATTTTTTAATTGTTCTAAGAACTGAACTGAACAAGATTCACCAATCTTAAGTTCACAAAACACTTTTTTCTCACTAAAACTAACTTGTAAAGTCCTTAGAACGCCACAAACTGTCAAAGTTGTTGTCAAAAACCGGCACGGAGAAAGGGACAAACAATCACACCGCTCTGTCTCATTTCTATGCACAAACTAAAAAGAGTACTAACGGTTTTCGTTGTTTCTATGCAAGACGTTTGCATAAATCTATCTTTTTCGTGTGTGAATGCGAAAGAAGGCGTCAATTTGTCTATAGGTTTCCCTGTCTACGCTTTTACCAGAGGCAGAGCCGAGAGCTTTGTGTTGGCCTAAAGGATACACGGCCATAAACCCCAAAAAAAAAGAGAACTTTGTGTAAATAGTTTTGTATCATTTTGTATGGTGTTGTTGTAATTTCATTATTAATTCGTCCTACTAGTGTAGTATCGGATTCTCGTGGTGTATTCTGTGACCCCTATCTGTTATGTAAACGGAACTCACACACCATATCCAAATCCAACATATATTTTGGATAAATAAAAAGTAACAAGTAAAATATGGTAAGTAGTTACACTAGGTATCAAATTATGCTTTTTATAATAGACGAGAAGCAATAAAATTAATGTGCGTTTTCATTTTAGGAGGGACTGCCGAAAACACCTCACGGTTGAAATTTAGAATCGTTTGGCAGGAATTTGGGCGAGTAGGGTGTTTTATTTGTAGAGGTTTGGTCCCCGATTATAATAATACTACTCCCATTAAAAGTTAATGCACCGTTCTAGAGAAAAATCAAAAAGAAAATCCAATGAAACTAACCTCAAAATCATAACTCAAAATGAATTAAGGGGATGGGAGGTGGTGGAAAGGGAGGCGGGGGAGTTGTAGAGTCGCCCCCCACTTCCACATCCTGCTGGACATGCTTAGTTTTTTTATAAATTTTTAAAAATCTATGGTTCATAAAAATAGCTTGATCTCTGCGACAGCTGTCAGTAAAATCACGCCTATGAAGTCCTGAATTTCTTAGTAATACAGATACAGACAGTACCTGACAATGTCATACTTTATGGGCATGCCGACCTAATTAGTGCCGCCATCTTGTTTGATATGAACCTCCATTCTCTTCAGTGCGAGTGCCGACGCCTTGTATACGCTACGTGTTTTCCGTTCTCATTACTTTTTTTTGTTATTGTTTGTTAATTTGTTGAGTTTTGTTATCTTTTGTTATTATTGTTAGTTTCTTGTTGACATAATGCCAAAGAGAACGAAGAAAACCGCTTTGAACAGTCAAAGTCGTGAGTTTGTGATTCGCTTACGTGAATATTTTGAGCAAGAGAACCGAAATGGCGGGCCGCTATTACCCATGGAGAACGTATGTGATAGAGTTGAAGATGCTCTTGGCATTGGACACGCGACAGTAATTCGCATTAGCAAAGAAAAGTATGGCGAATCTTCAACCGCAGCATTGACTGAAGACGAGGACAAAAAACTTGCAACACCAAATAAAAAAAGGAAAAAGGCTGCTCCTGTCACAAACATTGACAACTTTGACGCCGCTGCGATTCGCAACCATGTATATGGTTACTATACACGGGGCGAATTGCCTACATTAAAAAAACTTGCCGCGTCCCTCAAAGACGCAGACTTGTTCAAAGGAAGCTTGCCATCTCTAACGAAGATATTGAAAAATATTGGTTTTTCCTATAAAAAAGTGACAAAAGAAAAATTATTATGGAAAGAACTGACATTGCTCTTGCTCGAGTGAATTTTCTCCGAAAAGTCAAAAAATCACAAATTGGGACAAAGTAGTGTTTCTAGACGAGACATGGTTAAACGCCAATCATACCTTATCCAAAGCTTGGACCGATGAAACTGCACAATCAACCACCAAAGTACCCGAAGGCAAAGGTCAAAGATTAATCATCACTCATGCTGGAACATCATCTGGTTTTGTGCCTAATTGCCTATTGGCATTCAAATCAACTAAAACTACTGAATACCACGAGGAAATTAATTTTGAAAAATTTAAGGAGTGGTTTTTAAAATTATTAGATAATTTAAAGGAGCCACATTGCATTATTATGGATAACATCCCATATCACTCGGTCCAAAGGCACAAACCACCATTTCGGCAAACAGAAAATTAGAAATCATTGCATGGCTTCAAGAAAAAGGAATAGAGGCCAATGAAACTATGCTTAAAAATGAATTATTAAGACTCGTTGGTCTGCACAAATGTAGTACTCCAAAGTATGTCTTAGATGATATAGCCCACAAAGAGGGTCGTACCGTCATAAGACTACTCCCGTACCGCTGCCAGTATAATCCGATCGAGCTTATCTGGGCCCAAGTCAAAGGTTTGTTTGCTTGAATTTCAGTTAGATAGGTACTTTAATTATTAACTACTGTTTAATTAATCTTAATATGTTTTCTTTTAAGGTTACGCTGCCAGATACAACACAACACCACCTTTCACGGCAAATAAAATGTTGCAGTTATTAAAAAGTGCGGTCGACAATGTATCTGCAGAAGTCTGGAAGAAGGTGGTAACCAAATGCAGAAAACTAATGGAAGAAGATTGGGAGCGGGACGTCCGATTTGATAATATTTGCGAACAAGAGTTTATAATAAATTTACAAGATTGTTCTACCAATTCAGAAACTGATTCAGATATAGATTTGGGGTGTACTCCTTTAAGAGAATAAATGAATTTTATAATAAAAATATTCGTTTAATTTAGTAACGTTTGAAATTAAAGTAATAGTAAGATAATAGTAAGAAACATCGATAATTTTTATCGGCAATTTTTTATATCCTGACAACCCTAGGAATGTCAGTTTGACATAAGTCACAGCGATCAAGCTATCTTTTATCGTCTATAATTTTGAGGTTATGTTTTTGTTGTTTTTTTTTTACTATAATCCTTATTTATGGGGGGAGAGAGTTGGAGGAGGGAAGCACCATGTAGCACAGTGGTTTACAGACAAGTAACCACGAAGGGAACGGTGGGATCTATTCGCTCGCTCACTCGACCCCGCCATCCTCTTCTAACCTAACCTGTCCGAGTCGGGGTGCCCAAGTCCTTTCGCTCGCTCTGGCACTCAACAAAACACCAAAATATTAGCTTTTATAATTACTTTAAATTATAAACATAATATATATTACAATAACACACAACACAAACACTACGGCTCGCACAGGTGCCTGAGATTTGCTACGACGGGCGGAGGCTGCTCTCCCTCCGCACCTACGGCTTTACAAAAACACTTTAAGAGTAGGGCAGACAAGACTACGTGGATTCGGGTCATGCTGATTTAATTTTAGTACAGATTCGATCAGATCAGATATGTATAGTCAGGTTGCCTTTGCTCCCGACACAGACACAAAATTCTGTATGCTATCCAGCTTTCACAGTTTCACAGTAATATCGTATAATTTTTTCTCAGAAAGACTAGAACCCAAAGCCGTAAATTCAGTTAATAAAAAAATGTATCACTTTTCATAGTTTTTATTTATTTTTTCGATAACGGTGCATTACCTTTTAATGTGAATGGTACTGTGGTATTATTATAATCGGGGACCAAACCCCTACCAAATAAAACACCTTACTCCTCCAAATTCCTGCCAAACGATTCTAAATCCAACCCAACCTCACTCTAAAGTGCCTAATGTCACCAACGATGAAAAAGGCCTATTAGCAGCCCTAATAAAGAGTAAATCTAGTATATATACAGTAATCTATGGAGTAAACCAATTGTGGAGTCGAAAACAACTGACCGCAAGTCAGTCGAAAACATAAAGCTGCATGGGAGTTCATAATGCATGAGTTTAATGGCCAAGTTTATTTTCATAAGGTACATAAACTTACATTTTTAATCACTTTATAAGTCATCGGGATCATTGGTTTCTTAAATTACTAAAATGTGTTGTTTGTTATTTGTTATGCTGTTGTACCTTGGTAAATGAAACCAATATTTACTTCCAGCATGATTACAGTAATTTAATTAGGGCACGCGGTAACATGAAGGCTTTTACACGTAAAGCTGAAACTGGTAGTTCATTTAAAACTGGAGGGGTACCCGCTAAACCTATACCGCTGCCATACCAAGGAGCCATTATGAGCACGGTAGAAGAAGTAGGTATAATTATAAATTTTGTTTATAAATAAAGCTTTAGCAGCTTTTCTTATCATTATTATTGTTTTCAGGCAGCACCTGTAATAATTTGTGAAGTAAAAAATTCATATGACAGTGATGGATGCCTATTAAGTTCATTGGAGAGGAGGAAGTGAAATCCAGTGATTGCCAAATAGGTATGTTAGATTACAACTTTATATAATTTAAGAGAATATGAGCCAAACCATCTAAACATTCAATTCAAATGATCTCTTTAAAATATCTACCTATGCAAAGAGCTAGCCGTTAGGATTTCAATACTACAGTTCTATTATCCTTTTATGCTTAATAGTGTATAATGTGACATAACTTGATTATTTCAGATGTCAATGAACCAGACAAAAATCACCTTACAGAGTTTTAAAATACACTCATCACTGAACTGCCAACTCAAGTTATAAGGGTGTTATTCATAATAATTGTACGTTACGGATATGAAAAAGATATGAAAATAAATTTAATGTAACAGAAATGATAACATATAGGAATTGTAAAGACTAGTACATAACATGCATAAATTTAAATATAAGTATTATTTAAAAGATGGTCATTCATTTTATCCAGGAGATTAATAAAAAGCTGTTTTGATTATCAGTAATTTTAATAGAAGTAAACAGACAAAAAGATCATTTATGCATAGATAATTGAAGGTTGTATATTATATTATTATATCAAAATAATAACTATTTTTAAAATTACTTTCCTATACAATAAATTGATGTTAATTTGCAGAAAACGTGATTATGATTTATGATTGTAAGAAAAAGTAATTTAATACTTTTAAAATTGCTTTATTACAATTAATTTAGGAAAGTAATTTTGAGTAATCACTTGATATGGAGTGGCAAAAAATAATTAATATCCCGGTTTGAAACTTTATGGTGACATTAATCAATAACAACAATATAGGAACATAACACCCTTCTTTGAAACATAAAAGTTAACTTAAACGACATCGTAATGCGATTTTGTATTTTTATTAAAATATTGCGTTAAAAAGTGATGCATACAATATGCTATACAATAGTTTAGAATAAGTATTCTAAACTTTTGTATAGCCTCGAAATATATAAGAAATTTCCATAGTCGTGGCATGAAATACAACACCACAAAATTAGCATAATTATTATTTATTTTGTTGTGTACAAAAATGTGTATTAGAAACTATCTTCACTATCATCAGATAAATGAAAAAAGAAATTATTAAGACGTTTGTCTTGAGTTTTCTTTAAGACACCTATTTTACCGTCGGTATTAGAAACAGAAGGTAATAATTCATCTGGCGTGATCAGCTCCTTAAAATCTTTTTGTATATCATTTGTAGCTATGTTATAAGATTTTGAAGATCCTATTAGATTTTGCAATGTTTCTCGGTTATAATTAACTTTAATATTGGAGAGAATAGTTACTTGTGAATTTTGTGTTCTATTAGATTTTATTGGCAAAATACGTTTATCGGGTACAATTTCTTCATCAACAGGGAGATCACTTGATTCAGAAGATGTTGATGGAAGCCTTTTTGCACGTTTTGTAGGTTTTAGTAAGTTATGATTCTTTAGTAAATAACAATCACACATTCCCCTTTTGGGTGAACGAGCACAGAAACAGCTTAAAATTCTTGACTCAATATTGTGTGAATGATTTGTAGTTTGTATTTGATGTATTTTCATATTATTGGGGACAGGTATAAGCGATATCAAAGATGCCTTATAATCTTCCTTAATACTGTTTATGTCCTCTTCATCAATGCAGAAAAGTTTAACGCTGGTTTCTTTTTTTAAAAGATTATATGCAGATTCGGCGTTGAGGACGTCACTGCCATGTGCCACTTTACTGTCTAAAAGCCTTTTAATAACACCACCAACGCCATCGGCAGCACCCTTTCCATGGGCGGCTTCAAAAAAATTCCATGTCCCAGTTAAACCAAAATCTTTCATGATTGTATTAAATAAAAAAAAGTTTTTCTTTTGCCGGTACTGTGTCGTTGGCCCATCGGAAAAAACGTGTAGTGTGTCAATTTCTGGTGATTGTTTAATTATGTGGGTTAAAATAGGTTTTAAATGTGCCCATATTGCTTCTGGCGAATGGTCAGTTGCATCTGATAAAGTACAGTAACTCTGTGGTTTTTTATTTTTTTGGTATATCATACTCGTATGCAAAAAATTCTCCGAAAAATCACAATGTAAGAGAATTTCATTAGTTTTAAGATTATCCTTCATATCTTTATACATTTTGTATTGATGGCTGATATTGTATAAATGAATATTAAAATCCTGTAGGTCTCGTTCAAATTTAGTCACTAAATCTTTTAAAGCGCCAGTCTTAATTTCTTTTACATTTCGTTTACATTTCTTTATTAAATTATTCTTTTTATATTCTACTTTTTTAATAGACCACTCCAGCCATGTAACATTTTCATCAAGTGTAATTGTAGTTAAATCATATGTTATTTTTTTAACTTTACAGATTGTACATTGCCCATACATACATTTCTGAGAGTTTGAATTGCAAACTAAAGATTTAACCAGATCGTTTATACTTTTATGTCCAATTAGAACTGATAATTTTTTGAGGGTGGCAAATTTTAATTCAATATTTGAATGCTTCTTGCACACGCATGTATCGCGGTCTGAAAGTTTTGGCCTGACTACATAAAAGGGCTTATTTCTTAAAAAATGTCGTGTAAGACAAATTAATTCCTGTATCTTGTTTAAACTTGTTATATAAATTAGTTACGTTGTCAAGTAGATATCTTTTTTGTATCTTCAATTTTTTTAGGGTCTTTGTCTCTTTCTTCCCAGCAGTTGTTCGAGATACATCATCTTGTAAATAGAAATCTCGTATTATGCTGGCAAACACTGCATGTTTGGTATTTTCTTGTGTTATTGTATTACGAGGCCGACCTTTTAAACCAATACAGTAACCCAATCTAGTTTTCATTTTATGTTCTTGAACCACAGCATTGCTGACTACATTTTTTAAAATATTTCTTTCAGCGTTACTTTTAGCATTCTTGTATGACTTTGTTAAACATTCGCTCAATATGTTCTTTTCGAGTATAACTTTTCTTATTTTATCTTTTTCTGGTGAAGGTACATCTTTTAACTGCTGAATGAAGGACTCAGTTTTTAATATTGAAGAAGTTGGCGTTGTTGGTAATGAAGGTTCAACATTTTCTTTACAGTCATCTCTATAATTTTGCTGACATGTCAATAACAATTTGTATCTATAAACTCTTTTTCTTAGAGAATCTACATGCTTTTTCAATATATCTATTTTTCTTTTTTGCTTTTTATTTTCTTTGGTAATTCTGTAATATCTTTCTTTATATATTTTACGACTAGAGTTTTTGTCTGTTTTGTCATTGTGATTCAACTGTTTTTGTTTCAGTTGCCGCCAAATTTTACGTCTTATAACTTTTTCGGTCTCTGATAACTCAGAAATCTTTTTTGTAATTTCTTCTTTTTTTCTCAGCATCTTTTTTCTTTTCTTCATTCCATTTAATAGGATTATTTTGCTTTAAACGTTCTCTATATCTTTTTTGTCGCTCTGCTGATGTCAATGGCATTTTATCTAAAACAAAAGTAAACATTACCTGTATTTTTATTATACATACTTTTTTTAAATCCCGCTCTATACAACAATTTATCTAAAAATGTAAAATATCTATCATGCCATTTTACATTAAAAATGAAAATTAACTATAATAATTAATCTGAACATTATTGATTAAAATTGTTATCATCCGGTTTTAAGAGAAAATGAAATGGTATATCATTGATATGGGAGCATATATGTAATATTAGATATTCCTCTAGTTTTTAAAAACTGCATTTACTAAAGTCAACTTTTCATAGTTTTAAGATTGATTCAACGATCAATTCTAAAACAATGAAAAGTTTTTCCGTAAATAGTCAATTTCCTGCTTATCTATCAGTTGTATCTAATTCCACTGTGTAACATTAGTGACATCTTCAGAAACTCAGCATCAATGCAAGATTCGTATGTTATGAAGTTTGAAGTACGTAAGTAGATATTAAAAATATTTGATAACTTACTGATGATTACTTTGTAACTCAATAATCTACAAATATATTAATATCCGCATAAATTGAAACCTTTATAAATAGATGACCCACATTTTAAAATAAATAGGTTAGCAATTTTCTATTGAACAATTAAATTTGCTATATATACGCAGCTTTACCTATTCATATCTGTTACGTAACAGAGAAGCGTAACGGAGAAATACCGTATATGAAAACTTAGCACGTGTCTAAACTACAAAAAACTTTGTGGTAACGTCATCAATTAGTTTTGACAAATTCCTTCTACCGATTTCTCTTCCGCAACCACGATCCTTTTCTCATAATAATATAAAACCTTGAAAATACTTACTGAATTTAAATACACCACAAAAATGAATATCACAAATAAATGTCGAATGTCGAATGTTACACACAATATTGATGGCACTGAGTGAAAGAACAAATGGCCGAATCGACAGTCACGTCACCTGTTTACAGTGTTTGTTGTGTAATGTTGCCAGTAAATAATTTTATTTCCAAGTTAGTAATAATGTTGTAAAACACTGTAACCGAGAAGAAAAACAGAGATGAGTATAATATTGGACATTCATTTAAATATGTAAATATTATGTATACGTTACTGTTTGTTTTATTTATTTCATAGAATAATGTATTTTAATGGATAACCATACCAAAAAACTTTTAAGTTGTATTCTAAACTAATTCGATTTTTTTAAATAAATTTTTAATGTTATCTTAAGTAAAGATGGACCATGAATTTATGTATGAAATTTCTGTGGGCACAGTTTGAAAATTTGAAATATTGGAATATATTTTAGTTTCGATAATTTTACTGAGTATTATAAATTGTAGTTCTACACTTTTAGAATTAGGGTAAATAAAATTTTGATAATATTGAAACAGCAAATAAAAAATAAGCGAGCTGGACGCGGAGAGAGTAGTAAATGTACAATTTTCGTGAATAACACCCATAAATAACACAGGTAATACATAGAAAGAAAAACTTCCTTTCACACACATTCAGCAGACAGCAAACTCACATTGGGTTTTTATTTTAGTTTGTTAGTTTTATTTTATTTTATAGGTCATTTTCTTTTTTAGCGGATATATTCGTAGTTTTAATTTATAATTTTATCTGGAAATAAATAAATAGTTAATTTTAAATGTATCTCAATAGCTCAATCATATAAATGATAGCATATTACTATCAGACCTTTGCGATTTCATCTACTGTCACCCTAGAAATAGCACATGTAACCTAACTAAAGCCAGCCAAATCCAGTGGATTTAGCTGTACATACCTGTATTATGTAGTTTCAATAACTAACTATAACTTAATATACAGTAGAGCGTCGTTTATCTGTACTGATTGAGGGACATGGGTGTTCGGAAAACCGGTTTATTCGAATAATCTAACTGTATAATTTTATTTACCAATATATCGAAAAAACATATTTATATGCCATACAAATTTAGTTTATCACATTTGTAAGTAGAAATGTAAATAAAGTACAGATTGCTTAGTAAACAAATCATCAAGTATTATCAATATTGAAAATACAGTATGCCTATATAATTAACATTTAAAGAAGTCTTTAATTTAGGCCTGTCGAAGCGAACCTACCCTTTAATACACAATTAAATCACGCACTTTTTTCAGGACAGATATCTGATACTGGTCGCTTTCATCTTGAGCTTCAAACCATCGCAAAGCAGTATAAAAGCATGTAAGCACTTCAAAAGCAGTAGATATATTTTCGTCGTCATTTTCTGAACTACTGACTGATAAGGTGCTAGCGGCATCAGCTTTTTCACTCACGACAACAAGGTCTGCAATTTCGCTATCCTACAAGATTATGTGTCCTGGATCTGCATTGTGACAGTCATCGATGACATTTTTTGTGGCCGCTAGTAATAAGTTGTAAAAGTAATTGGTCCCGAAAAGTGTTATTAATTTAAATATTTTAAATATCATAATATCCACCTAAATTTTATCTTATAGTTAATAATTACTGCTGCTTTGTATTGATTGTTTAAAAATGTTGGTAAGATCAATATTATAACAACATTTTTGTGTTGGAACAAAATTGATAGGTACTAACTAACATTGTTAACAACCTAACGAACATTGTTTAAAATTCATTGTAATTCTTATTTCATATCATTCCTTATATTTGTTAAAGATCTAGTCTACATATTTCGTATTATAAGATTCTTTGTTGGTTTTTTTCGAATTATTCAAACGATAATTTTATTTGAGATCTGTAAATAATAATAAAAAAACTCGACATTACCTTGCTCTGCTCCTTCTGTTTTCGACCTTTGTTTTCATTTATTATTTACAATAAATAGTAAAATGAATACTCGCAACGCCAGGACGCGTTGGAGACAGATGGAGAACAAAAAAAACTACAACAAGTACACTTACTACTTTAATATAAATTTGATGGTTGTAAGCAACCTCCTCATGTAACTAACAAGGTTTTTTTTAAAGTCGGATTTTCCCGAGGATTGGGGGCAAATCCGTCTAGTAGCAAATTTTCCTCGAGTTACGCCGTTTTATCAAGGTATGCAATTTGTAAACAAGTAAATGCAGATGATGAAGAAAAATGTTTTGTAACATCATAAAAATAAGGTTTAATTTACGTTTTACTCCCTAAAATCTTTTTTGGGGGCTAATCCGGCCTATTTTTATAACCAGGGACTTTAAACTTTTCTAAAAAGTTTGAAAACTAAATATTTTTACTTATCAGTTTAATTTTTCAGGTACATTGAAACAATCCTATCTTATTATGACAATGGTATTTATGGTATTAACTTAAATAAACAGAGTTATTTTTAATGAATTCGGTTAGGTATAAGACATTATAATTTTAAACAATGATGCACTTCACATGTTGTATTAAAAATTGAATTAAGGTGATTGCACCTTAAAGGTGGCGGTTCGTGCCGCGACAGAGACAGGAGACCGCGACAGGAAATTCCGACTGTTACTAAACTCTGATTTTTCATTCCGTAGAATTCTGACATTTCGTAAGTGTTGCTACTAAAAAAGTTCTCCACCGAAAAAGAGACAAATTTGAACCATTTGAGGGCAATAAATAATAAAATGCTACGTATTTTTTATGTTTCACCTACAAAAAGGTAAATCTAAATATTTACTTATACAAGTCACCTAATACAAAAATAACAAATATTTCAATATCACGAACAATATATCTAATTAACTTTAATTACTTAATATTTTATTCTTTAGCTGGCATCACTGTCTACTAATTCCAGGTTTAAAAAACCTTTTAAAAAAATGTTAGCTGTCACGTCGCGTCTGTCACATTGATTGATTTTCATTAGACTTCTTTGAATGCTCGAATGCGCATGTGTTCTCGGTGTTTGCTGCTATTTGTTGTTATTATCTTGTTATATTTGTTAAGTTTCTGTTATTCTGTTAAGTTTTTTCTTGTTGACCTTTCGTTTTGTGATCGTTTGTTGATTTTTATAAACGTTATGGAGCCACAACCTGGCCCTTCCCGGGAAGCAGCCCCATCTGACAGAGCACAAGGCTTAGACTTTCTTTCTCCCAGAAAGAAGCGTCCTCGTGGTGCTTTTACGCCCAACGAAAAGACCATAATTCTAAATATTTACAAATATAATATAGAAAATTGGCCGCAAACAACTGATTGGAGTGCAACGGAATGTGCTAAAAAGACTTCTGAGATGACTGGCGTGGGTCTGTCAAGTGTCTATAAAATTACCAAAGAATATAAAGACACAAAAGAATTTCAAAAGCCGAAAAAGAGTGGACCTCAACTATCTTTCATACAAAAATTTGACGAATTCACTTTCGCCGCAACTCGACGAAAGGTTCACGCGTTTTTCTACAGGAACGAGATTCCGACTATTGAAAAGGTAAAGTTATTGCTAATTCTTTAACACCTCGTTGCTGACATCCCCCATTGTTTTAAAACTATACTTTAACCTGTGTTGCCTGTCTACATTTTAACTGTAATGTAAATGCTTATTTCAGATTCACCAAGAGATAACTGGTGATCCAGACATGCCTGTTATGTCGAAATCAACATTAAGAAAAGTATTGAAGCATTTAAATTTTAAATACACAAGTCGCAAACGTCGAAGTGCGCTAACAGATCGCAAGGAGATAGTACTATGGCGTCAAAAATACTTGCACCAAATTAAACAATATAGAAGAGAAGGCAGGCTTATATATTACCAGGATGAAACGTGGGTAAACGAAGGCAAGTATTGAATTATGTGGTAATTAACTTTTTATAACCTATCTTTTTCTTCAAAGTATTAGTCGGAAATCGAATTCTGTACTTATGTAATACTTAAATTAACTTTGTTAATAAATTTTTGTTACCAAAATGAATAAATAAATAAAGAAATCCATGTTTACAGGTAATATTTTTCAATTTATATGCATATATAACTGTCCTCATGTATAAGTGAAATATTAAATATATTTTTATTTTCAGGACATACCGTCAATAAAGTGTGGTGTGATACCAACATTCAATCTTCACGACAAGCTTTCCTCGATGGCTTGACAACAGGGCTTAAGGCACCAACAGGCAAAGGGGGGCGACTTATAGTTAGCCATATAGGGAGCGAAGAAGGATTTTTGGAAGATGGTTTATTAGTTTTTGAGGCAAAAAAAAGGCTTGGCAGATTACCACAAGGAGATGACTGGGGAAGTATTTGAGGAGTGGTTCACAAAAATACTTCCAAAATTAAAACCAAACTCGGTAGTAGTGTTGGATAATGCTCCCTATCATTCGAGGAAGGTCGAAAAAGTACCAACGAGTGCATGGAGAAAAGGCGATATCCAAGCGTGGTTGACTTCAAAAAATTTAAATTTTGAAGAAAAAATGCTAAACGTTAATTTATTGGAAATTGTGGGTCAGGAGAAATACAAATATCAACAGTGTATTGTAGACGAGATGGCCACAGCACAAGGCATTACTGTGCTTAGACTGCCCCCATATCATTGTGAGCTCAACCCTATTGAATTGGTGTGGGCTCAAGTGAAGGGGCATGTCGCAAGACACAACAGAAGTTTTAAAATGGCGGAAGTTAAAAAACTATTACTGGAAAGTATAAGTAGTATTACTCCTGATAAATGGCAAGAATGTATCAGCCATACAATCAAAGAAGAAGATAAGATGTGCACTCTCGACGATTTCATTGACACAGTCGCAGACTCTTTAATAATTCATGTCAGCGATGATGACGATGATGAAGATAGTGATATAAGTATTAATGATGACTAAAGATTTTAATAAAAATATGTTATTTTTACTTGTGCATTTTTTACTGTTTGTAATGAAAAGGGACGTAATTATCACTCGCCGTAAAACCATGTAGAGTACCGCACTTAATAAAATGGATACATTTACTAACAAATAAAATGTATGTATAGACTCAGATGTTCAGACACGTATTGAAATTGAAAAATGTGCCCGGCCAAAAAGGTTTGTAATCTCTGACATGTCAAAAAATGATAGCTGTCAGAATTCTACGGAATGAAAAATCAGAGTTTATATGACCGGCACGGCAGTTCGCGAGCGAGACACAGACAAAAGACAGATATGCGAGAGACGAGACAGCGACACAGTCGCTGCCCCCGACGAGTAGTGTCTCGTTCAAAAAGCACATGACTGTAGTATTTAAAAATACTGTTTCTGACGAAAACTGTGAAACGCCTTGATTTATAAGTATCATTAATTTGTAAATTCATAAAGGTAATTTCTGTTTTTGGAAAAATAATATAAGAGCGAATTATCGTCTTCTTCTTCCTCCAATAGAAGTTTTACAACTTGGTTTATCATCATGCATGTCACATAAAACACTACTGATTTCATCGGCAGACTCTCGATACTGATGCGATCGCAATCGAAGTAATTAACTTGATCTCCGGCCTCGGTCTCGACCTACGGTTCATACAGAAAAGACCGAGACTTGTCGCGGTCCCCGGTCTCGGTCTCCTGTCTCGGTCTGCAGTCTCTGTTGCGGCGCGAACCGCCGCCTTAAGTGCTTAAAATAAAATCAGTTTCCGAAAATAAAATGGTTTTATTCATGATGACATAATATTATATTAATGACATATTATTATTAGTGTTAAAAATGCAACATACTCAACAAAGCATACTCAAAGTTGTAGGATTCTTTATTTTTATCCTTAGGTACTACGTCACACACTTAAGACTTTAAATTAATTACAAGATACAACATTAGAAATGAAATAGAATTATCTGATCTATCAGCAGTGATAGCATAAACAAAACAGTTAAGAATTAACAAAATATCCTTACTTAACAAACATAAATCTTTAAGTTATCAAAATACAATATTAGAAATAAAATACCTCAAAAATATGATCAATCATTGATCGCATAAACAAAAACAAAATAATCACAATCAATTTTTTTAAATCTAGGAAAAGAATACTCTATCATCTTCATCATTTAAAAAGAAATCATTTCTTTTTTCCGGATCTTTTAACAGGTTAATTCTTTTTACTATAGAATTCTGTGGAACCTCATCTCGATCTATTATTCTTGTCATCTTAAATGTAAGTTTCGGTGTCTTTACTGTTTTGTAAAATTTTATTGAAAAGTACGGTTCATTCGTCTGTTCGTCGGCGTAGACCGCATCTATGACGTCAACATAATATGTCCACTTTTTTAACGTAATATTTTACCAGAACATGGTCATTCACAGAATAGCTTTCATAGTCCTGCTCCATATAACTATTCTCATTACTTATAAATTCTATTTTACCTATGTTTTCAGTCTCTTCGTTTTGGAGTAAGGTCTCCTCAGTCTGTTCGTATTCGTGCTCCGTGTCATTATTACTTATAATATTTGGCTTATTTATATTTTTGGCCCCTTCGTCTTGAATTAAAATTGTCTCCTCTGTCTGTCCTAGATTAATATAGTTTGATAACTTTGTGTCTCATAAAAGGCTATGGTATTCATCGTTACTTTCATAATCAGATACAGCATTTATTATGTCGGAATCACTATGAGAACTAATTGTTCCAGATACACTAGTAGTTGAACTTGTGGAAGACATTTCGTGTTTCTTCTATTTGCGATATCCGAGAAATTTAAAATCATCATAGGTATCTTCTTTATCATCGTGAGGGGATGGTCTTTTATTTTCTTTACCAATACTCTTTTTGCTCTTTTTTCCGATTCCTTTGCCTTTCGGTGTTATAGTAGTTGTTTTCTTTTTATTATTAATTTCAAATGATGCAGCAAATCTGTTAATAACTTTTCTTTTGCTAGGCGTATTCACTTTATGAGTGCCCGAAAGTCCAGGTTCTGCTAATAAGCGTTCCTCATCAGGCACTGTTGGACTATTAAGTACAATGTTTGACAAAATTTTTATCTTAGGAGAGTCGACTATTTGATTTTTTAAACAATGATGAAGGTCTTCAACTTTCTCCACGATAAATGGTTGGAAATCAGTGTTACTTTTTAGGGTTTTACTTAGCGTAACGACATCATCGGTACGTTTAGGTGCAGGACTGGATCGGCTCTTTCGTTTTCCAAAATTTTCTTTCTTAATATTTTTAAGTAGTCAACTGTATAACGTCGTTATGAGTTATGACTTCAGCACCTGGTGCCACCCTGCTGCGTTTTATTTTTTCAGAGTTATCACCACGCTTTACTTTTTGCAAAAGTAGTTCCTTAAATGTGACATTCTTCTCTGCAATAGGCTGTCTTAAATCTAAGTTATCGCTGCTGTCATCAATATCATCATTCATCAACATTAATTTTCCAGTCTTAATATAACCTGGGTTATCTGTCGCTATAAAGTTCTGATTGAAAACATTTAAAGCTATGAAAAGCAATGTATGCGGTTCTGTTCTCTGGATCACATAATAGACTGGAAGGTCATTATCAGACAAAGCAGGATTATTAGTTCTTATGTGTTCCTTCCAGCGGCTCAACTTCAGAGCATCGAATTTTGTTTCCTCAACTGCAGCAGGATTAAAAGGCCAAATGCCACCTGTTTTTAATCCGTTAGATAATATTTGCGTACCAAACATATTTTCCTTTGAAGACAATTAGGGGAGGTGTTTTTTCTCCAATCGCACTTGCACCTAGTAACACCGTCGTATTATCTCTCCCAGGTGTTGCTGTAACTCTCGTTGCTGCATGGCCTTTGAGACCTACAATTTTGGTTTTCGAAGGGTCTTTTGAAAACTGGTCTCGTCTAAGTTCCAGATTGCATTAGGCTTGTCTGCTAAACCTAATTCCATTATAGTTGTTTTGAGTAAATCAAAGTACTCATAAACCACAAATGGGTCAACCGCTGTTTTCCGAGCGTATTCAACAACTCCAACCATCTGGGATACTTCTGCCCTACTAAGGCCAAAACCATATTTTTCCATTGTACGGAGACAGGAAGCGAGATTTTGTTCAATCAACAAAGGCAGAGTAGTTTTTCTCCCTAGTGTACTTGAAGAACTTTTTTTGTGGACATGGTCCATGATAGTCATCCGTGGAATTTGGTAGAGTTGTGCTGCTTTATATCCAGTTAATGTACCATTTCGGACTGCCAGTACAGTTGCATGCAACTTGTCCTTGCTATAGGAACTCTTTGTTGTTTTTCTTTTATAATTTCTCACCATGATTACTATTATTTTAGTAATTATGACAAAACTGAAAACAAACAAAATAATAATATTAAAATAGCTATCATATTCTGAGTTTAAGACATTTCGGCATTATGTTATACTTGTGAGCGCAATATTCACGGGTAAAATGGGCAACTAGCATCAATTTTGAAATAAGAAAAAAAAACGCCTGCAGGAGTCGCGGGACTATCTAAACAGGTAAGCGCGACCCGGGAACGCAAAGGTCAACTGTCAGAACGTTTTGAATTGTAGTCAGTACGAGTCGGACAGTCCCTGGCTCGGGTGAGTATTATGAATATCATATACTCACGCGAGCAAGGGCTCTGTAGTATAGACTAACTTCTGTCTGAACTAGTTCTATACTACAGAAGTTTGCTACGATGAGTAAAAATTGCCAAAGTAACGTCACACCCGATCGGATTTTGTTCGGCAACTGTCGGCGTGTTTTTGGTTCGAGATACAATAATGATTTTGAATTTAACATAAATTCTTAATTAGACCGAAAATAAACTAAGAACAGTTTGTTATGAATAAATACCTAATCTTCATACAAATACATAATCTTCCTAATCAATTAAACACAAAAAAAAAATATTTCGAAGACCCAATTGTTAGTTACCAGTGGACTTTCAAAGTAGGTATAATACTAAAAATAGGAAGGATGAAAAAGGTTGACTACATCTGCAATGGGGTAATTCCGGTATATGACGATTTAGCCCCTTCGAAATTAGACGGATTTTCCCACTTGAACGTATTGAGGTTACATATTTTTTATAACAATTATTTCTGTATCTACTAGTTTATATTCAAAACAAATAGAAAAATCCGTTGAAACACTTATTAAACTACATGTTATGCATAGTCAGAAAGTTGTAACTTGTAAAATTGAATAGTTACCTTATAAGAAACGGCGGCACGCAACACTTGAGTTTCGAGTTCGTAGCACAACTAAACTTCGAATGCATTTTTTGACAATTGTAGACAACCTTGCTCCATCTATGAATCATAGTTAATAAACCGAACCAGTAACAGCGTAACTATTCTGGAATGAATAGTAAACGCATGGGTATGGAATAGCCCCGTAGACGGATTTGCCCACATTGACCTTACCAAAAATTATGTAAATGTGTGTAAAGAAAAGCAAGCATTGATGTATGAACTTAAATTGTATTCAATTGATATGGATAACATTAAAAATGTTATGAGACTGACATAGAGTGCCTTAAATCAGAAATTTTACTACTTTCTGACTCCCGTTAAACTTTGTCCAATAAATCTAAATCAGCCCTAAATGAAATTAAAGAACACATATTGGCTATGGATAACCTGGTAAAGACACGTAATTGATATATAATACTAAGGAGTCAAAATGAGGAACGTTTTGACTCCTTTGTAAAAAATCAATGTGAGTGTCAGCAGTCAATACCGGTTTCTTCAGAGTCGGTGTGTGCTGATAATATTACCACCAATACTCTATGACAGTACCTACCATAGCAGAAGGGATTAAAATAAAATAATTCAAATATTATCAAAAATAATTGTGTATAGCGACGACATGTAGGCATAATTTTAAATAACGCTTTTAAGGGCCAAAAAATTAGAAACTAAATACAACAAAAAATTAAAAACCAAATAGTACAATTATGTGTCTGCAATAGACGCGAAGACGAGTAATGAGTGCAAGAGACCACAACATTAATAAAATAATAGTAGGTACAAAAGTAAGTTTGTTGTTCGTTTTTTATATAACATTAACAGAATTGTCGGTTTTTGAAAGTTATTTGCTTATGTTTTGTCTCGTAACAATTTGTAAAATATAAATTTCAATACTGTGTCGTTCACGTGAGAAATAAAGAAGTAAATATAACTAAAATGAAATGTAGTGTTAGTTTTCACAACAAACTAATAAGAACTGCTAGCACAGTTTTCCCTATAAATCATGTAAAAAAACACAAATTTTTATATTCTACGAGGTCCAATGTGCGAAAATTACGTTTTGTGTTATAATTCCGATACATCGTGAATATTATAACTAAGTTGTTTTCAATAAAATAGCATTAGTCAAAGATTGCGTAATAAAGTATATATACCTATGATTTACTTTTTATTTATTCATTAGACGCACCTACTGAGTATATACATTACTACATCTACTTATATAAATATGTTGCATATTTTTATTTTATTACTAAACCATTTTGATTTAACTTTGTATCCGTATCTTTGCATTTCTCTCGTTCCTACTGCCGGATATTGCCATCATGGGCGTTGGACATCAATAAAAAAGTCTAAAAATAATTTTAGTTATTCATCTAACTTACACGTAAGTACCTTGTTATTGTATAATAAGATAAGGTACGATACGATGTACTGGAATGGTACACCGACTGATCGGCTAGGTCAGGTGAAATTTATTTATTTCAAAATTAATAATTAGAATGATATTTATAACATAGTCGAAGCTTAGGTGAGCAAGGTAATAAAAAATCGACTACTGAAATAAAACCCAATCATCATCATTACAGCTCTTCACAAGTCCACTGCTGAACATAGGCCAAGTAATGCCACAAAACACGGTCCTGAGCCACCTGCATCCATCGAATTCCTGCATGTCTTACCAGGTCGTCACTCCATCTAGTGGGGGGTCGTCCTATATTATGCCTACCGGTACGAGGCTGCCACTCGTGAACTTTTTGAAGTGAAAATTTCTTTAGCGGCGTTGTACACTTTTTTGTAATGGGTAAAAAATGTTAAGCGTCAGGACACGTGACCCTGATCGAAAATGCGTAAGAAGGATGGAGAGAGAGAGAGAGACAGCCGGCGCGGCGTAGGAGAGGAAGTATCCCCTCTCTTTCTACGGCGCGGCGAAAATGTATTCCTGCGCCTGCTGATTCGTTTAGGCGGCGCAGGACGCCTGCGCGTATGTTCGTGTGTGATAGTTAAAGCAATTCGTGCAAAATTATTCCCTAATCATTCCAAAATATCAAAAATGCACAACGTTAATATTAAAGTTTTCACTTCTGCCGACACTCCCGGAGTGCAACACGTCGTGTTTTTCCCCATCGGTTATCGGTTCTTCGAACTATATGGCTGGCCCATTGCCACTTCAACTTACTAATCCGTTGAGTTATGTCGGTCACTCTGGTTCTAGTGCGGATATCCGCATTTCTGAGTTTATCACGCAGAGAAACTCCGAGCATAGTCATCTCCATAGCTCGCTGAACGATCTTAAGCGTTCTCATACGGCCAGCAGTGAAGGACCACGTCTCCGTTCCATAGGTCCATCACTGGTTATACAATCTAGTTTTCAGAGTTTGAGGCATACCTGACGAGTTGAATCCGTCTATTGACCTCTCGGTCGAAGTTGGAAGTCGGACTATTTGTCCCAGGTAAACGTACTTGTCAACACCTTCGAGCATAGTGCTCCCAACAACTACCGGCATAGGTGTGACATGGACATTAAACATGATCTTAGTTTCGTCCATGTTCATCATAAGACCGATCCGTTGTGAGACATCATTGAGGTTATTGAGCATTATTATTATTATTGCTTAGGTCCTCCAGCGATTCTGCCATAAGGACTATATAGTCGGCAAATTGAAGGTGAGTGATGTACTCGCTATTAAATGTTAATATCGTATCTTTTCCAGCAGTGGCGTAGCGTGTTACGACTTCTATTGCCTTATTATTTAGATTTCCGTGGACTAAATCTAGTCCAGTTCAATCCCCAGAAGATTAAAGATGGCGCTTTTACCGCTAAAAGGTTAATAATTAATCTCTGGTACGGAGCACGCCAGGACAAGCTTCTTCCATTTGATCGCATTCAGCGCAGAGCGATTCGAATCATCGGTGACCGAGTTCTTTCTGATCGGCTTGACTGACTTGACTGGCACTGCGAAGAGATGTTGGATCTCTTTGTGTATTTATCGCATCTACCACAGGGAGCCTTCTAAGGAATTGTTCGGACTGATTCCGGCCACTCAATTTCACTATCAAAACTCGCGATACCATCATTATCATTTGGATAATTAGCGGTCCACTACTGTGTGATTTACAATAAGTTTTCTTTCTCTCACAACTCCCGTGTAAAATCAACTACCATCAGCATTTTACCGGACCGATATGACTGAGAAAGCTTCAAGAAAAGAACCTACTCTTCTTTAAAAGGCTAGTAAGCAATGAACCTACGATTCCCCTGGTGATGCAGTTGTTTATGGGTGGCGGTCGGTACTTAATATCAGGTGAGATGCATTCTTGTTTGCCCCCTCTTCTATATAAAAAGAAAGAACCTAACTGTACCCGTGACTGGTTGTTGCTGCTGATGGTAAGGGGGGTAGTTCTTTTCTTGCTCAAAGGTTAAGTATACCGCGGGGAGAAGAATTGTAGGATTAATTTAGTTTTTAGTTTTAGTTTTTTAAATGTGTTTTTAAATATTGTATATATTTAAATATTATGTAAATCAATACGAACAACAAAACAAGTATTATCTAATAATCTACATACATTGAATAAAAATTATTCTGTTTCACATGTTTTCCTCCGATCCTCTATCTTTTCAATATCCAAGCATTTCAAGGCCGGGTAAAGATGGGCGCGGCGTATCGGGTACCTATTGTGTCGTAAAATATTATCAATATGAGTTCATTCTACCGATCAAAATAAGTGTATCCGAAATTTTGTGAGGATCGGGACATATCAAGTTCTTTTATAGAATAAAGGTAGCAAACGAACACACCGTCCACCTAATGGTATGTACTGCGCCCAAATTCACACCTATCGAAGATTAAAATTCAAAACGTAAATGTGCTGTCACCCCTGAGGACTAAGATAGAATGCCTCGGTGATGTCGTATCATAACGTCCAACTTCAAACTTCGTCCAACGTATAACAAAATCAAATAAGGACCCGACCTTATTTATTTTTCATACCAATATGACCAAAAAATATTATAATTGATTTTTCTATCTATTGTACTAGTATATATCTCAAAAAATGTGGTAAGTTCTTCCTTTTGATTAAAATACTCATAATATATTGTTTCAAATGATTGCTTTAAACATATCCAACCAGCCCTCTCGGCAGCAGCTTCTTCAAGCATTGGAGGTGAGATATGGCGACGCTCACCTGGAACACGTCTTTCGTGCGTAGCTTAAAGATCGCGTGCAATGCATCAACGAAAACCTGCAATAGTGGGCCCTTGAGGCGGAGAAGCTGGTTAATAAAGCATACCGGTCTGGACCTCCGCTCATTGAAGGGTAGTGCAGACATTCATCGACCTCGAAGTCATCCGCGACCTCGAAGGCAGAGCTACTGTTAGGCCAAAATACTACGAGACGCTGAAGGACACCTTGGCCCATGCACTGGAGGTGGAAGACGTGCGGCAAGATCGTCATCGCGTCAGGGAGGTTGTAGCAGCTACAGTTCGCAACCGCCATAAAGGATACAGCCCTAGGTGTTACGGCTGTGGGGAAAGGGGCCATCTTCGATCCAGCTACTCTAAGCAAACTGTAGAAGGAAAGGTGATCGATCTCGAGAGGGTAGTGCGGATAACAGCACCGCCCAGCAGTAGCAGGGAAACGAGTAAAAGCCAGGACTGTGGGGCGGGTTCTGGCTGATGTTAAAAGAGCCTCGATCTCACAAATCCATGATGGGAACACCCTAATCATCAAGGGCGATGTCAACGGAATGCCATGCAAAGTGACCATAGACACTGGAGCCTCTCGTACGGTTGTCAGTTCCCAACTTATAAGTCAGTTCCTTTGGGACTACGCATACAACCGAGAACGCATTAATTTGGTAACAGCCACCGGTCAGTGTTTACCCATCCGTAGAGAGATGGAGATAGAGTTGAAGCTAGGCAACACGATCTACCTGCATAATGTCATCGTGGCTGATACAATGGACGGCTGCAACCTGGGCGTAGACTTTATGAGTAAGAATTGTTGTGAGATCGACGTTAAGCAAGGTGTTTTTATAATGTGGACAAGAGGAACTTTTCGTGGCGTTACCGTGTACAGCCTTAAGAAGATTGTTCTTCCGCTGAGATCCTCCTCGGAATTCTTGGCATGGTCATCGTTGTGTACTTGTGGAAAAGGTAGACAATGACCTTCCATGGAAAGTGGCTCGAACTTTGGTCAGAACCACTGACATCTCAGGAGTACGTGTGCTGTACTTTTGTGACCAGGGACAGATTATAGATAAAGGTACACTGGTTGTTACTTGTGAGGAAGTGGATTGGTTGCGTCGATGCCAATATCTATAGAGTGGGATATCCCTCAGCAAGGATGCACAAACAAGAGTGACCACAATTTTAGAAGACTGTCGCAGCGTTCAATCTCCGAACGAAATGGTCAAGCCGAAGAAGTTGTTACTCAAGTACGCCGATGTTTTCTCGTCAAACGATGCTGACATAGGGAAGACTGGCTTAGTTCAACACAAAATAAACACAGGGAAGAATTTCCTATCCGTCAGCGGCTAAGGAGATTGCTGGTAGCACGTGAAGCCGGAAAGGAACTATTGTGTCACAAGACGGGAATTGCTTGCTGTGGTAAAGTCGTTGCAGCATTTTAGCAAATATCTTCTGGGGCAGAAATTTCACTTACAAACTGATCATGCTGCCTTGAAATGCTGTTGCAGTTCGAAAATCCAGAAGGTCAAGTTGCGAGAGGGACAACACATACAACCGTGTTTGTTATCATATCGAGGTGCTGGTCACTAAAGTACATCGGTGACACCAGCTTTTGCAAACTTTGGAGGATAATTATGACTGGGGCGGATTGCTGTGATCTGATCCCCAGGACCTGATCAACGCAATCCGCCCCACGCAGTATAACCGATTATGCCAAAGGCTTGCGGACCAAAACGAATGAAATTTATGAGCACGTCAGACAATCGGGACGGTAAACGTCTGACAAAATGAAAACCCGGTATGACCGCAAAATGAACAACAAGGGGTTCGACGAAGGGTCACTAGGTTGGTTGCACAATCCAGCTCGCAGCAAAGGGAAATCCCCTAAGCTTCAAGCTAAATGCAACGGACCGTACTGGATTGTGACAAGGATCAATGACGTACCCTACCGAATACAGAAAGGTTACTCCTAAGATCGTCCATGTGGATCAACTGGCGGGTTATTATGGGGCCGATAATGTTTGGGACGAGCATGTCCAATGAGTAAGGTCGGGTGACCGACTACTTATAGTACTGTTGCACAATGTATAGTTCTATATTAGGGACTTAAGATAGTAAGGTATAGATATACTAAAGCATTATTATAGAAGGTCTCCATGACGCATAATCATTACAATAGTAGAGTTGTGGGTTGAAGTCCCATATATATTTTTTTATAGGATAGGGTGACAAACGAGCCCACAGTCCACCTGATGGTAGGTGGTTGCTGTGACCCATAGACATCTACATCGATCATCGATTACGAATCAAAATGCAGATGCGTTGTCACCCGTGAGGACTAAGACAAATGTAAGGGTGTATACATATATATATATATATATATATATATATATATATATATAATATATAGTATATATATATATATATATATATATGGGGTGATCGGTTGAACAACTACCTCTAGTACTGTTGCACGTTATAGTCCTATATTAGTGGCTTTTGATAGTAAGGTCAATGATACTGAAGCATTATGATAGTAGAGTTGTGGGTTGAAGTCCCATATATTACAGACATATAATAGTAAGGTCTATGACACTAAAGCATTATTATATAAGGTCAGTATAAAGAGTAGTATAGTAAGGTAAATATATAAGGTCACAGGCCTGTAGTTGGACGGATGTGAGCTTGTTTTACATGAGTTCGGAACTACATCTAGGGAGTAGGAATACCGGAAAAGATGTGTTAAATTCGGTGTCAACTCCGGAGCACAGGTTTTCATCAAAATATATACAGGGAGGGGAGTGCCTTGCTCACTGAGCACTATGTAAACAGTACAGCCTGCATGGATCACTTACACAGCGGGATCGTCGGCATTGTGTTCTTCCGTCATCGAGATTGAAGTTGGACGCAAAGAGGGAGCTTAGCAGATTAGCTTCTTCCTTTGCGACATGGATTAGTGAGTCGTCCTCTTTGTGCAGAGATGGTTCAGATGGCTGACAGAAGTTCCCTTGGACAGCCTTGGTGAGAGACCAGAAGGTACGTGTTCCCCAATGAATTCAAAATAGTTCCTCGCCAATAATGCAGATGTGCTCTGACTTTGCCTTGGTAGTAACTCTTAAAGAACCTGTTGGCAGAATTATACTTATTTTTAAGAGCGCTGGTGTTTGCATCCCGAGACATTGATGCGTCAGCCAAGGCCCGGTGGCACTCCTGCTTATGGCTCGACAGGAGTGACCAAATCATGGCTAAATTCTGCCTCCGATAGGTAATGTAGATGATGGAATAAAAATTTCGATCCCCTGAAGTGCCATATCAGCGAAAGCCTCGGAGACAAGTTTGTATCATCCGGCGAGAAGCAAACCCTATCCAAAGGTAGGATGCAAAATAAGACCGCGCCTTGTGTCAATCAGCCGACCAGTTCCAAACATGGTGGCGACCTGCAGACCGCAACTGCGATGAGAGTGTGAGTGCCAAGAGTGTCATCGACGGAAACCTGATATCCGTCCAGATGAGAGATCAGCATAACGTTCAACTGGGAAGATGAATGATTCTGCATATATGGCATCTGAGTAGGTGAATGAACCAGTTGTATCAAACCATATACCAAGGAAAATTCATAAACAGATCTACCCGCATGATCGGTTAAACGGGAACCAAGCCATGCAGCGTGGTGGGCGTTAATATCACCGATGAACACGATCTCTGCGGATGAGACCTGTTGTAGCACGGAGTCTGCAGCCATTTGGACGTGGTCGATGAGTCGGTCTGTATCGGAATTACCACTATGGGACTATGGAACTTGGAAATGGAATTGTGTTGTGGGATCCAGTGGGGTGAAACTTCAATACAAACCTAACACCGAAATTTTGTGTGACGCCTGAGCGCCATCTTTAGGACACCGTCATGCAACTTAAGTAAACGTTTTATACAAAATTCTAATAGATGGCGGTGTTAAAAAGGTTGGGTGGCCATATAAAGAATTATATTAATTGTGTTTTGTTTTGGTTTTCAATTATTGCAAACTTTACAGTAAAAGTATAACTAAAAATATAATAAACTAAAAACCTACTTCTCTTCAAATGTTTTTAATTACTTTATAACATTTGAAAACATTTAAAAATCACTACCTTTTTGTATTTCCGTTGCCATAACCAGAATTTGTAATTCTGGTTATGGCAACTTTTGACATTGCAGGCCGGTAGAAAAGTTTTGAAATTTTTCTGACTTTCTGCCAGCTTTTTCTGCCAGCCTTTTAGCTTGCTACATATTTATTTATCTATGCTTTCTGCTTTCTGTGTTTTGGTGTAACTTTGCGTCATGGAGATTGTATCAGTGAATTACTTTATTTTAACGACTGTGTATTACTTACGGACTCTGGATTTTTCTACTGTATCTACAATATACATTTATAGGTATAAACTCGGCACCCATTACGGACTAGATTTTCTAGTTTCTACTACGCACGAATTTGGCATTCAATATTCATTACGGATTTTGGTTTTTCCTTTAATTTATATGACTGTTTCTACATTTGAATATGCAATGCCTACGAAATTGTGTTATTTTGGCTGTAAGCTAGATGGTAAGTATTTGGGTAAATTAATATATATCTTATTTTAGGATACAATAGGAACATAACAAACCCTTATTGTTTTTATTTTCAGTACCTATGCATCGTTTTCCAAAACCTGGCTATTATAACGAAGCTAGATTTAATATGTGGTTTGCAGTATTGTCTGAGGAAACGAAACTCAGAGGAACTTCATATATATTAATTAAGAAATATCTACATATATGTGACAGCCATTTTGAACAAAAGTTTCGCACTGTTGGAAGAAGGCTTACTGCTAACATTTATCCCACTTTTAAATTTATATAAGTATATAGCAGTATGTTGCTTGCTTTCTGGATAAGTAGGTATGTAGTGCAGAAGTGTAATTTCTATATAGTGGTAACATAGGCGGTTAAACTATAGACGTCCGGTACTCGCGTACGCTGTTGAGAGGGGGTGGGGGGAGGGGAGGGGGTCATGAGAAGCCCCCCCCGAAGGAATATTGACGCAAAGTTACTTCTGCATCAGCTTCGGCACTGTGGGAAGTGCAGCCCCTTCGCCCTTGCGTAGCAAATCACAGGCACCTATGTCTGCAATTTGCTACAGCGGGCGGGGGCTGTTCTCCCTCCGTGCCTACGGCTTTACAAAAACACTGTAGGGGTAGGGCAGACGAGACTACGTGGAGTCGGGGTGTGTTAATTCGGTTTTAGAACCGATTCAACCAATCTTATCTATAAAGTTGCCCTAAACTCTGCTATGATAGCGGTAAATGAAATAATGTAATGTGAATTGTTATAATTTTGTTTTCTGAAAAACCTCTTGACTGCTCTCCACTATGACTCAATTTATTGTACATGAGTCCCATCTCCAGCCACAAATTGATTGTCTGGGTCCGAGTGATTAACTTTTTTATGAGTGTATCTGTGTTAAAAAAGCAAATGGACATATTTGCGTTTCATTATTGCTATTTTTAGTGAAATTTATTTTTATTGTAATTAATTCAAAACGCATTTCCGACATCTAAAAACAGTGTAATATGTTCAAGCTTAACCCTAATAAGCTTCCTAGACTAAAAAAATTATCAAAATCAAGTACCGGATGTCTATAGCCAACCCACATAGGCGAATCCACTAGCTCTGAATAATAAAAAATGGTTGGCAATCTGCCACCCGCAAAAAACACATTGGTATAACACCTCCAAATGGAACCACAAGAATAAAAGTGACTTTATAAACCGGAAACTTGAACTCAAACCCCTCATTAGATAAAAAATTTGTTAGACATTGGGTTTTTTTAGGACAGAAAAGCAATGTGTCAATAAATTTTGAAAATTATAATATAAAGAATACCATAATTCTAAAAAAGTAAAGTAACAGTCTATATAGGTCCCACTGCTGGGCACATGCCTCCTCTCACTCCTGAGGTTTTAGGGCAAGAAAAAGTCCTCCGTGCAGGCCTAATGCATGTTGGCGGACTAATAAGACATTTGGTCTTCGAAATATTGTTTTTCATTTCTCAGACATGCCGGTTTTCTCACGATATTTTCCTTCACCGCAGAGTATGTGGTGAATTAGCACTTAAATTTGCAATTAACAAATTCATTGGTGCCGGCGGGAATCGAGGTTGCTTGTGTACTGTGAAATATGCAGCGAGCGCTAACGCACTGAGCTACCACGAATTCTAAGAAAATGAATTTATTCTAAGAAAATGAATTTTAAAACTTGCCTGAATTGTCATAGAATAATAATAATTTTTACCTAAATATGTAAGCTTCCAAAAACTGAAAATATTCTGAACATTCATACATAAACTATACCAGACAAAATTTTGTGTGAATTTATTGCAAACTTAATTTAATATCTTCTCTTTAGTGGAATTTATATGTGTTAAAATTATTTCAGCTCATCAATATAGAGCTTTGGACAGTGAAAACTCCGAAACTGCAAGTTCTACTGAAGGTAAATATTTAAATATAAGTATTAAAGGCATGCCTTATTCATGATGATATCTAAGGTTGGTGTATTCTTAGGGTTGCACCTAGGGAGTACAAAATTTAATTATACATATGTTTATACAATATAATCTGGTTTTTGGGAATGGTTTCAACTGGATCTTCGATGATGAATATTCATACTGAAATTTCACATGCTACTGAAGGTAGTTTTTTCATTTAAAGCTTGTTATTAGTTGAGTACACTTACACATGTCTAATGTATGAACACTGAGAGTGCCTGGTCCTGGTTATGTGCAGTGTTCTTGATTATACCCCCTGTTCCCCAGTGACATATTTCCCACTCAATATGGCGATTTGTTTTCTTCTAATGCTCATGGGCACATACTTTAATGTAATTGCTACTGAGTGGCACTATTCTGATCTTGAATGTTTCAATTAATGAGTATTTAACCCAAAATTGCATGAATCAATCTTTTTTTTATAGGATAAGGGTGACAAACAACCACATAGTCCACCTGATGGTACGTAGATGCTGTGGCTCACAGACATCTACATTTGGAATAAATTAAGAATCAAAATGCAGGTGCGTTGTCACCCCTGAGGAGTAAGATGGAATACCTCGATCCCAGTAAAATGGGTCTTTGGTTCTCTACACTCACCATATGAAACACAGCAGCATCAAGCTGCTATTTTATGCTGGTTTTCTGTGAGAGCGTGGTCCTTCCCCAGTCCAGCCGACCCATTCATGCTATAGCTGCAGTGTAGCTCTACCATGTAAAAAAATGAATGTTATGTACACTTGTTATTGATATACATATCAGAGATTATAGAAATGTGTATGTTTTTGTGATTATGTCATATATGTGTATTGTAAGTGTACTTGTTAAATAAAAATTAAAAAAAATAATTAATAAAAGCATTTGTCGATTAAAACTTTTGGCATCTTTTACTCAAGCATAATGATACACTATATTTTTTCAGAAACTTTACCAAAGGCCTCTACTTCAAAGGTTGTGTATAAAATTAGAAAACAGTCTAAACCTCGACAACAAAGAGGTAAGTGAAAATTGTATCAAGTAATATGTATCATTTAGTTAGTATGTCTGCTGAATATAAATTGGCTGTATCGTCAAATATTATCTTATAATAACATAAAATAAATTAGATTTGAACATATTGTGTTTGTTGAAGTGAGTTCCACCTGTGTCTGGTTCTTTTTCTGTTTTAGATGCTTATATACAGTGACTTATTACTAAATGAAACTGGGGTCCGAACTATTGTCCCAGCCAAAAAAGTTTCAAAATGCAAAAATAAGTTTCGTCGAGCAACTAAATACATGTCCAAAATGCCATACTGTCTATTGTGAAAACATACAAAAACCATTTATATTTATAATCCATAAGAACTACTAATATTTAATCATTTAAAAGTAATATTATGCATAGAAATGTAACTAGCATTTAATTTGAATTCATATTAATTGTAAAACAAATAACCATACCGATAATTTTCACTAAAATCTTCATAAGGTGAAAATAGTGCAACCTTTAGTTGAAATCAATAGGCTGATAAATTGTCACAAGTAAAATTCAGTAGTTTTATAATGACAATGTGGTTTGAACTAGGATGTTATAGTTTTTTATATTTCTATATGTGTGCCAACACTTAATATCGGTTAACTGGGACACATTTTTCGTGAATTTTGTTATATTCATTTAGTAGTAGGTCAATGTTGAAATTTTATTTAATAGTTTTTATTTCAATAAACTGTACAATTAATTAAAATAATGTCCTACTTTAAATTATTATATATATAATTTAAATAGTCTACTATAACAGGCACCTGAACTAAAATAAACCTGTATCTCAAGTGTATGTGATCTAATAGAAAAATTAACAAATATGTTCCATTTCTTATATAAAATGAATAACATATTAACTGATCAGGGTTATTTCGGTAAAATATATTATCAATTTATCATTAATTAACTTAAAAAAAAAAGCTACTTGTCCGTATCATCATATGACAAATTTTGTAACAATGTTTGAATTACATTTTTACAATTTGCCATTTTTAATGGATGTATACAAATTTGCATTGACTTGCTTATACAGAAAAGACTAAGGGTATATAAAAATCTATCGCATTCCATTAGGTTAAACAATACTATTATCCCATACTTATGTATAAATGAAGTGAAATAGATGGATTAACTGATTATTAGGTAACTATTGAAGTGAGAAACATGGAATTTGCATAGTTGAAGCTGCAAATAACCTTTTTAGCATAAATTCTCTCTAGGAATGATTTTTGAATGGATTAGGGAGTATGATTGTACCTGAGAGTCTCATAATTTTTTAAAGCAAGAAATGTACTTTGATTTTATGAAGGCTTTTTTTAGAAATACTGAACATGGTAGAGCCACGCTGCAGCTATATTAATTCTTGTAGCACGAATTTGTCAGCTCAACCAGTGTATGAGCACACTCTTACAATAATAGCGTGAAATAGCAGCTTTATGCTGCTGTGTTTCTTATAGTGATTTAAACTGGGGACTCTTTACTGTAAACAAGGCATTTCATCATAGTCCTCATGGGTGACAATGCATCTGGATTTTGATTCTAAATTGCAGATAAATGTAGATGTTCATGTACCACAGTATCTTCTTGCCATCAGGTGGACTGTGTGCTTGTTTGCCACCCTTTTTCTAAATATAAAAAATCTACTATTGTCTGAGCTAAGCCACTGGCAATAGTTAGTATATCTTATAAAAGGCAATTGAATGACTGACATTCATTTGTAATATATTTTAACCGAAAAATATATTTTTTTATTCTGTTTGCTTTCAGCTGAAAGTAAGAAGAAAGTCTTTTACATAGAGAAGATTAAAAACTTTAAGACTTACCAACTATTAAAAATGAGGCTGTTGAAATTACAAAAATAAGTGCAAAGATGTTAAAAAGTCCTACCGTGTAGCAGAGATGGTAAGCGGAAATGAAAGCTTAATAAACATAATTGATAAAGCTGCCAAAAACAATATCGCCTTTTATGAAACTTCAATTGAAATATCTACAGAAACCAAAAGGCGGAAAGTTTACTACTAAAAGAGAAAAATTTTGCATTATCAATATTAAAACAAAGTTCTAGGGTTTATAACTTTTTAACCAAAATTTTAGTACTACCATCCAAACATACTCTACAGAAAATCCTTAAAACTATAGTGTTTGAACCAGGGTTGAATGAAAATATTCTAAATAATTTAAACAAAAAATGTTTAAAATGACACCTGAACAAAGGCTATGCAACTTAATGTTTGATGAGATTGCCTTAACTTCTGGTTTATATTATTATATGAGTTTTGATCAGATAATTGGTTTTGAAAGAGATACTGAGGAAACTGCAGACAGACCATTGTCTTTTTTTATGATAAAAGGGATAAAGAGCAAATACAAACAGCCGTTTGTTACCAGTTCTGCAAAGTGCAACTAAAAGCCATATTATATTGAAAGCATTCGTTATTTATATACTTAGAAGATTAAGAGAATGTGGCTTAATTATTGTCGCTATAATTTGTGGCCAAGGCACATCTAATGTATCTGCAATTAATTCTCTTTTAAAAGATACAAAAGAAAAATATTTAAGGCATAATAAACTCTACAAAAGCAGTATAATAGAAATTGATAATATACCTTTATTCCATATTTATGATCCTCCCCATTTATTAAAGGGACTAAGTTGTATTAGTAAAAATATAAGATTCATTTTCAATGGGGAAGTCATGATGGCAAAATGGGAATATTTAAAAATGCTTTTAGAAATTGATGCTGAAGAAGATGATTTAAGAATGTTAAACAAATTAACAATTCATCATGTGCAACAAGATAAATTGCCTAAAATGAAGGTGAAGTATGCAGCTCAAGTTTTCAGTCAGAGTTGCAGCCACAGTAAATTTTTTTGCAAGTAAGTTGCTTATAGTTTTTTTTTAAAACGTTACCCCCCACACTAGGATTTTCTCCTATATTATGAAGGCAATTTACAAACATAAATTGCACAAGGAAAAACATCCAGACCCGGAACAATCATTTTTAGGCCGTAGACTTGTTCCGTGCGGGATTCGAATACGCGGCCCCCAGCGCAGCCACTCATTGCTAAGCCATTACGCCACGAACATAAAATATTCGAAATAACATAAAATATAACATTAAAACATTATAAATATAAAATTTTATCTTATTTAATGAATAGTTGTTACTTATTTGAGAACTGTTGCAAATACTCTTGAATTAAAATAATAAGATATCCATTTTTTTTGTTTAAAAACTGTATCCATAAGGTTAATGTAAGACAAAAAATGCAGTTTGTAAGAAAAATATTATATTAAGAGGTACAATCCATATTACTCGACAAAGAAGTGTGAAATTAGGACAATAGTTCTTTATATTACGTAGGCAAAAAAGAAAATATTTTGGAAAATTAAAACACTAAGAGGGTGAAAAAGGGTGGTTCTATGAAACTTTTTATTTTGTAGGGCGATTGACTCAAAACAAACCCTCACAGGCAGGGCGGAGGGTATTCAAAGTTGTATGAAGAAAAAATTATGAATGTTTAAACTTCGAAAAGTGGTGCAATTTCAAGCCCTTAGTGTGAAATAGGGTGTACAGTTTGTACATACTTTTCACTTTATGGAGACGTTTTATATGTATATGTTAAGGTTAAAGTTACAGCCTATATACAATTTATTGCTGGGCACAGGCCTCCCCTCATTTCTGATAGGTATTGGAGGCTAGGAGGTGTCCGCGCGCTGCCCCAGTGCTTGTTGGCGAACTTTACATGTGTGTTATTATACGTGGTAAAGCCATGCTGCAGTTATATTAGTAGTATAGTTGTAGCACGAATGGGTAGGCTCGACCAGGGAAGTACCACGCTCTCACAGAATACCAGCGTAAACTAGTAGTTTATTGCTGCTGTGTTTCGTATCGTGAGTGTAGAGAACCGGAGACCCTTTTTACTGGAAACGAGGCATTCCATCTAAGTCCTCACGGGTGACAACGCATCTGCATTTTGATTTGTAATCGAGGATAGTCTTTGAGAGATTTGTAGATGTCTATGGGCCGCAGCAACCACTTACCATCAGGTGGACTGTGTGCTCGTTTGTCACCCTATCCTTTAAAAAAAATAAAAATATGTCTTCGAAATATATTTTTCCTATTTCTTAGACATGCAGGTTTCCTCACGATATTTTCCTACACGGCCGAGCACGTAGTAAATCAGCACTTAAAATTGCAATTGACAATTTCATTGCTGCTGGCGGGGATCGAACTCGGGTTGATCGCGTACTGGGAAATTTATAGCAAGCACTAACCATCTGGGTTCCGGTTCCGGTCATTGAACTGATTGGACGTGCGTCAACGTTCTCCGCGAATATATACTCGAGTTGTGTGCAAAAACAAGTGTAATCAACCGTATTTTACCTAAGATTGCTGAACAAAACAATAACGGGCAAAATCCAGAAGTAAAAACAGTGGAAACCAACATAAGTGAAAAATTGTACAACAAACATTCTTGAAACATAACCTAAAATTGCAAAATCATTGAAGGGAAGTGAACAACACACCATAGACAACTTTCAAGAAGTGACATTAAAAAGTGTTGCCTACCAGAATTAAATGTTACTTAACGGAACCTAGTGTTGCCAAACAGAATTTAGGGCTGCCAACTAAAGTACAGTGCTGCCATAACAGTAAAATTTCCCTAAAAAAAAAAATGGAGGAAAAGTATATGGATAAGCTAATATCAATACTAGATAAGAAACTTAATAATCAGGCTCTTCTAATAACAACTTCAGTTACGAAAAATGTAATGGAGGCGCTTGATGAAAAGATGAAACTTATTATGGAAGAAAATAGTAGCCTCAAAACAAAAATATCTGAATTAGAAATGGAAGTAAAGTTTTTGAAAGATGAAAAAAGGAAAAATAATTTAGTATTTTTTGGAATAGAAGAAATAGGAAAAACCGAATGTGAGCTTGTGGATTACATCAAGGACGTCATAATAGACATGGAAATACACTTCGATAGTAATGAAATCAGTAAAATATACAGAATTGGGAAACAAGTCGACAACAAAAACCGCCCGGTCGTAGTCACTATTACTACGCTATGGAAAAAGCACCTGATATTGCGAAACAAGTCCAAACTTCCACAAGGAATATACATTAAGGAAGATTATTCTAAAGAAATGCTAGAAAAACGCAAGCAGCTACAGTTACAGGTTGAAGAAGAAAAGAAAAAAGGAAATGTAGCATTCATAAGATACAATAAATTAGTAGTAAAGAAAAACAAAGATAACTACCCAGAAAAGAGAAAAAGAGAAGAGTCAGGTTCACCAAACAACTCAAATCAAAAGAAAGCTACCACTACCGTTTTCAAGACACAAATCAACTCAGCGACCAAAACTGTAGGAAAAGACATTATAAGACCTAACATACTCAGTTATGTGGAAAGAGGAAGTTCAGCTTTGATATCAGAAATACCAAAAAAACCTGTAAATGACATCGACACCCGGAACCGAGACAACACAACATCAATAAAACAAACTTTTTCTAAAGGCACCCCAATCCGGCCAGTCACCGTGGGGGAAGAAGACTATTACCCTCCAACTAATTTCCAATTACACATTCCTCCTAAAAAACATCGCCAAATGGCAGATAAAATACACATTGCGACATACAATACATTGTCCTTAAGAACTCATGAGAGTCTAACGGAACTAATACTAGCTCTAGAAAATGTAAAGTGGTCAATACTGGGTTTGAGTGAAGTACGACGACTAGGGGAGAGTATAGAAGACCACGGGCATTTTATATTTTATTATAAAGGAGAAACACCAGGCTTATATGGAACAGGATTCTTAATAAAAAATGAATTAAAACCATTTATTGACGAGTTCATTGGCATCTCAGAGCGTATTGTTATACTTAATATAAAACTACCTCCGAAAAATGAAAAGTGGTCGATTGTGCAAGTCTACTCTCCAACTGAACAATCAAGTAGAACAGAAATCGACACGTTCTATTCTATGTTACAGGATGCAATAATCAAACACTCGCACAACAATTTAGTAGTGATGGGAGATTTTAATGCAAGAATAGGGGCAAGAGGAGACGGAGAACAAATGATATTGGGTCCGTATTGTTCAGGCAAAAGAACAAGAAATGGGGAGAAACTTGTCCAACTGGCATATGGAAACAACTTAAAAGTACTAAACACTCTATACAGAAAACGTGAGAACAACAGATGGACATGGATATCTCCAGATGGTCACCACAAAAAACGAGATAGATCACATACTAACAAACAAAAGTAAAGACTTTCGGGACTGTAGAGTTTTAAACAATATTAATTTCAACAGCAACCACAGGATGCTAAGAGCTAAGTTACAAATAAACACACTCAATAAAGATAGACCCTTTAAAGTAAAACAAACCAACAGCTTAACACTAGAAAGTACCGATTCACTAAAAGGAAAGATAGAACAATTCATAGAAAAAACAAAGGACTTAGACATACAGAGTAAATACAATAAATTCGAAGAACTCCTCTATACTACTAAAAAAAGGCATAATGGAAAGTAGAAACAATAAGACAAAATGGATAACAAACAAAACTAAAGAACTGATAAGAAGTAGAGCAGACCTTATATCTAACCCTGAAAAGACAAAAACTATAAGAAAAGACATAGCTAATTTAAGTAATAAAATAAAAACACACATGAGAAAAGACCGTCAGAGGTATAGATTAGAACAACTGGAAAAATGCATACAAAGAACCGGAGGCACCAAAAAAACAGCTAAACTACTATTGGAAAAACGAGATTGGATACCAAATTTAATAAACAAAAATCATAAATGCGAGAAGCGACGCCCTGAAATCATATCAATAGCCACTCAATTTTTTGAAGAATTGTATTCAAGGAAAAACACTGCACAGACAACAATCCTAACAGGAGGAAGTGAAGTACCAGATATAATACACGATGAAGTAGAAAAAGCTGTGAGAACTCAAAAAAACAGATAAAGCCCCAGGATTAGATGGCATAAGTAACGAGTTCCTCATCCTAAATAGAAACCACCTGATACCAATTCTCAAACATCTCTTCAATGAAGTCTTACAAAGTGAGATAATACCTTACCAATGGACAACGTCAACAATAGTACTTATACACAAAAAAGGAGATAAAAATAACATTAATAATTATAGACCTATAAGTCTATTGTCGAATATATATAAAATCTTCGCAAAAGTTATACTCTATAGAATAACTAGCACGTTGGATGAAAATCAACCAAGAGAGCAGGCGGGTTTCAGGAGCGGATACTCAACTTTAGACCACATTCATGTCATCAAGCAACTATTCGAAAAAGCCAATGAATACAACATAACCTTTTACTGCTGCTTTGTGGATTACAGTAAAGCTTTCGATACAATAGAGCATGAAAAAAATTTGGCAGACACTCAAAAACCAAGGTATTGAAAATAAATACATCAGAATACTAAAAAATATCTACGATAACAGCAAGGCTAAGATAAAACTAGAGAAGGAAGGTAAAGATATTATAATAGGAAGAGGCGTACGTCAGGGCGATCCGCTATCGCCGAAACTCTTCACAGCCGTTTTGGAAGAAGTCTTTCGTCAATTAGACTGGGAGAAATGTGGACTGTCCATTAACGGCGAAAACCTGTCACATTTGAGATTTGCCGATGATTTGATAATCCTCTCGTCATCGAGTGACGGACTGCAGGCGATGTTGAATGACCTGGTCAGAGAAAGTGGCAATGTGGGATTGGTCGTGAACACATTAAAGACCAAGGCTATGACCAATGGCAAGGAAGAACCTATTCTGATCAATAATAACCTGATTGAATATGTTAATGAATACATCTATTTAGGCCAGATAATCTCTCCTATAAATCTAACCTCAAAAGAAATTGACAGACGCATTGGAAATGCCTGGAAACAATTTTGGAGCCTAAAAGAAATAATGAAAAAATAACGACACTAACATAACCATCAAACGGAAACTCTTTGATACCAGCATACTACCTATACTCACTTATGGCTGCCAAACCTGGGCACTCACTAAAGCACACATTAAAAAGTTAGAAACATGCCAAAACTCCATGGAAAGGAGTATGATGGGGAAAAGACTATCCGATAGAATAAGAATCGAAACCATAAAGAAACACACGAAAACAAAAGATGTCACAATAATAATAAAAAAGTTAAAATGGAAATGGTCAGGTCATATAATTAGAGGAAAAGAGAAATGGTCGAAATCAATAATGAATTGGTTTACAGGTCATATGAAAAGGAAAAAAGGTAGACCATGTAGAAGATGGGAGGATGATATTAAAGCCATAGCAGGAGGCATATGGACGAGAACTGCTAAGGATAGAAAAGAATGGGAAAGGTTGGAGGAGGCCTTTGCCAATAAGTGGCATACAGACAGGGTTGTCGATGTACAATAGTTAAGCGTTGAGAGTGTAAATATATATAATATATAATCCAGTGTTAGATATAGATTAATCCAGATAGATACTGTAAATGAAAATGTCTGAAATAAAGGATATTATTATTATTATTATTATTATTACTAACCATCTGAGTTACCATGGCTTATATGTATATGTATGGTGAAAAATTATTAAACGAATTTTGTTACGTGAAAATTTGTTACGTAACACCGCGGGGTAAAAAGCTAGTAGTACATAATATATACTACTAGCTTTTTCCGACCGCGGTGTATATTATACCTAATACATAAAAATTAATGTTTGTTCGTATTTTATGCGCTATCATACAGTTCAATTCAGATTGCGCTGAAACTTTGTTCAACTTATTGTTTGTACTGTTGCGAAGTTTATAAGACATAGTACAATTAACTTACAATATGTGGTGCGCGTATCGTACCCACAAATTTATCTGAAAATCATATATTCAATGTCAACTTGTATAATATTATTCCTAATTAAACAATATTACTCTTCCAAATTTAAAATAATATTTTTAGAATTATTTCTTCCGCAGCTGCAAACCGCCGGGTGCTAGCTTAGTATATTAGTTATTACATGTAATATAAATGGCTGGCTAATATAATAATGTCCTCCAGACCGAATTTCGGTCACGGCGGCATGCCTCAGCTGAGGCTAGCCATCGGCGCAGGACAGGATTCTAGTGCCCAAGTGTATGCGCAGGTGTAAGCACAGGTGCACTCTCTATTCCTTCACTCTCATAATCCGATGGGACGGTAAACCGACACGACCGGAGAGAGATTAGGCGCAGGACCAACGGCTTTACGTGCTTTCCGAGACACGGGGGTGAGACACCGCCAACTTCCTGACTCCAGGCAGCTACTGAGAATTTCTTGACAGAAAAACTCAATAATTGATTTTTTGGCCAGGCCCGGGATTCGAACCCAAGACCTCATGATGGCAGTCGCACTACTACAACCACTAGACCAACGAGGCAGGATATGTTTTTTTATATGGCTGGCTACTGTAGTTTGAACTAGCCTCTGTATTTATAAGCAAATGACAACCTGTTAAAGTAGCACTATTGTTAATATTGTTTTTTTTTACAGAAAATAAAGCATTGCCGGAGGAATGCAGAGGGACAGTTCGACTCATTCAACGGATCAAAGTACAAGGACGACGCAAAACCTTTAAAAGGATGTCTAAAAAGAAACTGCGCATTTTAAGAAGTGGAACGAATTTTTACCAATTGTGCGTTCAATAGGGTTTGAAACTGTTTGAAAGTTAAGTTAGGTTTGAAACATAAGCAAAGAGATGTTACTGAGTTTATAAAATATGTTCAAGTTCCATCTTTAAAAAAATGAATCAAAAATAGTCAAAGCATGAAAGAAATATTTTTTTTATTAAATAAAAAAATATAATGTACAAACCCTATTGACGCGAAACTTTAATCAAGATGCTGTGGAAAAGTTTTTTTGTTTTGTACGGAGTTATGGTGTCAGAAATGTTTCTCCCACTTGTAGCAAATTTTCTAATGCATATAAATCATTAATTATTAATAATTATACATCACATCATTCTGTTGGGGCAAATTGTAAAAAGGATGGAAATAAACTATTGCAAAATTTTAAATCATTAGTTGTGGGACGCAATATAAATCATGAACAAAGTGACGATAATATCTGCTTGGATCCGTTAATTAAAGTCTTAAATGAGAATAATGACAATATGAGCCAGAACGAATTAAAAACAATATGTAGCTGGATATATAATAAAAATGTAAACCGATTTTTAAATCTTGCAGGAGGTGCAAAAATGAATTAATTAAGGAACATGATATATCTAGCTACATAATATATGAAAGGGATTATACAAAAAAATCATTGTTTTCTCCCGGAAAAGCACTGTATCAGCATTTAAATGAAATTAATCACAAAACACATGCAACATTAAAAGATTCTCCTGGTATTAAAAAAATTAAAAAGAGAATAATGGACCTTGAAGAAATCTTCTGCAATCCATCTTTTTGTTTTGTCCCATACATAAAAATGATTTCATTTTTTTATTAATAATCATATGATATGGTGACTCATAAATAGTTGGTGTACAAATGGAAATTGTAAATTGAAAGGAAAACTGATGTGTTCTGCAAACCACAACTTGGTAAAATTACAAGCATATACCTATTGTAAAACTGATAATAAATGCAATAAATAACAGCTTCGTATTTTATTACAGGTTGAAGAACTTAACTTTTTCTTCAACATTCCCACTTAAATACAGTTTAGTTAAATGAATAAATTAGATACTATATAGTTATGCCCTCTAGAGGGCGACCATGTAAAGAATCAGCGCCAGCTTTAGGAGGTAGCTTGTAATTATAGTTCATAAAAGATAGCTTGATCTCTGCGACAGCTGTCAGTAAAATCACGCCTATGAAGCTTTGACTAGAGAAGAAAGAACATGACATAAAGATCGTTAGTTGTAGGAATGTAACGAAATATCGGCGCCTCTTTTTAGCTTATGAGTATATTCGTATGTAAAAAAGGACAATAATTCTAGTTTTATCATTACCGAATATGGCAATAATTTTTTCGCTGCGGCCGGGCGCCATGTTTTGTCATAGTCAATGACAACTATATCAGTTGTCATTGCGACTTTAGTGAGGTGTATTATTTTTATATGTTTCTCTCGTGGAATTCGATTATTACGAAGTTTCTTATTCTATTCCTCGAGACCTCTAAATCGGGATAAAAAGTATCCTATATGTTAATTCTGGTAATAAACTATTTGCGTGCCAAATTATTACATTCAAACTGGTCTGATACTTTTGGCGTGATTGAGGAATAAACAAAGATTCAAACTTTTGCATTTATTTAGTGTATTAGAAATTAGTTTAATTAGTGTATTAGAAATTCTTTAATTAGTATTTCTTGTTTAGTAATTCCCGGGAAATAATTGTAACATTAATAATAGATAGTTACATTATAAAAACAAAAAAAAAACGACTGCTTAAAAGTAATGCACTGAAAACATAGGTGTAACTTATATATAATTCAGTAATCTCCTTTTAATTTCCTTTACCCCTATCGATAGCTTGAGTAAAAAAATTAAGGACTTACAATTTGGCGACAAAAATCCGTCATATTGATTTAAAAAAAAAAACTAAGAACACACGGGTGTTTGAGACGAACCACACGAAAGAATATTTTTCTAAATAAGCGCCACATTATCGATATTAAGTATAGTGCACAGCACTACGTCAAGCCGCAATTCTTGTGCCAGACTCAGTTTAGGTATTCACGTTTTTTTCGGAGGTATGTCACGTCCTTTCTTTTTTCCCTAGTCAAAGCTATGAAGTCATGAATTTCTTAGTAGTACAGACAATACCTGCGAATGTCATACTTTATGGGCATGCCGACCTAATTAGTGCATGCCCATAAAGTATGACATTGACACGTACTGTCTGTACTACTAAGAAATTCAGGACTTCATAGGCGTGATTTTTACTGACAGCTGTCGCAGAGATCAAGCTATCTTTTATGAACCATAATAATTTTAAAACCTCAGTGGCGTATCTACTACCGATTATACTAGCTTATCTATGGTGGGATCGAAGGATTTGGTTTATAAAGTTGTTAAAAACGACTATAAATCAATAGCACGCTACAGACTATAAAATATAAATTTCTAGCGCGCTATTAAATACGCTATGTTATAGCGCGCTATTTATAAGAAAGCGTGTAGGAGGCCGGCAAACACGTTAAGTTTAGCAGCACGCTATATCTACGAGTACGCTACATTACGTGTCGTTCATTGGATAGACCGTGTGCTTTATAGGAACATTATTTCATAATAAGTCGCATTTTAGATTAAAATAAAATAAAGTGGTAAAGAGATCAATGAACGCTCCTTCATACTTTTCAGGCTTACGACTTTCTATAATCCTAAAAATATATTTAAGGCATGTACTTTTTAAAACAAAATAAAATTAATAATTTTTTATTATAATTGATGTAAACGTTATTTTAACCATAATACAAATTATAAATCAAATAAAGGTGTATTTAAACGTTTATTGGTTGTATCTATAAAAATCAACTATTTACAAACATTATTATATACTCTTTTGTATCTATATATTATTTACATTTAAAAATATTAGTTAGCCTTCTTTTGTAGCAGACAACTGTGTCCTTCGATCACTTATAAACGTCTAATACTAAATTAGTTCGTGCGTGATGAATAGCGTGATGCTAGATTAAATTTGTGTCACACGTCTACACCCAAAAGCGCTGCTGCTAAAACTAATTTCTACTTGATATGAATGAATAGTGCCAAAGCGTCGTAGCGCCACAGTAATGGTGGTTAATATAGCTGTGGCCGCCACAGCGCAATAGAGACTACTTACAAAGCACGTGCTATGCGTTATGGAGAGATAGCGTGCTATAATATTGTTACGAGCTTGAGGTTCGTGACAATAAAAATTGCCGATAAAATTACCTAAATTAACACTTTAATTTTCTTTACACAAATTTAAACTTAAAACACTAATAATTAATCACACTGATTCACTTTATTCCGCTCCGAAGCATCGCTTGTCTCGCCAAATTCAATACTTCCCCTGATCGCACCTTGCAGCGCCTATAAATACACATTAGTACCGAATCATCCAGAACATTCAAGTAAATACGCGCACCAATCGACAAAGCGTCGAAAGTTCGAGAGTCAGCTTCCAGTTCTTCGTTTCGACAACAGATGGCGCTGTCGGTTGAAAGATTAGTGATGTCATTTTCTGGAAAGCTCTCCCCTCGCTCCGTTACCCGACACTAGATGGCGCTAGTGCCAGATGTCAACTTAGCCGCGCAACACTGCCCCCTCCTAAGACATGCTCGTCCCGAGCATTATCGGCCCCATAATAACGCGCAAGGTGATCCACATGGACGATCTTAGGAGTCCCTCTAGCGCCTTTCTGTAACGGCTCCGCAATGTCAAGGGCTGTCCTATCCCATGGTGCACCAACATTGTACAATTTCGGTGCTCCTCTACTACATGTCTGAGGTCCCCTCACGGCCGCACAACTTGTACATGTACGACACCAAGCCTCGACATCGTCACGATAATAGACCCAGTAAAACTGTTCTCGGACCTTCAGCAGAGTTCGTTTAACTCCCAGATGGACTCCTGAACAATCATTATGGTACAGCTATAGAACATCCGGTACTTTAGCTTTAGGGACAACCATTTGCAAATGACAGCTGTTTCCCCGAACATTTTCCCATTTACGACACAGAACTCCATCCTGAAGCAGCAAGCTGTCCCACTGGGCCCAATAGCTTTTAGTAGTCGAACTCATCGCTGAGACGTCGCTCCACTTGGGCTTGGGAGCACTGGCCTTTATCCATTCCAGAATCGACTTGATGTCCGGATCTTCCTGCTGTGCAAGTAGTAAGCTGTCGTTCCACTCGTTGCTGAGGTGGTCTGCCCTGAGCATCCTCACGGATACCACTTCCTTGCTCTCTTGCCTAGTGCAATGTTTCCAATCTTCAGGACAAGGTCTTCTTGGTAATGCATCTGTGTTGCCATGAGATTTCCCGCTGCGATGTCTGATAGTAAAGTTGTATCCCGGCTGCTGCTTGGCGGTGATGTTAGCCGCACTTCCCTTCTGAGCTCGTTCACCTTCCCTTTCTAGGGTTCGCATAGGGCAGCTGGATCGAAGATGGCCCGTTTCCCCACAGCCATAGCACCTAGGGCTGTATCCTTTATTGTGGTCGCAAACCGTAACTGCTGCAACCTCCCTAACGTGAGGGGAACGATGATCCTGACGCCGCCAGGCGGTGCCGTTAGCTGCACTACTCTCTGGAGATCGATCAACTTCCCTTTCTACGGTTCGCTTATGGCAGCTGGATCGAAGATGGCCCCTTTCCCCACAGATATAGCACCTAGGGCTGTATCCTTTGTTGCGGTCGCGAACTGTAGCTGCTGCAACCTCCCCTGACGCGATGGGAACGATGATCCTGCCGCACGGCTTCCACCTCCAGTGCATGGGCCAAGGCGTCCTTAAGCGTCTCGTGGTGCCCGAGCCTCACAGCAGCTCTGACTTCCAGGTCGCGGATGCTGTCGATGAATGTCTGCACCAGGTTCCCTTTAATGAGCGCAGGTACAGACCGGTATGCTTTTCGCACCAGCTTCTCCACCTCTAGAGCCCACTGCTGCAGATTTTCGTTGATGCGCTGCACGCGATCTTTAAGCTGCGCACGAAAGACGTGTTCCAGGTGAGCGTCGCCATATCTCGCCTCCAATCCCTCAAGGAGTTGCTCGTAAGTCACTTTCTCCCCGAGAGCATCCAGAACTGTTAAGGCCTGGTCGCGCAGGCCTAGTATGAGAGCAGTCATGGCCTGACTTTTATTTCAGCCGTTCGCCTTCATAATAGCCTCGAACTGGATTTTGTAGGCTGACCAGGAAGAAGTCCGGTCGAACGGTGGCACTTTGAACCCACGTAGCGAAGGTGTTGTAGCTACTACGGGAGCTGTAGTTCCATCACCCAGTTTGAGTTCGTCCAGCGTTTTCTTCACGTCAGTCACCACGTAATCAACCCGATTGTTCACTTGGTCGATTTGGGTTTTAGCTTTCTTGATTTGGGTTTCAACTTCCGACAGGCGGTTGTCATGTTGAGCAACCCTATCCTTCACCTCCCTTATCTCTTTCCCAAAGGTAGTATGAAGGTCCTTCATGAGGAGCATCTGCTCTTCCGACCGACGAGCCTGTTTCGCCTGCTGATCTTCCAACCGACGGGCCTGTTCCTCCTGTCGGCGGGCCTGTTCCTCTTGTTGGCGGGCCTGTTCCTCTTGTCGGCGGGCCTGTTCATCCTGTCCGCCCCGCAGCTGCTCTTCCAACCGACGGACCTGTTCCTCCTGTCGGCGAGCCTGCTCCTGCAGCATCACTATCAGAGCACCTAAGTCAGGTGCTGCAGATGTAGGAGCTACTGACGGGCCTGCAGCCGGCGGCTGGCCCTCCGAAGTCTGCGGCGTTGCAGCACCAAATCTTCTTTGGTCCGTCTCCTGCTGACTTATTTATCCCACTTCTGACACCAATTGTTACGAGCATGAGGTTCGTGACAATAAAAATTACCGATAAAATTACCTAAATTAACACTTTAATTTTGTTTACACAAATTTAAACTTAAAACACTAATAATTAATCACACTGATTCACTTTATTCCGCTCCGAAGCTTCGCTTGTCTCGCCAAATTCAATACTTCCCCGATCGCACCTTGCAGCGCCTATAAATACACATTAGTACCGAATCATCCAGAACATTCAAGTAAATACGCGCACCAATCGACAAAGCGTCGAAAGTTCGAGAGTCAGCTTCCAGTTCTACGTTTCGACTACAGATGGCGCTGTCGGTTGAAAGATTAGTGATGTCATGTTCTGGAAAGCTCTCCCCTCGCTCCGTTACCCGACACTAGATGGCGCTGGTGCCAGTTGTCAACTTAGCCGCGCAACAATATGTTGCTATGCGCTATATTAACCACCATTAATATGAATAGCGCCAAAGCGTCATAGCGCCATGGCGACTACTTACATAGCAAGCGCTATGCGTTATGGAGAGATAGCGCGCTATAATATGTCGCTATGCGCTATATTAACCACAAATTATCGGACGCGTCCGTCAGCCGCGGTTGACAGACGCGACTTAGCGGTGTGCACGGTAGCTGAGACGGCGTCCTCGGACGCCTCGCTTCGGTCATTCCAGAAAGGTTTGTCAATCGAGAAACATGACAAACAGTGTCAGCGAGGACGAATTTATAAAGTTAGCGGCAGCTGCTTTATGTCGTCCTCCAAAAAAAAGGGGACCCAAACACTCCTTGTCCATGATATTAATGTAAAACGACTCGGAGATGATAAAGGTTACAAAATGTACTTAAGAATAAATACATTTATAGTGCTGCAGTTTGTGGTTATATTGGCATTCGTGGCTACGAACACATTCAATTAATTTTTCTTCATCACACATCATGTCGCGAGCGCAGTTGGTTCGCTTGTGACACTCGAAACGTCCGCGGACGCGTCCCGTGCCCCGTTCACATTGTCCGCGGACGCACAAACATCCAGCCGGCTAGATTCTGTTCGAACGTCCGAACGCTCAAGACCAAAGCAAGGTCATGTCCGCGTCTTAAGACCGATAGTTTTGTAGTATTAAATGTACTGGCTAGATTTCAATAAGCCGCGTCTGTCAGCCGCGGCTGACGGACGCGTCCGATATTTTGTTCTTTTTTTTTTTGCGCCCGAAGCAAATAAAGGGCTACCCTACACGTAGGGAGGCGAAAAATGCATTACGTATACCACGATAGCCGGTCTATCGTGGTTATGAGGGACTGACATCCTACCGGGGAACCTAAGTGATACCCTCTAAAAACCGCCTTTAGGGACAGGCAACTGGCTGATTATGCTTTATTGTGCCTTATCGTGAGCGACCCTCTTTTGGGAAAAGAGGGCGCAGGCGGCTACGAGCCGCTGTGCCTACGAAGGCAAATTAATTGTGAATAATAATTTAATTTAATTAGAGTTGGCCTGAGCCGCCAGGAGGCAGTTCAGGTCGTTTGATAGTTTATTAGGCGGGTCCGAGTGAGAGTTTCTCGGCCTGCGGACTCGATAGCGAGAGGGGGGGTGAGGCTGCATAAGTAGCTGACTCACAAATTAAATGGTTTGAGTGCGACTCTGAGGCTTTGAAGAAGTTCTCAGAGAGTTTTTTGAGAAATTGTTGAATTGTGGGGAGCTCTAGGTCCCGATGAAGGTCGGCATCACGGACGTACCAAGGTGCGTTCGCAGCTCGACGACAGAAAAGGTTTTGAACTATTTGGAGTTCATTAATAATTTTAGGGTCGGCGTGGGCAAAAACGGGGCCCGCGTAGGAGATGACTGGTCGTATACAGACCTTATAATGGGTACGCTTGTTTCTAAGGGACATTTTACTGTGTCGGCCCAACATAATGTTGAGGCTACTCAGGTAAAAACGTGCGTGACGGGTTACTCTTTTGACGTGGGGCCTGAAAGTGAGCCTTGTGTCTAGAGTGACACCTAAATATTTGGCAGTGTATGCCAGGGGACAGGGGTCCCTAGCATACGTATTGGTGGAGTGTTTTTGAGACGGCGTCGTTTATAATCGAAGGAACGGCGGAGCTCTTCTCCGGGTTCACATCGATGCGCCATTTTTTGAACCAAGCTCCTAGGTCGTCAACTGACTTTTGAATCTTGTTCCGTATGAAAGGTAGTGAGATACCTTTGCAGTAGATAGCAGTGTCGTCTGCGAAGAAGGAGAGCTGAACACCTTTCGACGGGATGGGAATGTCGTTGGTGAACAGGATGTACAGCAGAGGAGCAAGTACTGAGCCCTGACGGACACCAGCTTTGATAGTGCGCTGTAAAGATAGCGTGCCTTCGTGTCTAAAACGAAAGGTACGATGCTTTAAGTAAGAGGCCACGAGACGTACTAGACGATCGGGGAGACCTATTTTACAGTACAGCTTGTAGACAAGGCCTGTATGCCAGACTCTATCGAAGGCTTTAGCTATGTCGAAAAAGACCGCGATCGTCTTATGACGACGAGGATAAAAACCGCTGAGGATATATTCCACAATACGGTGAACTTGTTGGTGACATGAGTGTTGCGCTCGGAAACCGAATTGATGGGGAATGATAAGAGGGTCACCGTCTGTGGGAAACAGATAGCGCCTCATACGAGTTTAGATGACTCTTTCGAAGAGCTTGCCCATTGCCTTGAGGAGGCTAATGGGGCGATGATTGGATGGGAGGTTGAGAGGCTTGCCTGGCTTGGGAATACCAATCACAGTTGCCTCTTTCCACGTAGTGGGAAAGTAACTAAGTTTGAAGCAGGCGTTGAAGATAATAGATAAAAAGGTTAACCTATAGATAAAACACCTGCTCAGGAAAGTGTTTTAGGGCTTGGTTGGAGATGCCATCCGCGCCCGGAGCCTTTTTTAGGCTTAAGTCCTTTGATGAGGGATGAAATCTCATCATTGGACACAGATAGGTTCGGAGGCTATAGGTGGTGAGTTCCGGAGGCGGACCTCATCCTCCACTGCCTGGACCTGTGAGGGGTCGACGGGTTGAGAGCTAGGAGAGCATTGTGCGGCAATGCTATCTGCAAAGCACTCAGCCTTTTCTTCGTCCTCGAAGGCAACCGTACCGTCGGGACGGGAGAGAGGGGGAGTGTGGGTGATAGCGTCTATGCGGAGGGCTCTAGCCATCTGATAGTACGCTGTATGAGATGGAGAGATATTCTCCATGAGTTTACTCTTTTCGAGGTCTCGAAATTCAGAGAGGCGAAAACGGAGTTCTCGTTGAAGACGATTGGCCGTGCGCCTATATTCGGGGGTGGGATATTTTGCTGCTCTCCGGAAAGCAGCTTTTTTGGCTTTTAATAGGTTGCTAATATGTAGGGGAAGCCCACTATTGTTAGCAACCGGGACGACCCTTTCGTTCTCCTTAAGGGAGGATTTAATAAGGGTGGAGAGTGAATCGACCGCGGTGTCGATTTTTTCGGGACTGTCCGACGGTAGGGAGATGGTAGAGTCCTGTGAGTTCAGAGCTTTAGCTAGGGACTCCTTGAATCCCTTCCAATTAGTAAAGGTTTTCGTGTGTGTTGGGGGAGGTGGCTGATGGCCAAGAATGAGGGAGACCGGTCGGTAATCGGATCCTAGATCGTCTAGTGTCTCGATTGCTCTGAGGTTGAGAGAAACTCCTTGGAGTAACGCAAAATCTAGTACATCGGGGGCGTGATCGGTGTTATCGGGAAAGTGAGTAACACCGAGGGGACTATGGACGGTAATATCAAGAGACTGCGTGAAATCGAGCAGTATCTTGCCACTAGGGGACGTAATACGGCATGTCTATTCAGTATGCTTGGAGTTAAAATCTAACATAATGACTGAATTGCCTAAAGATAAAATAGCCTCAAAATATTTTTTGAGGGGATGGGTTCCTGAAGGGATGTAACAGGAGGCTATGAGGATGGACTGATATCCAGTCATAGCTAGCCTGCATACCGTGGCTTCCATATTGGTAAGCTGCGGAGTAGAAATGGGCGAGCAGTGAAATGTCTTCTTGTAATAAATGGCCGTTCCGCCGCCTCGGCGGTCGGGTCTGTCATTACGAAGAAGAGAGAAGTTTTTAATAGAAAGGCCTTTAGTGTCCTTAGGTTTCAGATTAGTTTCCTGTAGGAGAAGGAAATCGGCTTCACGATTCCGAAGAAAGAGCTTAAGATCTGGGAGGTTATTTCGCAAACCGCGAATATTAAAGGATACAAGCGATAAACGCTTAGGTATGATACGACCGTTAGACTATGGTAGAGCAAACTGCTCTGTCATTGAAGTTAAGTTAATTAAGTTAACTTAACTTACAACGAGCACAAAAGATTATGATGCTCTGTAAGAGCGAGGAGACGGTCCTGAGGGGACCTCGCAGCGCCCAAATTGCTTGCTAACACCGCGATTTCACTGACTTCGATATTCCTAATAGCGGAATAGATCGTTTTTAGGTCTTCAATAGTGGGCTGTGATTGTTGTTGTTGAGGGGCGAGGGTTGTCCGCGGTGAGTCTGCCTTATTGGGGCCCCAGGGAAAGACTGGAGGCTGCATAGGCTTTGATAAGCCCGGAGGGGGGCCGAATAATGCCCTGAGGGGGCCTAGGGGGACCCTGAGGGGGCCGAGAGAAGCCCTGGATGGGCTGAGAAAGGCCCTGACGGGGCCGTTGATAGAGAACCGGGAATGAGCGGTCATTGACCGGCGGCGGAGCTTGCCTACTGGGGCGAGGTTGAGGTGCGCAGGGGCAGCCTCTGAAGTTAGCCGGGTGGCCTGTTTGTTTACACAGGACACATGCTGGTGGGGATTCGGCGTCTTTGGGCCGAGGACACTCTTTGGTGTTGTGGGGTTCAAGGCACTTAACGCACCTGGGTGGGGCGGAGCAGTTGGCCGCCGCATGGCCATATAGCTGGCAGCGGTGTCACTGCGCCGGGAATCCGCGCCTATGTGGGGACTCAACCTTCACTCTCGACAGGCCACACACTGTGCGTACCTGCCGGAAGGTGGCTTTTGCCTCCGGCACGTTGGTTAGGATGACAAGGGCTAGATTGAACCTCTTGCCCGTTCTACTGTGCATTTTGTGCACGGCTTCTACGGGGGAAACCTTGGGACTTAAGGTCCTCAAGGATTTCCTCGTTAGAGAATTCAAAGGGGACGCCTCGGATGACGGCCCTGACTTTACGCTCTTCCGGAAGAGCGTACGTGTGATACGAAACTCGTCGGCTGTGAATAGCCTAGTGAGTTGACGGAATTCCTCGATCGAGTTGGGGATGATTTTAATAGCCTCCCCGAGGTTGATGGCATGGTCGTATTTTATTCTTGCGTCGTAGCAGGTTTTAGACAATTTGGTAAATTTTGCCTTGTCTCTTAGGAAGACAGGAGGCGGGACTTGCTTCTTGGCAAGGACTGGAGCACAACGAGAGGTTGGCTTGGCCGTAGTGGGGATGTCTAGTGACATAAGTGGGACCGCGGCAGCGGCGGGGGGCTGCGGGGGAAGAGGCGGCAGCGGGGACTTGATAACATGTTGGGGGCAGTGATTCTACTATTAGTATGGATTGGTTGTGGGACGGGTCCCTGTTCTCAGATGAACAGGGGCTTGAAATCGAGACGTACTACGAGTCAATATACACGTATAAAATAATACAAGAAACAAAGAATAACAAGAAAAATAACAAAAATCAACAATACAGTATAACAGTAAAAATAACAGTAAAGATAACAATAAAATACAGTAACAAGCGGAGGTCAGTCAAACCTTCCCGCCCGAAGACAAGAGCTGTTAGCGAAAGTGACTCACCAATGCGTCTACGCTGTACAGCGCGAGCAGGACAGCGGAGGTGCGAGAGCGAGAAAGCACTACCGTACAAGGACGAGAGCGCGGACTACCTGGATGCGACCGCTCGAGAGCGATGCCACAGGCGGAATGTATTTTTTTTGTTCTCAGCTTTATTGGTTTATATAGTGTAGGGTCGTAGGAAGCTAGGAAGTGGGGGTAAAGATAAGAGGACAACATTATACTTGTTTGTGTTTATTGTTAACTTATTCTAAGATACAATTAAGAATGGTAAACTTTGGAACAATAAACATTAGTATTTAAGGACGCGATTGCAAATCAAGAAAAATTAGGGTGTTTTTCGGCAGATTTTGAGACAAAATTGAACCAAATCGAATATAAGTAAAATCTACCATGTATAGATTGGTTCTTCATCTCCAAATGTTTGTAACTCTTTTGTTGAAAATAATAGTTTTTTATATTGTAAAAACGAACTTCCGTTGCCATTTTCTACAAAATTAACGATACCGGCTCGAGTTTCGGTACATTTATTGGTCTATATTCAATTAAAAAAATGTGTTTATTTTTATCAAAATGTCACAAATAGTGGTAGAAAAAATAAAAACTGATGCACATTTTTTCACAAAATGTTATAAAAAAACAAAAAAACAAATTGGAAACATAAGTACTTGACAAGTGATAAAATTATTATTTTTATACTTACAGTTTTTTATTTAGCTTTAAATATGTAGGATTTATATACATATAAACTTACCTCCGGACTTGATAGAGTAACCTGAAGGTAACTACTACTGCTACTCCTGGACGAGCGGAACTAGATGTGCCGAGTTTGGGCTTATTTTGTTAGTAATGATGAGACCTTACCTCCGGACTCGATGGTGTGACCTAAAGGTAAAATTTCGTGACCGCTATTGGAATTCCTCGACGAGTAGGACAAGGTGAGCCGAGTTTAAGCTCGTTTTGTTAGTTATGATGAAACCTTACCTTCGGACTTGATGGTGTGACCTGAAGGTGTACTTTCGTGACCGCTATTGGAACTCCTCGCCTAGTATAACTAGGTGTACCGAGAGTGGGCTCGTTTTGTTAATTATGATGAGTCCTTAACTCCGGACTTAATGGTAACTTACTTGACTTAACCGCCATTGTAACTCCTCGATGAGTAGGACCAGGTGTGCCATGTTTGGGCTCGTTTAGTTAGTTATAATGAGTTCTTACTTCCCGACTTGATGGTGTAATCTGATGGTGTTTTTTCGTGACCACTATTGGAACTCATTGCCGAGTAGAACTGTATGTGCCGAATTTGGGCCCGTTTTGTTAGTTATGATGAGACCTTATCTCCGGACTTGATGGAGTGACCTGAAGATCGACGGTCGAAGGACACATATTTATACAAGGCGCGGAGTTCCAATAGCGGTCACGAAAGTTCACGTTCAGGTCACACCATCGGGTCCGGAGGTAAGCTCTCATCATAACTAACAAAACGGGCCCAAACTCGGCACACGTAGTTCTACTAGTCTAGGAGTTACTGGAACTATATAAAATAATCTTCCAATTAAACCTTTAGGTCACTATCAAGACCGGAGGTAAGGACTCGTCATAACTTACAAAACGGAGCCCAAATTCTACTCGTCCAAGAATTCCAGCAGTTGTTACCGAAATACAGCTTCACTCCATCAAGTCCGGTGGTAAGACCTCATCATAACTAACAAAACGAACCCAAACTCGGCACACCTAGTTCTACTAGTCTAGGAGTTCCAGTTGTAATCACCGAATTAGACCTTCAGGTCACTCCATCAAGTCCGGTGGTAAGGTCTCATCATAACTAACAAAACGAACCCAAACTCGGCACACCTAGTTCTACTAGTCTAGGAGTTCCAGTTGCAATCACCGAATTACACTTTCAGGTCACTCTATCAAGTCCGGTTGAAAGGTCTCATCATAACTAAGAAAACGAACCCAAACTCGGCACACCTAGTTCTACTAGTCTAGGAGTTCCAGTTGTAATCACTGAATTACACCTTCAGGTCACTTCATCAAGTCCGGTGGTAAGGTGTTATCATAACTAACAAAGCGAACCCAAACTCGGCACACCTAGTTCTACAAGTCTAGGAGTTCCAATTGTAATCACCGAATTACACCTTCAGATCATTCCATCAAGTCCGGAGGTAGGTAAGGTCTTATTATAACTGACAAAACCAGTCCAAAGTCCACAGCTAACATTTCACTAACAGTAGAGGGCTTCCAGTGCCAAGCAGTAAAGTTGTTCAAACGACTCTAAATCAATAGCACGCTACAGACTATAAAATATAAATTTCTAGCGCGCTATTAAATACGCTATGTTATAGCGCGCTATTTATAAGAAAGCGTGTAGGAGGCCGGCAAGCGCGTTAAGTTTAGCAGCACGCTATATCTCGGAGTACGCTACATTACTTGTCGTTCATTGGATAGACTGCGTGCTTAATAGGAACATTATTTCATAATAAGTCGCATTTTAGATTAAAATAAAATAAAGTGGTAAAGAGATCAATGAACGCTCCTTCATACTTTTCAGGCTTACGACTTTCTATAATCCTAAAAATATATTTAAGGCATGTACTTTTTAAAACAAAATAAAATAAATAATTTTTTATTATAATTGATGTAAACGTTATTTTAACCATAATACAAATTATAAATCAAATAAAGGTGTATTTAAACGTTTATTGGTTGTATTTATAAAAATCAACTATTTACAAACATTATTATATACTCTTTTGTATCTATATATTATTTACATTTAAAAATATTAGTTAGGCTTCTTTTGTGGCAGACAACTGTGTCCTTCGATCACTTATAAATATACAGTATACACTAACTAAACAACGTCTAATACTAAATTAGTTCGTGCCCGATGAATAGCGTGATGCTAGATTAAATTTGTGTCACACGTCTACACCCAACAGCGCTGCTGCTAAAACTAATTGCTACTTGATATGAATGAATGGCGCTAAAGCGTCATAGCGCCACAGTAATGGTGGTTAATATAGCTGTGGCCGCCACAGCGCAATGGCGACTACTTACAAAGCACGTGCTATGCGTTATGGAGAGATAGCGCGCTATGGCGCGATATGGCGCTATGCGCTATATTAACCACCATTACCAAGCAGTCTCTCGAGCAGGTAATCGTATTTCGTATCCCTGGGAAGGGTGGTCGCTACCAAGCTATTTCTGATTTGTCTTGTGTTGTTAATTGTAAACATGATGGTAAGCTATTATTGGAAAAAAATTGTCCCGCTGGGTTTCTTGCTGGTTCTTCCCAGGACAGAGGTATTTTTTGCGAACCAGTGGTAAATGAAAAAAGTGACTTTCAATAAGTATTGTTATAATCTACATTGAATAAAAAAGTTTCTGTTTCTGTTTCTATCTAAGTAAATTTCTTAGGTATAAGAAATGAAAAACAAATTCAATCTTTCAAATTGTCAAAATAATTTCATTTGACTACGATTCAACGTGTGTGTGTGACCCGTGTCAATGTAATAGTTCGATTCTATACAAATTAATTTTGTAAACGCGTCCTTAAATATTACAATCTAATTAGTTTGGTTTCTAAGTAAGTAAACAATATAATTTAGTTTTAAAGTAAATTAACAATATAGGAGTATATAGGACTTATAACATAATATAAAGTAAATAGTATATAACACAACAATAGTACTTATGACATAACAATGGTCAATTATAATAAATACAGTGATTTTTTCATTCTTACATATTCAGTTTAAAACTGCTAGCTTAATATATATCATTGTTTACATTACTAGACTTAAACAGTGTCCGGAATATGCTATGGTTAGCATATTCCGGACACTGTTTAAGTCAATCAATACAAACAGAGTTCCCACATGACTCTGTTGATGCTTTTTATGTATAAAAAATAATATCACTGTAGTGATATTTTTTTTTTTCTATCTAAACACAACTAGTTCCAAACATTTTACCTGCCATAAATGGGTAAGCTGTTACTCAGTCATTTTGAGTTTAATGTTGTTATTTATGATGTACAAGTACTTACTAATTTAATACGGTGTATTTAAAACAAATATAAAGTCACAGGTAGTGGCATTTTACTTTTTGTTTTTTATCATTAGCGCAACCAGTTTAAAATATTTTTCTTACTATAGATATAGCGTGTGTAGGTAATATTATAAATGGACATATTATTATCCTTCACACATCTTGGCTTTAATAATGTTATTTGATGGTGTTTGGGATGAATACTCACAATCAATCAATACATGTAGAAGATAGTAGCTATTCACAAAACATTTGTACACAGACAAGCACTAAATTTTGTTGGAACAACAAAGAATTTTCCATCGATCTTAAAGTACCTATAATTAATGTACCTGCAACTTTGTTTTATACTATTAATTATTAAACAGTGCACTATTTTAACTTCTAATTTCAGTGAAAGGTACTAGACAATCGCTTTTAGTTTATATTATAAACGCGTTTATATTATAAAGCGCTAAAAACTAAAAGCGATAATTTATATTATCGCTTTTGGTTTTTAGCGCATGCACGCACGCGCACACGCACACGCACACGCACACGCACACGCACACGCACACGCACACGCACACGCACACGCACACGCACACGCACACGCACACGCCCACGCACAGTCACACGCACACGCACACGCACACACGCACACGCACACGCACACGCCCACGCACAGTCACACGCACGCACACGCACACGCACGCACACGCACACGCACACGCACATGCACACGCACACGCACACACACACACACACACACGCGCATTTACACTATACACCCTTCCTATCAGTTGGTCGACGTCTCGTAGGTTAGATCAGCGTGGCGTCGTCGACACAAGCCCATATAATATGATAATATTCTAAGCACATGAGTAGATAAACGGAGCAGAGGCAAAGCTTCTTAAGAACGTGCAAAATTGTTACTTATTTTGGTAGGGTTGTCACATAGTTGAAGACAAATTAAACATTTCTTAAATAGTTTTAATATTCACTATGATAGAATGTTTTACAAATTACTTACTATAATTATTTTCTTATATAATTTTTTTATTATAACAATTTATTTTTTCTTTTAATGGTGTGATAAATTCTGAATCTAACATAAAGTTTACTATAGCTCTTGAGGAGTTCCCGCCTGAAGAGACTGTCGGTAGCAGCAGTTTATGGTGAATATCATGTTTAGCAAACAAAATTAAATTTAAATACAAAGTTTCGAGTCAACGCTATTAACTACTATAGAGTTTCCTCCTAAGGAGATAATGCTGGCTGACCAAGCAGTTCATGATAAAAATCGTCTTAAACAATCAAAATTAAACTAACATACAACATTTCGTGACCCTGCTACTAACCGTTGAAGAGTTCCCTAGTGACGAGATAACCTTGGCTGCAGCATCACGTTATGTCTATCATATTGTTTGTTGCATTGCCGCTAAAATTACGGTATACTAAATTTCAACTCAATCAAATATCGGGAAGTGGTTCAAATTTTACTTGCAAAATGAGAATTTAACCCACATACCTTCTACATACCAACCTACGCCTACCCAACCTACAAATGTTTAGTAAAAGCTTGTATAACAATAAAAAGGTGAAAACACACCGCGTAGTACCCTCTTCTAAAACTACTGGCTACTTGAAAAAAGTAATAATCAATTATTTCCTTACCTATTGTCCTCGTTGGAATAGTTAAAGTATGATATGTTTTTATTTTTTATATTATTATTCATACACATAGTTCAATAAACAACCGTTATTTATAATACTATGTTTTTACATTAAATATTCAAACATGCAAATAACAAAACAAGCAACGTGCGTCGCGTTGACCCTGAGATTGTCAACTGGCTGGTTAGTGTAATCGGTTTTTTCCAGTCACGCCACGCGTACGCGACAAGCGGCCAGTGGTCACGTTCACATGTCCCGCGTGCTTGTAGTAGTGGAAACGACTTGCAATGTTGTATGAAGCTTTATCTCTGTTCCGTTTATCTACTCATGTGATCGTAAGGCAGTGGTTGCGAGTCAGCGATGTGAGAGTACTGCACCCTTGATCAATTGATCAGTCGCTCACGAGCACTGACGCGGAAAGATTGTCACATTGTCTTACAGATACTTTAAAAATTATTTAAGTGTGCCTATCTTTGATAATTTATTCTTAACTTTCTCTCTATCACTGTACTTCTTCCTTCTTATTGTCAAAACTTAAGTTGCATTCTCCTTCTGTCCAATTATTTCGGTGTGACTTTATATTTGTTTAAACTTTAAATATTAAATCGCGAGTGTTAGTACAGGACTACCTTTTATTTGTACAAATCCTTCTGTCTACAAACACCTAGCAGATACATCACCCAACTACAGAGGAACCCCTGAAGTGGTAGGCTGCCAAGGTGTCTGCCTGCTGCTATGAAATATTAATGGCAGAAGTACCATCATCTCTAAATATTCCTCAAGGCTCTTAAACCGAGGGAAAATTTAAAGGGAAGAGATGTCTTCGGATAACATCATTGAATGAACCATAAGGAGACAACCCACCAGTATTTTTCTTACATGAACGTCTGGTGAGCCCAAACTCGTTGACGCTACTACCACAATGTGATGAGGTTGGCAAATCGCCACTCATAGTAAGCTATGCTATGCGCAACCTTTCCCCAGCAAGATGCAATGTGCAAGATTACTTGATGATAAGGCGTGTAACAAGAGTGACTAGATTCCTTAGTCGAAGTAGCTAGAAAGCGGGCATAATCTTAACTACTATGGAAATTATGAAACAAATCTTTCTGCACACTTCGTACCAACGGAATAATCCACTGTTTATGTTGGTTAACTTCCAGTGGAACATTTTCCCCGGGACCACTTGTGGGAATACACCCATTTGTGTTGGAGACATTAATACAAGTGCAGCGTGACTACAACGTAACAATATTTTGAAGTATTAGGTAGGTTAGTGAAGAAGTAGCTAGAAGGCGGGCATAATCTTAGCTACTATGGAAATTATGAAATAGATCTTTCTGCACACTTCGTACCAACGGAATAACACACTGTTTTTGTTGGTTAACTTCCAGTGGAACATTTTCCAGGGACCACTTGTGGGAATACACCCATTTGTGTTGGAGACATATTAATACAATTGCAGCGTAACTACAACGCAACAACATTTTGAAGTTTTCTTGAAGTATTAGGTAGGTAAGTGAAGCTCGCAAAGGAAAACAACAAATAAATAATACCGTCCAACTAGCAGTTTCAGCAGCTACGTTCGAAAGTTTTTCTTTGTGTGATCTTAACAAAAATGATTAAGTATGCTGTTGCGTGATATAAAAAACAACGCGAAAATCAATCAATCTAAAAATAAATAAGTACTGGATTTTTCACAGATATAGCTAAAGATTACGCTGTTTAAAACTTATTGTATATCCCTCTACACGAGCAGCCTCTATAGCATAACCATGCAGCCGGCTGCGTGGTTATATGGAGACTTTTACCCACTAAACCCCACCTTTTAGGGACTGGCTTAACGGTTTAACTAGAGATCTCTAAGCCGTATACGGACGCGACCCTCCTTGGCAGAAAGGAGGGCGCAATTGGGCAAAATTGTTGTATGGATCATGTACTGGAAAATAAATAATCCTAACATTTGTAGGTTTCGGTTTGAAAGATTTTTATTTATTCTCTTATTTATTATATTTATTCAACTTTTTGGCATTCCTTTTGATCGCTTCAATTATAGGTATCAAATAGTTTTTGTACACGCTCCGTCTCTTTTGATTTAAGTCAGAATGTTGAATGATTAGGTAAATTTCTGTAGATGAGTGTTAAGATATGAAAATGATTGATGGGTAATAAAAGGTCTCATAACAAGTTGGAAGTGTGTCCTTGTCTGCCGTAGTCGGCTAATGTCGACGTTCATCGTGATATTTAAATCGCTGCAACTTACCGTTTTTCCCGGTGATTGAAATTAATTTTAAACCGAGTGCAAAAGGCGAGAAGATTCTTATTATATTTAATGCGTATCTTATGTAAGTTCACCGATTTATCGAAAAATCCTTAACCGATTTTAATGATTCTTCTTTTACTCAATAGGTTTATTAAGCTTTAGTATTGACCGTAAAAGTGAGAACAAAAAGGTAAAAACTAAAGAATGAAATTTTAAATGCACCTTGAACTTGTGACATGCTAAGCAGTAAGGTTCTTGGAGGACTAATACCACTCAAAAGGGAAAAAAATTAAACTATAAAAAACATTAAAAGCGGAGTTCCAAAACAAAAATCAATGATAATATCCATCTCTGATAGTGTTGCGCGCCTAAGTGTCAGAAGTGGTAACCGTGAGGATGTTCAGGACAGACCACCTCAGCAACGAGTAGAAGGACAGCTTACAAAAAATGCTCAGCAGGAAGATCCGGACATCAAGCCGATTCTGGAATGGATGAAGGCCAGTGCTCCCAAGCCCAAATGGAGCGGCGTCTCAGCGATGAGTTCGACCACTAAAAGCTATTGGGCCCAGTGGGACAGCTTGCTGCTTCAGGATGGACTTCTGTGCCGTAAATGGGAAAATGTTCGGGGAGAGAGCTGTCATTTGCAAATGGTTGTTCCTAAAGCTAAAGTACCGGATGTTCTACAACTGTACCATAATGATTGTTCAGGAGGCCATCTGGGAGTTAAACGTACTCTACTGAAGATCCGAGAACGGTTTTACTGGGTCCACTATCGAAACAAAGTCGAGGACTGGTGTCGCAAATGTACAAGTTGTGCGGCTGTAAAGGGACCTCAGACTCGTAGTAGAGGTGCATTGAAGTTGTACAATGTTGGTGCACCATGGGAGAGAATAGCCATTGACGTGGCAGGGCCGTTTCCGGAGAGTGAAAGCGGTAACAAGTATTTAATGATTGTGATGGATTACTTCACTAAGTGGCCAGAAGTCTTCGCCATTTCAAATCAAGAAGCTTCAACAGTTGCAGATAAATTAGTTCATGAAGTCTTCTGTCGTTTAGAGATTCACAGAGATCAAGGAAGGAATTTTGAGTCTCAAATATTCCAGGAAACTTGCCGAGTTATGGGTACTCATAATACAAGGACGACTTCTTATTACTCGCAATCTGATGGAATGGTAGAACGATTTAATCAGACATTGGAGAGGTACCTAGCAAAAGTTGCAGACAACGGGAATGAGATTGGAACAAGCACATACAACCGTTTTTGTTATACCGTTCATATCGAAGCGCTGTTCACGAAAGTACATCAGTGACACCAGCTTTCGCAAACTTTGGAAGAGAATTACGGCTGCCTGCAGACCTGATCACCGGGATACCACCTGATGCCCCACGCAGTATAACCGATTATGCAAATGATTTGCGGAACAAAATGAATGACATTTATGAGCACGTCAGACAATCGGGCCAGCAAATGTCTGAAAAGATGAAAACCCGGCATGACCGCAACATGTACAACAAAGGGTTCGACGAAGGTTCACTGGTGTGGTTGCACAATCCAGACCGCAGCAAAAGGAAATCTCCTAAGCTTCAAGCTAAATGGGACGGCTCATACCGGATTGTGACCAGGATCAACGATGTAACCTACCGGATACAGAAAGGCGCAAGAGGGACTTCTAAGATCGTCCATGTGGATCGCCTGGCGCGTTATTATGGAGCCGATAATGCGCGGGACGAGCATGTCTTAGGAGGCGGCAGTGTTGGGCGCCTAAGTTGACGTCAGGTACCTGGCACTAGCGCCATCTAGTGTCGAGGACCAGAGCGAGGAGGGCTTCCTAGAAAATGTCAATCTTGAACTTTCGACCAACAGCGCCATCTAGTATCGAACAGCAGAATTATGCTTTCAAGAAGCCCCACACTCGAATTTTCTGCGTCTGGTCGGTCGGCGCCCGTATATATTTGAATATGCTTGATGTTTCGGTGTAAAATGTGTATTTAAAGCCGCTGCATGCTGCGATCGGGGCCGTACTGAATTTGGCGAGACAAGCGAAGCTTGGGAGCGAAATAAAGTGAATCAATGTGATTAATTATTAGTGCCTTTTAAGTTTTAATTGTTGTTCGGTAATAAAAGTGTAAATTTTGGCAATTCAATCGGCAGTTCTTACTGTCACAAACCTCAAGCTTGTAACAATAGCTTTGAAGTCAGTGCTTGAACTCTTCGATATATACTATATCGAAGAGTTCAAGCACTGACATATACATAATAGCTTCAGAAGTAGGTGCATATAGATATACTATATGCACCTACTTCTGAAGCTATTCACTACCATCATCATATTTACAGCCCTTCACAAGTCCACTGAGAAACATAGGCGTTATCCAAGAAATGCCACATAGCACGATCCCGCGCCGCCTGCATCCATCAACTTTCTGTATCTCGTACCAGGTCGTCACTCCAATGGCGGGCTGGCCTACACCACTTATGGGTACGACAATGCCACTCAAGAACTTATCTTCCCCATCGTTTGTCGGTTCTTATGCTTATTAATCCTTTGAACCATGTCGGCTACTCTGGTTCTACTGCGGATATCCTTATATATTATAGAAAACTCCGAGCATAGCTTTATCCATAGCTGTTCGGACAGCAGTGAGGGACCACGTCTCAAATCAATATGTCATCACTGGTACCATTCACTGGATGTATTGATCTTGTTTTCACGTTAAGATATATATCAGACGAAAAGATATGTCAAATGATGGATCGCAGCGCTACTGAATTTCTTCCAAAAATGAAGACATTTTTTTACCTGTCATAAGTGACAGGTTTGATTTTAATTTATTTAAAAATGTCTTGTTTTATATTTGATGTACTCTTTTAAGAATTGCTTCACCGGATCAACTCTGTTCATTAGAATAATGTTATATTCTGTAGAAGAATAATTCCTAATCGACAATGACCTACATAATAATAAATGATATTTTTAGAATAATTTTACGTCAGCTACCAATATTTAAGGGAGTAGTTTTTTTTGAGTAAATAATGTTTTACATATAAATAATAATATTTTATATTATTGAACAAATAAATAAAAAATTGATAAAATTTTAGATTTATGTAATTAATTAATAAATTTGACATAAGTACAAAAATAAATGTTTGTAATTGACATTGTATAATGATTGACATATGAATATTAATATTTGACGATTAGGTTATCGAAAGAATATGGATATATCGACTATATTAAAAAAAAAAAACAATCGTAAATCATTTAGATTAATTCATTTATTATACTTATTTAACAATTTTATTATAAATTTATGATAATGTTACATTATAGTTCTCATTAATTATTGTTTAATTTAAATAAGACGACTATGTGTACCAATATTATTCAATGAGAGTTTTCAAAAACACTCGTAGTTGTATGTATAATTCGCAGTTATATCGCTTCGAAGTATTCGCTTGATTTACCAATTCAATACTCACTCGGTCGCGGTCTCTACTGGCTTTTTATAGGCCTTTCCTACTGAAACATCTAGAATGTTCGAGCACATACCGGGTCCCAACCGACTAAGTGCAGAAATTACTCTCATAATTTTGCCACTCGATATTAGATGGCGCTAGTGGGAAAGTTCTGGCATGGCATTTTCTAGAAAGCTCTCCTAGTTCTGCTACTCGATACTAGATGGCGATTGTGGCATTTACCAGGCATTAATTATGGCGTGCAACACTGTCCCCTTCTAAGACATGCTCGTCTCGAGCATTATTGGTCCCATAATAACGCACCAGTCGATCCAAATGGACAATCTTAGGAGACCCTCTTGCACCTTTCTGAAACGGCCCCGCAACGTTAAGGGCTATCCTCTCTCATGGTTCTCCAACATTGTACAATTTCAATACACCTGTACTATGAGTATGAGGTCCCTTCACAGCCGCACAACTTGTACATTTGCGACAAAAATCCTCGACATCGTCACGACAGTGGACCCAGTAAAACCGCTTTCAGATCTTCAGTAGAGTTCGTTTAACTCCCAGGTGGCCTCCTGAGCAACCATTATGGTACGGCTGTAGAACATCAGGTACTTTTTCTATCTTTATTATATTCCAGAATCGGCTTGATGTCCAAATCTTCCTGCTGTGCACGTTGTAGGCTGTCCTTCCACTCGTTGCTGAGGTCGTCTGTCATGAGCATCCTTACTGTCTTCTTGAATATGCATATGCATTGCCATGGGATTTCCTGTTGCGGTGTTCGATCACAAAGTCATATTTCTGCTGCTGCTGGGCGGTGCTGTTAACTGTACTACCCTCTCGAGATCGATCATTTTACCTTTTTTGAACAATTAAAATAATACATAAATACATATCTAATGTGTCATAAGTCATAACAGAGCAATGAATGATTTACAAATAAATTAATGTATATATATAATTTAAAAAACCATTGTTACCACAAGTTCTATTTATCACTGGTTTTTTAAATGGATTGTTTTTGTACACTATATAACGAATACATTTTGGTGGGTTTGATTTTCATTACGAGAGAAATTTTTGTATTAGTATCGTGTGTTAACGCAAAATATCGCAGTTGTAATAAATACTTAGCTCATGAGAGCTTCTACATTTACATTTTTAAGAAGCATCCGTTCTTCTTTATCTATCAAAGATTTTAAATCCAGATTCTACAAAAAATATCAAACTGGCAACTTCTTTCTTTAAAAAAAGATTCTAGCTTGGAGTGTTCAATTTTTTTATAATAATAATGCTATTGCGACATTCTTCTTTATCTTGGTATAAGTGCAATGGTGGGAATTGAATTATAATCTTCAGATGTTTCCTTAGACTGAGCTTGAGAAACAAATCGGCTCTTTTATGCCGTTATTATCTTTCTTTGCAGCTTACTCTCAATCTCAATAATAATATAGTAGAAAATTTTAATCAAACATAATATTATCTTCAGTAAACTATTAAAAAGAACTGTCAACGATTCATTAATGGCATCGTAAGATGTTAGTCTGTCATCTGGTAGATTAAATGATAATAAAATTATTATTGTTTTTCTAGAGCCATAAATATGGCTCTAGAAAAACAAGATTTACCTTGTACATTTTTTAAGTGGAGAATAGAGCTTTATTTCACAACTACAACTAACCACACACTACACTATATTACATATTCAACATTTTACTGGTGGCACGGGGCATTGTATATAAGTACTCAGGGTTGGCGACGCATTGATAATCGACGTATAATATATAATCTGTTTACTTTCCTTCAGGTTGACTGCAAGATAGTTTTCTTTTTCCATGATACAAAAAAAGCTTATGGATCAAATATAGTGTGGTATGAAAATTAGCTTGGTGACCTCGACTAATCGTCTACTATTGTTTGCCAACACTTGAAAGTCAGAGGTCTGAAAATGATCTGAGAAAATGACAATGATTCTTGTGATCAAAGTCAATTAAGTCCGTCATTACAAAAGTACTTCCATATATATCTTAAACTCTAACCTTTAGGAAACCTACAAAAAATAAAATAAAAATAAAACATTATGGTCGAAGTTCAGAGTAGTTAAATAATATATTAATAAGTAAGTAAGTATTATAGTTAATTTGTAAAATTATACTATAATTAGGCTAACTTTGTTTCATTTTATAAAAAGAAGAAGAAGAAGAAGAAGTTAAATAAATCAGAAAACGTATTTAATTACTTATTTTGGTCCCTGTAAATAACTTTTGTTACAAAAATATGAAATGTTACTTTACACATTTTTACTATCTGTATAGAATTAATGACATAAGATTTTATTATGTTGGCTATATATTATTAATGATTATTCATCATTGTACTTACACAGATTTTAAACAATATGTAATTAAGGTACAATAACTACCAAACTGTTAAAAAAATATAGGCTTTGATTTTCATCTATTAAGCGATTCGTTAGAAATTAGCTGAATAAACTTTTAAATTAGATTTTTATACTCTCCAATGCTTTCATAAGGTAAACTAAGATTCAATGAATATTACGTTTAAGAAAAAGATATTAAAATTTGAAACTGGACAAAAGATTCAATTAAAATTGTAAGAGTATCCTTCAATAAAACGATTTATTTTATAGAACTTAATAATTTCAGTTAAAGACAAATCTGAATAACGCCTATACTCTCCACGCTGGGCAGGCGAGGTGGTGAGCGCAGACAGAGCCAAAAAGCAAGGTAGTTGAATAAAACTATTATTTACGGATTTTATCGCGTTTAATTACTTTAATTTATTTTTATTATTATCCCGACGTTTCGGGTGCTTTACAGCGCCCATGGTCACGGGGGGACTGAGATGTTTGACGTCCCAATGTCATAGTTAGTCCGGCTACCTTCAGTTTTTTAATATTAATTTTTGGTCCGATTTACGCAAAACGAGCTTATAGTATCATGAAGTCTTGCAGTGGTATGCTTGGGTTTGGGTTTAATTTTGTTAATTATAGGATCCCAAGCAGATGGTAGCACCCAACCATCTTCTCTATTGAAATTTGGATGTTTTTTAATTTCAATAGCTTCGCGTATCATCCTTGGTAGGAATCGGTGTTCTTTTGCGAGAATTTGTGGTTTATCAAATCTAATGTAATGGTGGGGACGATCTTGAACATGTTCGCAGACTGCAGACTTCCCGGAGCGTCGGTGCTTCACATCAGCTATATGTTCCTTCACGCGGGTTTTTATAGATCTCTTTGTTTGACCTATGTAAGAGAGACCACATTCACAATCTAGCTTATACACACCTGCATCTTGTAGAGGAATATTACATTTGATGGATGGTAAAAATTGACTAATCTTCTTCAGCGGCTTGTAGTATGTCTTAATGGACGCTCGCTTCAAGATGTAGCCAATCTTGTCCGTGACTCCTCTAACATATGGTAGTAGAGCAGGCGCGCGCTCGACTGTGGCCGGCTTCACTCGTTCACTGTGACGTAGGCGCGGGACCCGAAGCTTGTTGTCTTGCAATACTTGCTTGACGTGCTGAAGCTCCGCGGCCAGATGTTTTCTGTCACAGATCCCTCGTGCTCTCTGAAACAAAGATTTACCCACGGTAGCTAACTGTGAAGGATCCTGAAGGATCCTATAATCCTATAATATATGTGAAGGATCCTGAAGGATGATATAAAAACCCGCGTGAAGGAACATATAGCTGATGTGAAGCACCGACGCTCCGGGAAGTCTGCAGTCTGCGAACATGTTCAAGATCGTCCCCACCATTACATTAGATTTGATAAACCACAAATTCTCGCAAAAGAACACCGATTCCTACCAAGGATGATACGCGAAGCTATTGAAATTAAAAAACATCCAAATTTCAATAGAGAAGATGGTTGGGTGCTACCATCTGCTTGGGATCCTATAATTAACAAAATTAAACCCAAACCCAAGCATACCACTGCAAGACTTCATGATACTATAAGCTCGTTTTGCGTAAATCGGACCAAAAATTAATATTAAAAAACTGAAGGTAGCCGGACTAACTATGACACTGGGACGTCAAACATCTCAGTCCCCCCCCGTCCATGGGCGCTGTAAAGCACCCGAAACGTCGGGATAATAATAAAAATAAATTAAAGTAATTAAACGCGATAAAATCCGTAAATAATAGTTTTATTCAATGTGTAGTGTTCGCGTAAATTTAAGAAATCATTAAGTAAGGTAGTGCTCTTGTAAGCATTATTCATTTTACTTATAGCCTAATAAATCATTTATTTGAATTATTATTTTATATATAGAGTGAATAGGCTTCTGTTAGGATACGACAGTGGGATTTACCATCTAAGTCCTCATTACCACTTCCATTAGGTGGAACTGAAGTGAAGCACTAGTTTTATATCTGAATAGACGCCAAAATCCAAAGCAGTTGCTTAAATCATAGGATCTATAGGAATGTACTATTACATTATAATGTTCTATATATTACTGTATATGATTTTTTTGACTTATATACATTATAATAAAAAATAAAAATATAAATTTCTTTGCAACTTTCCGCTAAACGAGCGGCCAGTGTTGCCATTTCCAAAGCTCAGAATATTTGGCTTAATGAGGAATGTCGTCGTTGGTTTTCCAATAGAGATAACTTAAAAACCCACCTTATAGTATTATATTTAAGAAATTTATATTTTTATTTTTTATTATAATGGATTTCCGCAAAGTAACGCCTGATTCTATCAATTATCTTATATACATTATACAATATTTATAGAAGTGTATATATATATATATATATATATATATATATATATATATATATATATATATATATATAATATACTTCTATAAATATTGTATATTTCTGTATATTATTTACTTATATAAATAAAATAAAAATATAAATAAAAATAAAGGTAAAATTAATAGTAAAAATAAAATTAAAAATAAATTTAGCATTTTCTGTATTTACTCATATACATTATAGATTACTATATATTATGTATTTCTTATATGTACTATATACCATCTCAGAGGGGTTCTAGGGAAGTCCACATTAACGTTTGACGAATTAACGACGGTGTTGGCACAAATTGGGGCGTGCCTCAACTCGAGACCGCTTTCCTGTGTTGATCAAAATGAGTTAACGGTGTTAACTCCTGGTCAGATTCTGGTTTGTGAACTGGTTGGTCAAATTTCAAAAAGGCTTATATTTCTAGTCTCAGACGGTGGAAACTTACCCTAAGAATGGTACAGGACTATTTGCGGTGGTGGCCACAAGATTACTTAAACCTATTTTTACAACGACATAAGTGGGCTCACCAAAATCCAGAACTGGCGATAGGGAGCGTAGTTCTGATAAAAGAGGATGATTTACCTACTGGTAAGTGGTTGCTGGGAAAGATTAAGTTAAAATATCCTGGCCCCGACGGAATCACTCGAGTCGTTACTGTTAAAACTAAAAATTCCCTCAAGAGACCTATTAGCAAATTGGCTATTCTTCCTATAGCAACTTAAATTTTGTGTTTGTAAAGTATGCTTTAATAATATGTATTGTCAATTATAGCATGCCTGTAATTTGTAAGAATTACGCAATTTTTTTTGTTTGTCATTTGTATAGCTTCACCTATGTTATTGTTTTATTAAAATTTTGTATCTGCGCACCCCATATTATTAGACATGTTGCATGGTGGGCGGTTTAGATTAAGAGAACGACATTCTTCAATATGTCCTTGGTGGGCGGTACGTCAAATATTTCGTATGTGCAAGGTTTACCTATCGCTTCCCTAGATGGCGTTAGGATCAAATTATATAGCGATATGGTTGCACTACTGAGCAAACCATATATGTATTTTGGATTTTTATTGTTGTGAGTTTTTTCCTTGTGAAATAAATCAACCTAAGGTTCGTTTAGAAACAGTTGAGTGTTTTATTGGGTGTTCTCACCTTCGGACCTCAAATCTGTACACAATATCATGCCTACTTTTATAGAGGGATCTAAGAACGACGTAGAGAATTATCGTCCAATCTCATTACTGTCCGTATTGTCAAAGGTATTTGAAAGACTAGTACATAACGTTGTTTATCATGCCCTTCGTAATATAATTATACCCGAACAACATGGACTTGTTAAATAATGATGCAAAGTGAGCCTTGTTTATACTATTTATATATATTACATAATTATTATTTATTTGAAAATATGGATTTGCTTTAAATGGGATTTTTAGTGATTTGATGAGATGGGTTTTATTCTTACATTACAAATAAAACTAAGAGAGTTGTCATTAATGGCCATACATTTAGCTTAATTATTGTCTCATCGGTATACTACAAGGCTCTGTTCTTGGTCTTTTACTGTTTATTATATTAATTAATTAGCTGTGCCCTGTAGTTTCACGTCTTCAAAGGGTTTTAAATTCCAGTTATTATGGAAATCCAGGTTTTTTTTTCAAAATTGAATATTTCACGAACCAATCGATTTTGATGTAAATAACATCGGTAATCAACGCATTTTTTTCAACTTAACAAAAAACCTATTATGAAAAATTGATTTCACGGAAAATTTTGAAAAAAAAACCCCTTTTTCGGAGATTTCTTTCTCTCACGAACGAATCAACCGATTTTGATGCGGTTCACTACAACTGACGTACGTTTTTGAGTACAAGAGCGGATTAGATTATAAAATTGATCAAAACATGTTTATTAAAGTAATTGCAAGAAAACTACTTATTGAAAATTAAAAAATTCGGATTTTTGAGGTTTTCTCAGAATCAATCATTACGATTCGGTCTAAATTTACAGAAAATCTAAGTTCATCAATTTAGATGCCGAAAACCCGTTTTTGGATCAGACACTCTGTCACAAAGATATGACAAGTTTACATACACATGCATGAGATACGCACGCACGCACGCACGCACGCATTCACGCACGCACCCATACAAACATACCCAATACGTCATCGCAAAAATATCGAGGATAGCTTCCTAGGACCTCGATTTTCAAAAACCGGGGATGAAAACAATAACTTCCCCATTTTTCGAAAATCGTTATTTTTGTTATTGGAAGTTAAAAATAATCCACACTGTTTTCAACAGTAATTAATAAAAGCTTCACAAAAATGAAAATTTTAAAGATAAAACTAGGGCACTTTAGATTTATTAAAAAAATCTGAACAGTTTTCCACTGTAATAAACTAGGTCCATAGAAACAAAAATAGCAGTTTTGTAGATCGTAAATTTCGTTAACTCTCACATTCGAATAGTCTATGTAAATAGCTTAACACAATTTAAAAACTAAATTGTTTTAGCTTCCATTTTTTTACTGAATAAATTGGGCTTAAACTAACTAGATATTGTTAATTTAGTTAAGAATTGTTCCATTGACATTAAAAGTAATAATGCAATAAAAATGATTTTCCCCATTATGTAAAAAATTATATATATATATATATATATATATATATATATATATATATATATATATATATATATATATATATATATATATATATATATATATATATCAACTATCAACTCCGTGAGCATCTTCCTGATAACTATAGTGATATTACAAAAAACTGCGGTTACAAACCCGCTCGCCAAACGTGGCAACTATGGCAAATTTCCTCCCATGAATGACGACGCAAACAAACGGCCCCCAGTCCCCGGTGGCCCCGCTATTCCTGGCTACGGTGGCGACCATGGTAACGGCGGGGCAGGGGGTGCTAAGATTCTCCGGTGGAGGTTCGGTTGCCACCTACGACGACTCGACCTGGCAAGATATAATGCACGCACCCTGAGGACAGACGAGAAGATACTGGAGCTGGAAGAAGAGGTAGACAAGTTGCGCTGACATATTATTGGATTATCCGAGGTCCGAAGAGAGGGGGGAGGACACGGTAAACCCCGAGTCCGGCAACTTGTTATATCACCGGGAGGGCGACCATCTGTCCCAAGGAGGGTATCAGATTTATTGTCTATAAGTCTCTCGTCAATAATGTTGTAAAGATTGGGAATGTGTCGACGAGGGTCGCGAACCTGATACTCAGAATCACAGAACAGTATTCGCTGAAGGTCATACAGGTTTACGCACCAACCTCGGCACATCCCGATGAGGAAGTGGAGAAATAAAAAACGTATGAGGATATTTCCAGAGCCATGCGATCCTCCAAAACCCACTACACGGTGTTGATGGGAGACTTCAACGCAAAACTAGGCACAAGAGAAAACGGTGAGCTGAAGTTAAGGAAATTTGGAGTAGGGCAGCGGAACCGAAGGGGCCAGCAGCTGGCCGACTTTATGGAGAAAGAGGGACTCTTTATGATGAACTCTTTCTTCCAGAAGCGGCCCCACAGGAAGTGCACCTGGTCGAGCCCCGACGGTTCGACAAAAATGAGATTGACTTCATTATGACGACCAGACGCCAACTGTTCAGTGATGTCTCAGTGATCGCAAGGGTGAAAACTGGCAGCGATCACCGAATGGTTGGAGGCACACTGAACCTACACGTTAAGTTGGAGAGGTCTCGTCTAATGAAGTCAACGCTCCGTCCCCCCTCGTGCTCTAATCCAGAATCCCGAAACCTTTCAGCTCGAGTTACGTAACCGCTTTCAGTGCCTAGAAGATTGCAATGCAGGGGACGATATGAATGACAAGCTCGTGGAAACTGTCCATGCGGTCGGAGCTAAGTTCTGCAAGACCCACCGCAGAAGAACACAAAAACTCTCTGACCACACTCTTAATCTCATGGCTGTTAGACGGGAGATGAGGCTGCAATCGTCAACAGATTTGACAGCATACAGGCAACTGAACAGACAGATCTCCAAACGCATGCGGCGAGACTTACGCAACTTTAATACTGCTCGTATTAATGAAGCGATCGAGCGGAACCAGGGCTCCAAAGTCTTACCCGAGATCTGTCTGCCAGAAAGAACCAACTGTCAAAGCTGAAGACTGAGTGTGGCAACATCGTTTCCGGGACACCTGAGATTCTGAGTGAGATTGAGAGGTTCTATGGGCAGCTGTACACATTATCGTTGGAGCCACACGCAAGTGTGAGTAAAGATCCAAGAGCAAGTCTTATCCGACACTATTCCGATGATATCCCGGACGTCAGTCTGAGTGAGATTAGAATGGCTCTCCACCACCTTAAAAACGGCAAGGCCCCGGGCGAGGATGGAATCACAGCGGAACTTCTGAAAGCGGGTAGAACACCGGTACTTGAAGTACTTCAGAAGCTCTTCAATTCCTTCCTCCATGGTGGCATTACTCCGGAGGCGTGGAGCAGAAGCGCGGTGGTCTTGTTCTTTAAGAAAGGCTACAACGCTCTCTTGAAGAACTACAGACTGATTTCCCTTCTGAGCCGCGTCTACATGCCATTTTCGAGAGTCATTACGAATCGTCTCGCACGCAGACTCGACGACTTCCAACCTCCCGAACAAGCCGATTTCCGAAATGGCTTCAGTACCATAGACCACATACATACCCTGCGGCAGATTGTACAGAAGACCGAAGAGTACAATCTGCCACTTTGCCTGGTATATGTGAACCATGAGAAAGCCTTTGATTCCGTCGAAATTTGGGCGGTGCTACGGTCCCTTCAGTGGTGCCAAGTTGACTATCGGTATATCAAAGTGCTGAAGTGTTTGTACAGTAGGGCTACGATGGCTATCCGAGTACAGAACCAGAGTTCGAAACCAATCCAACTGCAGAGAGGTGTAAGACAGGGTGACGTTATATCCCCGAAACTCTTCACCACTGCGTTGGAAGACGTTTTCGAGCTACTGAACTGGAAAGGATAGCGTATTAACATCAATGGCGAGTACATCACTCACCTCCGATTTGCCGACGATATAGTCCTTATGGCAGAATCGCTGGAGGAACTTAGCACTATGCTCAATGACCTCAATGGTGTCTCCCAACGGATAGGTCTTAAGATGAACATGGACAAAACAAATATCATGTTTAATGTGCATGTCACACCTATGCCTGTAGTTGTTGGGAGCACTATGCTCGAAGTTGTTGACGAGTACGTTTACCTGGGACAAATAGTCCGACTAGGTAAGTCCAATTTCGACCGAGAGGTCAATCGACGGATTCAACTCGGCTGGGCAGCGTTCGGGAAATTACGGCATATCTTTTCGTCAGGTATACCTCAATCTCTAAAAACTAGATTGTACAACCAGTGCGTGTTGCCAGTGATGACTTACGGATCTGAGACGTGGTCCTTCACTGCTGGCCATATGAGGACGCTCAAGGTCGCCCAGCGAGCTATGGAAAGGGATATGCTCAGAGTTTCTCTGCGTGATCGACTCAGAAATGAGGATATCTGGAGAAAAACAAGATTAACCAACATAGCCCAACGGATTAGTAAGCTGAAGCGGCAATGGGCCGGCCATATAGCTCGAAGAACCGATAACGGATGGGGATGAAAGGTTCTCGAGTGGCAGCCTCGTACCGGTAGGCGTAGTGTAGGGCGACCCCCTACTAGATGGAGTTACGACCTGGTAAGACATGCAGGAAGTCGATGGATGAAGGTGGCTCTGGACCGTACTTTGTGGCATTACTTGGGGGAGGCCTATGTTCAGCAGTGGACTTGTGAAGGGCTGTAATGATGATGGTGATGATGATATATCAACTCCAAAAAGGCAGAAGTTGTTCTGCCCTTTTGAACGACACTTTGTCGTGTCCTATTAAAAATTCTTAAATTTGCAAAAAAAAAAATTCACTCATGGCCAAAAAATTATCCTATCTCTCAAGATGGACCAAACTGTACACGATGTGCTAATTTGATTAAAATCGGTTAAGTGGTTTAGGAGTCCATCACGGACATACAACGTGACCCGTAATTTATATATATTAAGATATATGTATGGAGCAGGATAAATATGTATATATATATATATATATATATATATATACATACATACGTAATTTATAATACATTAAGATATCTGTGTGGACCAGGATAAATAAATAAGTTTTGATCTTTCTAATGATCTTTCTGAAGGTTTAGTAATAGGCCGTTTGTAATATTTATGGCGTGATTGTCTTAGTTAGGACCCTTACTTACTTTGTATTTGTTTAATAACTTAGTTCTTTTGGAAGAATGAATATTCACAAGAGCAATTGAAAGCTGATGGTAGTGCTATATAAGCTAAGTGAACTCCGTTCACGAAGACAGGGCTCGAGAAATGTTAAGAACATAAATCGTCCCTATTCCGCTTGTATCAGGTTAACATTATTAATTTATAATTATTTATCCCTTCCTGCTTGGAAAAGGCTCACAATATATTTATACATAAAATACCCGATACAAGGGTTTTGCTCTCCCATATTTATTGAAAAAAAAAGATGTGGGGAAGGCACACATGTGTGTGACATGAGTCTACCGCTCACCTCAAGGGAATGGGGTCCCACGTTGTGCGGCTATCGGCCGCATCCTTGAGAGTCTACTCTCCAGCTACCATCCGCATGAAGTCGACACATGCTCCACCAACCAATACAACGGCAGATATAGCCAAAAGGCAGTTATAATATAAGAGTAATAATTCGCCATCGGAAAGGGTTTGTGTCACTGACGTTGAGTAAATGCATTTTCGATCATGTTTGTCTCACCCACCAACAAGTTGCCTTCAATCATTCAAAGGTGGGAAAGTTACAGATATATATTATTATGTTGTTATATAAAACATAATTGAGGTCAGACAGTCTGCAGCACCGTAACCCGACCCGACTTGGGCAAAGCTACTTAGGTGCGAATCAAACCAAGACGCAGAGAGCGCCATTGAGAATAGCATCCCACCAAACAACCATCGCAGAGACGCAATTCTGCAGAACGCAACAAGCATCAATACGACTACCGTCAGGCTCACACCATCCCAAGGACTCCCATACATCCCAGCAGACACCACCACCCGCATACCTCCATCAACCAGATCTATAAGAATGCGTCGAATCAGGCGCAGCACACTGTGTGAGATAATTATGAGGAAAACTTATGTTTAGCAGTGGTTGTGTGTGCAGTGGCAGTGCAAAAGGTTTTGACGGTAACGGTAAATTGCATTGACTAGGGTCTGAGGGCAACAATTTTTGGTCTAGCTGTCCCGTGCAGCAGAAACCCATGCTTCGCCACGGATTATTGTCATCCAGTACACTACTATACGATTTTGCAATATTTTTCCAACCATTGTACCATAATAATAAGCACTTTTACGTGGTAGAGCAATGTTGCAGCTATATTGTGGTTGTGGCGCAAATGGGTCGGCTCAACCGTGGTAGGACCACTATCTCTCAGAATACCAGCGTAAAATAGCAGCTTAATGCTGCTGTGTTTCGTTTGATGAGTGTAGAGAACTGGAGACCCTTTTTACTGGAAACGAGGCATTCCATCTCCATTCTTAGGGCTGGCAACGCATCTGCATTTTGATTTTTAATTGCAGATAAATGTGGATGTCAATGGGCCACAGCATCCACTTACAATCAAGTGGACTGTATGCTCGTTTGTCACCCTTATTCTATATAAAAAAGCTCATTTAATGGTAAAGTTTTGTGCATAACTAGGGTTTCCATTTCAAACTACATATTTAAGAAAAGCTAATACATTCTCTTATCCACACAACATCGTTTATTCTTCTTCTTTGCTATCAACTCGACTGTTATAAAGTTAGTTAAACTTACAGCCTATATATATATATATATATATATATAAAAAAAAAATATATATATATATATATATATATATATATATATATATATATATACGTCCCACTCCTGGGCATGGGCCTCCGCTCATTTCTGAGAGTGTTTTAGGGCAAAGAATTGTCCGCCGCGCTGCCCCAATGCGTGTTGGCGAACTTCACATGTCTTCGAAATATTTTTTTCTTATTTCTCAGACATGCAGGTTTCCTCACGATGTTTTCCTTCGCCGCCAAGCACGTGGTAAATCAGCACTTAAATTGCAATTAACAATTTCGTTGGTGCTGGCGGGGATCGAACCCGGTTTGCTGTGAAATATACAACGAGCGCTAACCATCTGAGCTACCACGGCTCATCGACCTTCATGCATGGCCCATAACATGACACTTTTCAGCTGCCTAAATTTATAATATAAAATGAATTGTTATATAATAATAGGTCATTACATATGAAATTGGCGTTTTGTACGGGAGGAATATAAAGGCAATTTTTTTGTAAAATATATTTAAGTATGATTTCTTATATTGATTTCTTATATTTACGCGAACACTATACATGATTAAAACTACTTTTACGGATTTTATCGTGTTTATTTTTACTTTTTATTTATTTTTATTTTTAATTCCACCGTGACCATGGGTGCTGGAAAGCGCCCGAAACGTCGGGAATTAAAAATAAAAGTAAATAAAAAGTAAAAATAAACGCGATAAAATCCGTAAAATTAGTTTTAATCATATATTTAATTAATCAAAGTATGCACCGTTGTTATTTATGCACTTTTGCCATCTCATAGGAATAAACTCTTGAAAGGCGGTTTGGACTGCCGACACATTTGTCGAAAAAAAAAACAATAAAGTTTCTTACTTCTTATAAATTGATACCGAGTCATCAGTCTGCCAATGTTCTGTAGATAACATTTCACAGAGATTTCCTTCTCCAATTTACTATCAAAAGACTCGAAACACGATTGGTATCATCCTAACGTTATCGGTGTGCCTCGGGCAGCGATATTCTTTGCTTTGTTGTTTCCGGTTTGAAAAAATAAAAATACACATTCCTTACATACATCATTCTACTTAAGTAACTACTGTTTGGAACTTTTTAAGGCAAGAAGGAAAAATAATATTTCATACTACGTAGGACACTCAATAAGTTTTGAGATATACAAAAAGTATTCCAGATACTATTAATATTTTACATCTTTTTAAAATATTCTCCATCATGCTCTGTACAAAGTTCCATTCGCCTAAACCAACTCTCAAAACACTTTTGCCAGTCTTGATGGTTGGGCGGCGGGCCTAAGGGTTCCCGAGTTCCGATTCCCCGGTCGAGCCTTGGCCCTATTACGCGAGATGTTTACACTATATGGACTGTATACGCGGATGATGCCTAAACAAGATGGCGGATTTGGAACTTTTACTTGACAATGCACTCGCTCTTCCGAAAAAAAAAACCTATTGCTTGCCAAGGTTATGATGGAATCCTGCTTGAGCACATTAAGAGAAATGAAATTGGGGCGGATTAATTAACAAAACACAAATACTCAAGCAGGCGTCATAGGAAAAGAAGCGCATTTACCGGGGTGTGACTTCGATGCGGCTTGGACGCTTCCGTTGCTGCGGTGCTACTTCTGGCGGATCTCCTGGGGCCCCAGGGATGCAGTTCTGGTCGGTGGTGGGATGGAAGAAAGCGGTGCGCGACGATATCTCTATAGGTGAGGCGGTTACTTCTGGAGCTCGACTGTTCCAGGTGGTTCGGTTTGAAACTAGCGGTGCGCGTGGGGAAGAGCCCTCTAGGACGCGACTGTCCCAGGCGGTGTGGTTGCAACTAGTGGCGCAAAGGAAAGAGAGCGCTCGAGCCTAGCGCGCGAGCTTATATCGGCTTCTTTCCCACCGAAGTCGGACTCTCCTCTCATTGGTTGCGAGAATCACGCAACATTCTAGAATCTCTTCTTTCCCCTCTCACCCCACCACCCCGGTGTTTCGGAGGAACGATAGGTGAAGGAAAGGACAACGCTTGGTAAGCCTACCCTCGAATAAAACCAAAACACGAATGGTTTTCTGCGCAACCACTTGATCTGACAGGTTGGAAATCGCTTCTTGGCTGACACGGCTTTTTAGCCGCTTGAAAAAAACTTGCCTTATATTTTTTTTGACTCTTGGAAACAAAAAGAAATCACAAGGAGCTAAGACAGGGCTGTAGGGTGGGTGACTTAGAGTTTCAACACCAGATTCCTCAATAAATGCTTTTGTTCTAAGGGAGGTATGTGAAGAGGCGTTATCGTGATGCAGCATGATACCCCGAAGTTTGGTCTTGGTCTTCTCTCCCGCACAGCTTAAAAAGGTTTGGGTACTGCATCTGTAGTATACCATTCAGAGTTGACTGACCTACAATTTTCTAGAATTGACGTCGATGAATGTCCGCTCCGCGAAAAAAAACTAGCCTCCATTTTTTTACCGATGTTGCGAGGTCTCTGCAGTTTTGTCGGTAACTGTCCTTCTGAGTAGAACCATACCGATGATTGACTTTTATTTTCCGGATCATATTGATAAATCCATGTCTCGTGACCAGTAACGATTTCTGAAACACGCTTAGATGTCTCGTTTTCAAAACGTAGACGCATATCATGCACCAATCGAAACGAGTCTGAAGCTTCCTCACTCCAAGATGTTGATGTTCATATATGTGATTCGTCGGACTTCTCGCACCAACATTTCAGTAGTTCATACATTTTCTGCCGTTACTGCTGTTGGCGGGGTTTTTTGGTAATCTTTAAGTTTAATTTTACCCCTTTTGAATTCAGCTAACCACCTAAATATTGTTGCGCGTGATGGAGCTGAGTCCCCTAATGCAAATTGTAACCGTTGTAACTTAATTGTTCGGTTAAACCAAATTTAAAACCATAATAGATCATAGCGCGCATATGTTCACGGTTAAGATACATCGTTTTAAATGAGAAGCGCAGGAAGCATTGCAGGAAAATTAATAGAACTTTGTTTTTCTTTTTAAATATTGAGCAATTGTCTTATGGAGTCCTATTTTTAAATAAATTTGCTTTTTGGAAACATATATGTTTGTAAGCATAATAAGCATTTATTGAGTGACCCACGTAATATGCGTACCACCTGGAGAACTATAACTAGTTATTTCAAGAAGTTCGTGTTGAAATGATTTATCACCCGAGTCTGACAAAATTTTCTATAAAAAATATTTTTGTAGTCTTTTAGATACTACGACACGGATATATTGGATCTTTGTTGATTACCTTACACCTGCAGGAAATCTAATTATTTCCACTTACAAAGCGTAGGTATTTCAGTTTCACTTTAATTTAATTTTTAAAATGAGCTACAGGAATAATTTGATTACGGTAGCTAGCTTCTTAGGACTCGCATTTATAGCGACAGCGAGTACGATTTTTTAATTTCTAGTTTTAAATTTAAAATTTAAGTCTGACTATATAATGTTGATATTCTAATTTATTTTCAAGTTTTTTGTTTCTTAATTATTAATTCTTTATAAGGCACAAAGATTTTTAGTGCAATTGATGACGCTAGAAGAATTTAATTTCATACCTAATAATTTTAATAACTGTCGTATAGGTGCGGCATAAGCAATTGTCCTGTCTCCTACTTGTACTGATATCTTTATATTGTTTGAACAACAAATTTTCCACGATCTAAGTTTTAAGAATAAGATGTGTTATTGGTACTGTGGCAGCGCTGTCGTCGCGCCGCAAGCGAAACACACCGAAGCTTAAATCACGCTATCAACATTCCGAATCAAAAACAGCATATATAGAACATCTCCGAACTATCACACGGAGTGTCGGCCGCTCCCCGGGCAGAACACCTTGCCCGGCGGGAGATCTCCCCTTTTCCTTCTACGGCCACAGTGGTGACTAACCGACGTGATCTGAACACGCAACCAAACACCTTCGGAAACTACAACTTCAAGCTTTCGTCATTATCCTCAAGAACCCCTACCATTCACTATTGAGAATCGTCTTCTGCAGTCTTCAGTTCCTGCAAGCCAGTCCAACTTGTCTTCATCTCGACTCACCGGAGATTTATAAGGCAGACTTCTGGCACTTGCTCCGGCACATCCTTCTCACCGGCATCACTTGCCAGCGCGTAGTACGGCATGCATTACACATCGGCATATCATTCGCACCGGTGTCACTTGCCCTTACGCACCTTACGCACATGCATTCCCCACCGGCATTAAAAGGGCACACCGGCAATCGGACTGCACTATCGACCTCCGGTCTGAGCAGGGGATGATGTGGCGGCGCTGTCGTCGCGCCCAAGGAGAAGCTTATCACGCTATCACATTCCGAATCATAAACAGCATATATAGTACATCTCCGAACTATCACACGGAGTGTGAGCCGCTCCCCGGGCAAAACACCTTGCCCGGCGGGAGGTCTCCCCTTTTCCTTCTACGGCCACAGTACAATGTTCTTTGCTTTTGGAAGGGCTCTCTCGAGTATATACACAATTTTCTTTTGTACAGGTTATTTGGAAGATGTGTGCAAGACTTGAAGATTGAGTTGATGAGGCATCTGCGTAAATAATACCTCAAAATAAAGGGCAATAACCAAACATTTTTTAAAAAGGTTTGAACAACAGGAGATTTTTTATTTACTTTTTGCGATGGCATAAACACAACATTTCCTTTTTTTTGGTTTTTGAAGTTACATATGTGTAATATGTTTTTCTGATGATGAAAGTGCTTGAAAATTATTTCGTTTAAGTAATCACACATCACATTAATAAAAAATAAATAACATTACACCTGTTACTTTTTTTTATTGAAAAAAAAAGGGTTCTATTGTTAAAAATCTTAGAAATTCAAGTACAGGGTGGAAATTTAATTTTCAAGGATTGGATTTAGTTCATATTTATAGTTTGGGACGTCCCGTTGAGGAAAACCGTATGGTAAGCTGCTGGTATAGTATCCGTTATACTTCTGGTATACTTGGTTATGACTGTGCAAGTTTTCTTACTATTGAGACATGTTGTCAGGAAGATACTGCTGCCCATCTCTTGTTTCAGTTTAATTCTGTCGCCCACGGGACGATGTAGGGTAGTGTATTTTATTTTACACAATACCAATCTTAAATAACAGAAAATTTTCTTAAGCTAAGTGTAGTGATTACTTACTAGTAAACACAGCATGCATTATAACTATAACTAAAGTAGGTTTTGATTTATAATTTAAGTTAATAATTTTAAAAGAACAGAACGTAGTTCATCCGTATGATGATAGAAAACACAAGGTGCTTACTCTTGTTTATTAGACGATATTTATCATAGTGTTAATTGATAATTAACAATAAAAACATAAATCATTACCTACCTAACAAAAAAACCTCTATCAGCACCATCATCATCTTGTATCGTTATCAGTAAATGAAACACATTACATTTAAATTTTGCTTCTGCAAACAACAGCTACGTAGAGGATTAAGTAATACTCATCATTTTCAATCAAGAACTGGTGACTTTTGGATCATCAATGTACTCGTATCATTATCATCATACCAATAATTTGTTTACGACACCGTTTTATACATTCGTTTAAGCTACCCGACCTATGGGATAGATTACTGGTCTCGCACAAGCGGGTCGCCCCGAAACAGTTGAGACTAGGCCACACGTGTTGTAAATAGACTTGAAATACGCTAAATGTATCATGTTCATGCAGACTTTGATATCGAGAAGATTTATTTCAATTATAACAAGTATTCGTCGGGGAGAAAAATGTTTGCAGCAGAGTAAAAATGCTAGTATAACGGTTAGAAGCCAACGACAACCTGTGGGATGAATTGTAGTGGAACGATTATAAATTAATGGTGACTGAAGACAAGCTATTGGACTACTTTATCAAGGGTAGTTACTTTCAAATGAAGAACTTTTACAATATGGCGTAAACAACAGTGAAGCTAGACTTCGAGATGACACCAAATACTCAAGGGACCGGACCGCTATCAACGTTCAAATGTGGGTTAGCGACTCCTGTGTATGATCAGATCTTCAACATCCAAGTGAAGCTGAAAATAATATACGCTGAGCATACGTAACAATAATAATGTTAACACATTATTGACATTGAATAAATCCTAGATCGGCAATACACTCATTTTCGGGCACTAGAAAGACAGATGAAGTGTTTTAGTCAAAATATTCATATATCCTCAGAGAACTACAAGACAGCATTATAAATACTAGAACAACACCCAAGTGCTTTTTACATGGTACGTGGAAATTCTTCTTATCTGTCCACTATTCATAAACAATCATCTTATAAATTGATGAAGCGCGACGACATAACAACCGAATGTATTCGTGCCATACATAATTTAGGAGTCGACACTAACGGATAGAATCCGTTACTGGTGCATATTTTATCAAAGTAACCAAACAGTCTCACGAAGAGCCCCGCACGTTGCCTAGCCTTGAAGAATTTATGACATTTATTGACGCAAAATTTAGATAATTGGAACCGATTCGAAGAAGAGAACAAAGTATGCACAACCTTAGTAAAAATTATCAACTACCAAAACCATTAGTAATTATCATAGAATACTTACTAATACACAATAGAATGGCTGTCAACTTTATTTTATACGATAAACTCGATTCGCTGTCTTGACAGACTGAGTAAATTTACACATTTTAAGCTTTTGATTAATGTTCAAGATCATCATTAAATTTTAATACATATTTATTTGTAAATAGGGTGCGATTTGGCATTTTTTAAATAATTTGCATGCGAAATTTGGAAACGATTGTAACGTCAAAACACACCTCGTGTTGACATTTATACGTGTGAATTGACGTGTTAGTGACATATTAGTGGCTACGCGGACTCCACCCACTTCCCCGTTCTATTATGTATGTATTATAGTATTCTATGGTAGTTAATATATATACGGGTATAAGCGAACCAGCTAGAAACTAGCGTGCCTTGGTCTGCCTTTATGATGCGACGCAGTGTGAGACCGTCGTGTGCCGCGCCAAGCTATGAGAACGGATAGCTCGGGCTCGCCAGTGGCGCGTACCTCGTACAATACGACTTGGCGCGGCGTTATTATGCACTGGCACTAAAAAAACTGCATTAGTATTAATATTGTTTAAATTTCTGTATTTTATTCTATTATTTACTAGTGATCAGCTCCGGCTTCGCCTAGATAAGATCTCCTATGTGGCGCCATTTAGATTTTTTCAAATATTGTCAATGACCATATTTTATCAATATTTCGATTTCTAAAAAAATAATATAAGTTTTCGGATAAAACCAAAGCCTGAAGCACTCCTGCATTACACTCTATCTGTTCGTAAATTCTCAGCATAATTGGTTAGGAATTCCGAAGTTTAGATCGGACAGATAAACAGACAGACAAATATTTAAAAGAAATGGTTACTCAACAAAAGGCAGCTATTTCAGTATTAAAGACAGACACTTCAATTTTAATTATATGTATAAATTAAATATTTGTGAATATTTTGAATATTAACACAATTGAATTCTTGATTTCATATTCGTTGCTAGGTTCAACAGGTTACATTAATTTATAATGCTTTATAGAGTAATGCTGTATGTTTATTATTGTTTATTTTGATCACGTAAAGAAATATAATTAAATATGTTTTGTAAAACGATTATACGGATATCTTTAAAAACTTTATAAGTAAAAACAGTTTTTCAAGGGAGAAGTGTAAGTAAAATTAAGCAGTTACAAAAATTATAAATATATTTATATTTTTATAGGAGAAGGGTGACAAACAAAGTTCACCCGATGGTAAGTGGTTGCTGTGGCCCATAGACATCCACATCCATCCTCAGTCACGAATCAAAATGCAAATGCGTTGTCACCTGTGAGGGCCAAGATGGAATGCCTCGTTTCCAGTAAAAAGGGTCTCCGGTTCTCTACACTCACCATACGGAACACAGCAGTGTTAAGGTACTAGGGCTATTCTGTGAGAACATGGTCCTTCCCCGGTCGAGCCGACTCATTCGTGCTACAACTATACTAGAAATACAGTTGCAGTATGGCTCTACCACGTAAAAAATAAAAAGTCCAGTGTACCGAAACATCACAAAGACGAAAGGAGTATTACGTACAGTTCTGCCACGAAAACATTTTTCATGAAAATTGCCTGGAAAATAATTGTCCCAGTGGCCTCTTTCTCCCTTTATAATTCTTGCAATCTAGTTCTATTGGAACGCAAACGTTTCCAGTAAGAAGCCTAATTAGAAACTTTCTTATAAAAATTCGTTGTCTTGTTCTTTGAAAGATAACGTTTCAAATATTAATTACCGCCGTAAGAGAGGAAATAATATTTTACTGATATTATTGCCTGATATTAAGCCTACCAAAAGTCATATAACATTTATGACGAATAAAACTTTAAGAATAAGTAAAAATAAATTTTTAACCACTATTGAATTCACACAAGAACGAATATTTACTATCATGTATTTATTTAATAAAAATTTATTATAGTTCATAAATAAGAAAAACTTTTAACTAAAATAAATTACTGTCGTGTTTAAGTATTCCTAGATTTATAAGTTAATAAAATTTCGGTTTTGTTAGTAGCCACTTTTATTTGAAATAAACATAAAAACAACCTATTTTAAATTTTCATAATTCAGCCTCTAAGCAGTCCGATGGAGGACTTGGGACTCTCTTCCGCAGAAGGAGGGATTTAAGGATATTCTCTTTTGTTGTTGATACTATTAGTTAATCGGAGGCTACACTACGGGCACTCACAATCTTTTTGGCGTTTCTCTACGTCGCTTCCTACAACCCAATCTTATTTTAAAATGATTTTTTCAAGTTTTCAGTGTTAATTAATGCTGCAAACTTCTGAAAACGTGAACAAATATCTACATATTTGAATAATACACGTAAGATTCGTTATTACAAGTTTGTACTCTATACGAGCAAAATATAGCACGTCGATAGTCTGGTCATAATAATGATGAATTAAATGATAATAATGATAAATAAAAAACAGTCAAAATACAGTGGAACTATCAGCAAGTTATTATATCTTTAATAATAGGTTACGTTTTATCTACGTTATTTTTTTAATAACAGAAGTGGAAAACGAGCTTACCGTCCATCTCATAGAAAGTGGCTGCTGCAGTCCCTTCAACCAATTTCTAATTAATTAAGAGGCTACACATACCTTATCCCCAATGATCCTCACAGCTAATTATATTGTCTTTCTATACCCTTCGGACTAGAACACAGTAAAGCACGCAATGCTGTGTGGCGGCAGAAATAGATAAGAGGGTCGTATCTGCCCAGACGAGTTTCTAGGCAGAGAGTGAGTCTAAACATAGTAAACTAAATGACACCATATACATACTAAGTACACCATATCACCTAGTAAATTAATGAAATCAGTAAACGAATTATCTAAGTGACTAAATGGCTATTTATCAAAATATGCACTGTCTAATTCGTCTGTCAATCTGTTTAGATCCCTTTACTCACAGTTTTTGTTTTATAAATATTTTTGTGTTTTAGTTGCCTACTTATTGTATTTTATCTCACCATGGTAACCTATAATTAAGATAATCGTTACACTTAATGTTAGAACGGAACATACAATGTTCCGTTCTAAGAGCAAAGCTTATATCTTGTTGGTGTTTCAATAAATAAATAAAATTTATAGATATTAAACTAGCAGCAGTCATCCAAAAATAAATATTTAACCGTTATAATAATATTACCTTTGAAAAATGGTATTATTTCGAGCAGTACATATGACAGTTATGGCAAATTTCAAAAAAATTACATTGTAAATTTCTTAAACTTGTTAAATTATTATAAATAATGTTAAAATATTGAAAAAGTCAGTTCAGTTTTTAACAGTTATGAAAGCGTGTACGGAGCTGAATAGACAGATCTCCAAATACATGCGGTAAGACAAAAATAACTTAAATACAGCCCGTATTAAAGAAGCAATTGAGCGGAATCAAGACTGCAATGTCTTTGGCAGATATTTGTCTACCGGAAAGAATCCACTAAGTTAAAGACAGCATTGTGGCAGCGTCATTTTCAGGACGCTTGTGCCTCGGAAATGGAGTGCAACTTCTGAAAGCCGATTGAAACGGTATTTAAATTTCTTCAAAGCTGTTCAATTTCGTCTTTTATGGCAGCACAACTTCGGAGGCTTGGAGTATAATAGAGTAGAGAATAAGGCGTGCGGTAGTTTTGCTCTGAAAAAAAAAGATGACAGCGTTCTTTTTATGAACTACAGAATAACTTCCATTTTGAGGTGCGATTACGTGTTACATCGAATCATTACGAATCGTCATTGTCTAGAAGTTTCGCTGCGAGAATAAATTTGTAATGAAAGTACGTAACTAAATTTGTCAATCCGCTTGCTAAGCAAATGTAAAAGGCAATAGCAGAGGACCATTTTCAGCGACAGCCCTTAACAAACTAAACCCTCTACGAACCTCTATGAACCGTTCGAATAGTCTGCGACTGAGCTCCTTCCAATCGGCTTGACTCACTGGCACTACGAAGAGATGTTTCGTCTCTTTGCGTATTTTATCGCATTCACCACGAGGAATGCTCTGAGGAATGGTCCGAACTAATTCCAGCCGCACAATTTCACCATCGCGACAAAACTTGCGATACCATCCATACCATCTGGATGACTGGATAAATAGCCGGCAACGCATCATCAATTTCCCTGGTTTTGCAGTTGTTCATGTGTGGCGGTAGTCACTTATCATTAGTTGTGCCGCATGCTCGTTTGTCCCTACTACTATTAAAAAACCTCTATAAGTGTAGAAAATCGAGTTCTACAGAAAATAGCAAGTGCAGTTTCGTGTAAGAGTTGTACATAATTGAAATATCTTTTCGTTATATTGATGAAACTGCCTTAAAGAGACAAAAGATAAATATTCTTAAAAATTGTAAGTATAACTCTATAAAATATAAGATAGTACAATTACATAAAATTGATAGCGGTTGTCATTGAAGATTAATACTGACTTAATTAACAAATAAAGATTATTATGTTTTAAATTGTGAATTCCGTCATATTTTAAAGACCTACCCTAAGTTAAGTGTGTAGTTATACAAAACAATCAACTTAAATATGAGTTTATTCCTTCCTTACACTTCAATGGCTTTTCGGATTTGGATTTCATAGGCCCTGAAATAACGTATAACATTTTTTTTCCAAAAAATGCACTTTTGCATTGCGTATGTAATGGAATGATGATTCTCGGAATTTCTCTGCTGGATAAAATCCGTAAGAAGATCCTCAGAAGAAAAGTTTAACAACATATTCCGTCAGATCTGTAAGCCGAAGAGGCTTACATAAACCGATAGCCGATGGGGAAAGATTCTCTGACGATCTAAGATGATCTGCTAAGAGATGCTGGAAATCGACGAACACAGATAGCTGAGGATCGTCCTTTGTGGTGTTCTTTGGGGAAGGCTATGATCAGCAGTGGATTTTTGATCGGCCATGATGATGATAGAGGTGATGAGTATATTGGTACAGTGCCGAAGAGCATTTATGGATTTTTGATCGGCCATGATGATGATAGAGGTGATGAGTATATTGGTACAGTGCCCAAGAGCATTTATTCTAAGTACAGTGTGGATGCGAAATCTAGTTTTATTATAGCTTTTCTTGTATTATAATTTATGTTTACATAATAAAAGGTATTCCTGGCTTAACATGTGAATGTAACGTGATTAGACGGTAAAACAGAGATTAAAATTAAAGTAGGGAAACAACCGCTTAAAGGACAATTTTAAAACTTTCCGTGTAATGTTTTATATATCTTGTACTACCATTTTGTATTTATTTTCTGTTTTAATTGTATTTTCGTAAATTAGTTCTTATTAACGTTTATATATAAATAACCGTTTTTTGTTAAATATAAATGCTATTTGGTTTTTCTATTAATTATTAATATCAGAAGTTATTATGTAAAAAAATATTTTATTCTTTTACTTATTTGATATCGGCTTAATTAAATTTTTATACCCTTTCAAGTGAACTATAGTTCACTAAAAATGATCAAAAAATCTTATCGTCAAGATAACGACTAAAGAGGAATGAGTAATATTGTACGTTTTCATTACAAAATATGTAATAAATAAAATAGATATTAATTATCTAGTCTATGGCTCCGCCGCCAATCACGTTTCGATCGTGGATTGTAAGGAGAACGACTTATCATAATAATGATATTCTTCTCCATCCGCAGCCCTATCACCACCGCATCAGTGGTGTGGCCTCATCAGTCACGGATGATAGCGTGAGTGGCTCCTCACCATACTAACACTCCTCCGCCCCAATCAGCTCCCCTTCGCTTCGCTCTGTTTCTAATTATTTACATTAAAGAAAATTATCTTATTCGATCAGTATACCCTATTATTTCTATAAAGTTCCTGAATATCAAATGAAATTATACAACATTGTTATTTCTGAAGTGATTAATACGCAGTCAGCGGTATTAAAATAAAAATATGCCAAATAATTCGGTTTTTATAATGTTTTGAAAATAATCGTATAAAATAATTTTGTAAATAAAACGAGGTAAAAAAAGATATTTGACTTTAATGTATTTTGAAAAAATAAATACATCCATTATGTTTATATTAAAATAGTAAAAAAAAAACTACAAAATTACACTGAAGTCGACAGTTTTAGTGACTTTTGAAGTAAATATTGTTTTAATATTTAGTCGCAATATTTTCGTAAATTAGGCACTTTTCGAATTTAAAGACTATATATTACGTTAGGATAACACATAATATAAATATCTTGGCACATTATAATGGTTGTATTTGACACGAAATATACCTCTGACGCACATTTTTGACAAAATTCTGTGATGTACTTGTATTTTTTTTAAATTGTAATTTTGTTCAGTATTGCACTTCATAAAGACTTATTTTTGTAAATTGGGCTCTGTTTTTCATTTAGAGGCTACAATGTTTTATTAAGGTAAAACACATAATATACATATTTTGATACATTATCATGGTTGTATTCGACCTGTAATATACCTCGGACACATATTTAATATATTTAAAATGCTGTTTTGTTGATAATGTTATTCAGTACTGCACTTAATAAAGACTTAACTTTTCTGAAAATGTAACTTTCTGAAAATAATCTGCTCAATACGTTATTATATTGCCCATAAATTTTAAACGCGAATCGATTGAACGCCCGTAATGATACATTTGAAATATTTAAGGCACTCTGGGTCCTACAACTGTGCTAGATACACGCACAATAATACATCATGGTCAGACAACATTCGTCAGTGTTTATGATCGCAGATGCAGCAATATAAAAAACAGTAAGTAAACTTTGCGTTTAAACAACAAATTTCAAATTAGAACGCCAAGTATAAAAAGATCCTACTCTTCTACACTTCAAATGTTTATCGGAAAATAAGCCAGTATTCAATATGGACAATTTAATTGTTATGGATCTAATATATTGTACTTTAAAAATAATAACGATGATCTCTCTATTCTAAACTTGTGTGTGAACGCTATGAAAACAATAACTTTGTTAACGTCGATGAAACTTTCTGACGCATGTCAATAACATCGATGAAAATTGTCATGTTATGTTCATAATTCAGTATTTTATTCATGCAGGCCTTGTCATAATTTATGATAAATATATATTTTACTTTTCAGAATCATCACCATCAACATTACAGCCTATCACGCAAAAATGGACCTCCCTCATAAATTTCCCACAGGTTTTCACCATAGTTTTCACGCTTTGTATGTAGGTCGGCAAATGCAGTTTTTTATGTTAAGCTGTTATCTGGAAGATACTGCTGTCCATCTCCTGTTTCAGTTTCTTCACTTTACTAGATGGTATGGATGGTATCGCAAGTTTTGTAGCGATGTGCGATGGTGAAACTGTGCGGCTGGAATTAGTACGAACAATTCTTCAGAGCACTCCCCGTGGTATATGCGATAAAATACGCAAACAGATGCAATATCGCTTCGTAGTGCCAGTGAGTCTAGCCGATCGGTAAGAGCTCGGTCGCCAACAATTCGAACTGCTCTGCGCTGGATGCGATCAAATGGAAGGAACTGGCACTGGGGAGCCCCGGCTCAGAGATGGGAACGGTGTTACATGTGTGGCCGAACCTGCGCTTTGTAAAGTTGCAGGTGGTGAGCCGGCATGAAATACTGTCCCACTCTGATGAGCACGCCAAGCTTTTTAGAGGTCAATTTCGCCTTCTCTTCCAAGTAACCACGAAACTGCACGTCACTCGATATGTCGACGCCGAGGATTCTGATACTGGCTGAGATAGCAAGAAGTCTTGAAAGTAAGGAGATACGACGAAGGGGTTCTTTTTAGCGGTAAACGTGCCAATTTGTGTCTTCTGGGTATTAAACTGAACTAGATTTAGTCGCCCCCAGTCCGAGATTTTCTTCAACATAGTCTCGACTTCAGACACAAGTTTTTCCCGGTACTAAATATTATATATAATTGCAAATTATTTAAATTTATAATTGTTTTTCTTCTGCCGGTAAAAAGCTGACAGAAAATATATTCTCTCATATAAAGCTAAATGAGGCTGATCTGGAAAGGTCCATTTGAACTCCAAATGCACCAATGAATTCGTTTTTCGTGTATGACAGAATCTCAGAACATGAAGAAATTGGAAAACTTATATGTCAGTTGCAAGACAATAAGGCACCGGGTATTTATAGACGGAGTTAGTAACGCGCTTGTAAAATTTATTAAACACGAAGTGATAACTGCGATGGCGTACATTTTTAACCTCAGTCTCTCATGCGGTACTTTTCCAAATAGTTGGAATACCGCATCAATTTGTCCTTGATAGTAAAAAATTTAAAAGTTACTTAACAGATCGCAAACAGTATGTATAATTGGTAAGTGTGTATCTTACGTAAGTATCTTGGGACCTACATTATTTATTTATGTTAATGACATTCACAGTATAATACTTGAAAATGCTGGCATTTTATGCTACGTTGATGACACTACAGTTATTTTTCACGGGTCTTCCTGAAAATCTGTTTGTTCTATCGCTGAGCGAGGTATGTTGCAAATTTTTTTGTAGCTACGGAATAATTTACTAATATTCAACTCAAAAAAGACGATGTATGTTTTTATAAAACAAATGCATCATGTCCGAAGTTTGGTTTGAATATAAAAATTCATGAAGAGTTATGTGATATGAAACCGCGCTGTTAATGTGAGTCTCCTATGCGGGTTAAAATTATAGAATATCTCGGTGTACTTGTTGACGTAAAACTGGAATTTAAATCGTACATAGAAGTTCTTTTAAACCGAGTTGGAAGGATTATCCATATAGTGGGAAAGCTACATTAAATAACAAATAAGGAAATACTAAAATCTGTGTATGTTAATCGCTCATAACTTACTGCATCACATTTTGGGGCTGTGTATCCAAAACATATTTAATACAGATTGAGAGAGCACAGCGGGCAGTTTTAAAGGCAATGCTATAAACTATATAGATATTTTATATTTAACATAACCTACTGATTGCTTATAAGTCTGGGTTTCGTGCTGATTACAGCACAACTACAGTATTAATTAAAGTTACTGAAGATATCAACAATGATGAATGATGAAAACAAGAATGTTACTGTATTGGTGCTTGTTGACTTTTCTACATATAATGCTTTTAACACGGTTGACCACGATATCCTATTAGCCATCCTTTCCCAATTAAGATTTGCACCTTAAGCCTTGGAGTGGTTTGCTACTTATCTTCGCAGGTGCTAGAAGTCGGTTCATATAAAGCAAGAGTGCTCAAGTGTGGACTAATCTACAAATTGGCGTCCCACAAGGCGGAATAATTTCTCCCATAATTTTCTCAGATTTTATATACTACGTTACTTCTAATTTCAACTGTTCGTACTATCTGTATGCTGACAATCTACAAATGTACATGCAGGCTACTATTGATGAACTCCATAACGCTATTGCGAACTTAAATATGAACTTAATTGCTGTTAGTGATTGGTCTAGGCGCTTTGGTGTCTCTGTCGACCCAAAAACATGTCAAGCAATAGTTGTAGGTAGCTCGAGAGTAAGATATGTCTATAAAATCTGCCTTCGGTCTATTACATTGACATCTTAATACCCTTTCAATCTCTGAAATCAGTCACAAAGTCTTTGTCACCTTACGGTCTCTCTATCATCTAAAGAATTTTCTACCTGCGAACACAAAGATCAGGTTGATTAAAACTACTATTACGGATTTTATTGCGTTTAATTTTTTTTAGTTCCCGCCGTTTCGGATGCTTACCAGCACCGATGGTCACGGGGGTGGGGGGAGATGAATGACGTCCCGATGTCACTGTTAAACCCGGAGTACCTTCAGCTTTTTTTAATTATTGTTTAAGGTCCGATCTATGCAAAATGAACTGACTGTGTCTTGAAGTCTTGCAGTGGTATGCTTGGGCTTAATTTTAATTTTATTGATTGTAGGGACCCAAGCAGGTGGTAGTACCCAGCCATCTTCTCTCTTGAAATTAGGATGTTTTTTTTAATTTCAATAGCCGCACGTATCATCCTTGGTAGGAATCGGTATTCTTTCGCGAAGATTTGTGGTCTATCAAATCTGATGTAATGGTTGGGGCCGTCTAAGATATGGTCACAAACTGCAGACTTCCCGAAACGTTGATGCTACACATCAGCTATATGTTCTTTTACGCGGGTTCTAATTGATCTTTTTGTTTGTCCTATATAAGAGAGACCACATTCACAATCAAGCTTGTACACTTCTGCATCTTGTAGAGGAATATGACACTTGACGGATGGTAAGAACTGACTGCTGTACTATGTTATAACTGTGTATATGCTAATACAATAATGCTCTCTCTGATAAGGTGTGTAAAATAACGCCTAATGAACTTTGGTCTCAGGTTTCCGTGATACAGGCTTGCCTAGTGGGGAAACCAACAGATGTTACCTTTTATATAATTTATTCTGTTAATAAAGCGTTTTTCATTTTTTAATTTTTTCAGTACTTGGCGTAGAAGGAAAATATTATAAACATAAAGAAACCTACATGTCTACAGTTATAAAATGTTTCTAGAATATTGAAAGTCCGCCAACATGCACTATTTCTACAGCGCTTTTACGTTTAGAACTCATTGCTATAAACTCCTCTCAAAAATTAGCAGGGGCCTGTAGGGAAAATATACTAGGATGTAATTTCTACTCTTTAAACGTGATAGATATACCTCCACGTTTCTGTACACTTCCATTTTCGCCTGTTATAAAACCCAATGGACAATAATAGTTATAGTTTTTCGATCATCACACGACGGACAACAAAACATTATCTTCGTTTTTTTAATCCTTCATAGTCGGTAGAGGTTGTATAAACGCAGGATTTATATATATATGAAAAGAAGAGAATATTTAGCAACTATAATATTATTGTAAAAATAAATTATGAAAATCAAAACTACAAAAGTTAAAAGCAAGTCGAGGTAAAATTTTTTTAAATGTCGGAGTATTTAAAAAAAAGAATGAACTCGACTTGCTTTTAGAGTAGTGATAACTTAAACACAGCCTCTAAATAACACCAATCTAACTTTTTCGTGTCTAGTCAACTTTATGTGTTTATATAATAGTTATCAAATAAACTCATTGCCGAATAAAAATAATATGATTTTATTTTTGTCCACAATTAAATGAATTCTAACGTAGTATGCAGATCATCTACGTTGGTACCAACAAATGATTTTCAACCATAGCTTTTGTGGTTATTTCATTAAGATAATATCAAATGCTTTACAATTAAATCTCATATAAAATATTGTTAACAAAACCAGTGGTAGAGTCACGCTGCAGCTATATTATGGTTGTAGCGAGATTGAGTCTGCTCGACCAGGGAAGGACCACGCTCTCATGGAATACCAGCGTAAAATAGCAGCTCAGTACTGTGGTGTTTCATTTTGCGACTGAAAAGAACCAGAGACCCTTATTTTTAGAAATGAGGCATTCTATATTAGTCCTCAAGGATGACAAAGTATTTTAATACTTAGTTGAGGGTAGATGTAGTTGTCCACAAGTCACATCATCGACATAGACTCCAGATGGACTATGTACTCATTTGTCAAACATATCTATAAAAAAAGCTTGTTGGTCTGCCTTATTCCTAATCGAAAATATTGAGGAGATGGGTAAAAAAATCAAACTTCAACGTCAACTACTCAAAGCGTCTCTTTAGCCGAACTGGCTTATAATAAACTATTTAACTTGTATAAAAAGATATTTATATTAAAAAAGTAAATTATAAGTTGCTTGTAAATTTGTCAATAAAACTACTTGAAAATTGTAGATAATAGTATAATAACTGAATCAAAGTAAATGCAATAATAATTGTTAAGTAATTTACAACGAACGGTTATCTAACTTAATACATATATATATATATATATATATATATAATTTTATTTACTACACAAAAAGGTTACATAATTTATCGAAATAGTTAGTTAATGCCCCGCGGCGTCAAGAGACAGCGGTATCATGTCAGTAGGTGTAGCGTTCTAAAGCGGAGTTGCACCTCGCGAAGCCGCGTGACGAAGCGCTGCGGCGCGAGGTGCAGCCTGAAGATTAGTGAGCGGGAGCATCCGGTGAACGTAGACACGTTCCGTTGCGCTGCGTGGCATCTCCTGCCAACGAATTTACTATGTGTCTCGTAATGTCGTGATGCATCTCGATGCGGCGAGCTGCGCGGGCAAAACCACCGGCCTCTTCAAGCATCGTCGCGTCGCGTTGCGTTTTTTTATAAACTGACCCTAAGAGAACCCGTTACCCTATTTTTACCATGGTTGTCGTAAGAAACGACATTAGAGATTGTTAAAAAGATCTCATGACCTCCGGATAGGTAGCCGTATAACCACTCCGTTTTTCCCGTTAGACGTAAAATATTCAGACCAGTAATAGGGAGAGGTGTCAAAGGTGCGAGACGTCTAGTGCTGCGAAGTGCGAATCCTTCAGCCAAATATCACGGTAATGGCAAATTCTCCCTACAAAGAGAGACCCACGTCCAAAAGTGAACTTATATGGGCTGCAGAACACAAAAATCTGAGATCATGTCCATCACTGTGGGTTTTTTATGTTGTCAATAAGTTAAGAAATGTATAATAAGAAGAAATGTATAAAAAAATCCTTGCTTAGAAAATTAAAAGCAATAATAGGTGAAATGTTTATTATTGTCTTTAGTAAATACCTTAATACTTGAACATGGGGCTTTCAGTGTATATCAAATTAATTGTGTAGTCTAATTCAAGAATTTTAGAATTTAATTTACAAGCATACTGTAATTCAAATAAAGGTTTGTTAATTGATAGCCATTTTTGACGTGGCATTGAGTGGACAGGTAAGCTGAGTAAGGGCATCCCTTGATCGGAGTCGACGTTGGTGTAATAAAAACAAAAGAAAAGAGTATTTCGAATAACATGTATAAGAAAGGAGAATATTGTTATTGCTTATAACTTTTTTCTAAAATAGTTAAAGTAAATATTTTCCATTCAATAGAGACTCCGGTGGATTTTGTTTGCTGGGAAAAAGCGGTAATTTATTTTATTATTTTTTTTAAATGTGGTTTAACGTTGTTGGCAAATGCAAAGACCTTTTTATGAGTATTTTTGAGACAACTTTTAGTTATAATTTTTTGTTTTAGTTATAATGAAGGTATATGCGATAATTAAGCTTATTATTTCGTTTTGCGAGGTTGATCGCTAATTTGACTAGATTAAGATGATTTATGCATAAATAAAACATGCATATTTGGCATAATAAGGTAATATATAATGTTAGGCTGACGCTTTGGCGGCTCGGGATGTAAACACCAATAAGCTTAAAAAGAAGTATAAATTCGTCTTTAGGTCCTTCAAAGGAGTTATTGCAAAGGCAAAATATGAGCACGTTGGCAGAATTGGCGAGAAATTAGTACGCTTTCTTTCGAGCACCGTGTATTCTCGTCTCCCACCAAAGCTGTCCGAGGGAATTTCTGTAAGCCATCAGTACCATTTCTACACAGGGAGGATGACACACTGGCCTAAGCTGCAAAAGAGAAAGCCGATATGTTAGGCTCTCTCTTTGCGTCCGACTCGACTCTCTATGAGGGGGGAAACACACCACCGACTATCCCGCGGTGTGAATGCTCATTGTCCGATGTGCGGTTTACACAGTGCTCGGTTCACAAATCACCCTTGTCTTTGGACTTCAGAAAGTCCAGTGGGCCTGATGGAGTCCATCATATTGTCCTGAAGATGTGTGCTGCGGAGTTTAAACCGGTTTTAACGCGTCTTTTCCGGTACTCCTACTCCCAAGGCGTATTCCCGAATTCTCGAAAGACAGCTTTGATCTACCTGATCCCTAAAAAAGGCGACCACTCAGACTACAGTCCTATCGCCACCACCTCCTCGTTCTCCAAAATAATGGAGTCTATTGTAAACTGCCAGCTCATGAGGTACCTTGAGGATTACCAACTGATCAGTGACCGCCAATACAGTTTCCGTCGTTGTCGATCAGCTGGTGATCTTCCAGCCTACCTTACTCATAGATGGGAGGAGGCAGTAGAGTCCAAGGGGAGGCATCGGCCGTTAGTTTGGACATAGCGAAGGCATTAGATCGGGTCTGGTACAAAACGCTTCTTTCGAAGCTCCCTTCCTATGGGCTTCTCAAGATATTGTGCGATTGTATAACTAGTTTTCTTGCTAATCGGAGCATCAAGGTCGTAGTAGACTGGTGTTCCACAAGGCTGCGTGCTATCATCAACGCTGTTTCTTCTGCATATCAATGATTTGTTGCAAACTGATAACATTTATTGCTATGCGGACTACAGCACCGGTGATGCCTTATACACCGACCGTTCCAATATTTCTCGGGAAATCGTCGCTAAGTACTGGGACAAACTTGTGTCTGAAGTCGAGTCATTACTTAACAAAGTCTCGGATTGGAGGCGACGAAATCTAGTCTCATTCAAACCCCAGAAGACACAAGTTTGAGCGTTAACCGCAAAAAGAACCACTTTCTCGTATCTGCTCGGTTTGAAGGCACTCCCCTTGCTGCCTCAGCTAGCATCAGAATCCTCAGCGTCAACATGTCGAATAGTGTACAGTTTCGTAGTGACTTGGAGGGGAAGGCCAAATTCGCATCTAAAAAGCTTGGCGTGCTCAGCAGAGCGAGACAGTATTTCATACCAGCACATCGCTTGCAACTTTACAAAGTGCAACCTACGTTCTCATCTCTGGGACGGGGCACCCCAGTGCCAGCTCCTTCCATATGTCCGCATCTAGCGCAGAGCGGTTTAAATCATTGGCGAACGAGCACTTTCTAATCGGTTTAACTTCATTGGGACTGCGAAGATGCGAAGGTATGTTGCATCTCTTTGCGTATTGTATCGCATTTACCACGGGGAGTGCTCAAATGAATTGTTCCAATTAATTCCAGTTGCTTAATTTCACCATCGCACATCATTACCACCTTAACAACTATGCGATTTACAAGAAGTTTTTTCCTCACTTCATGATAGTCGATTCCACAACTTCTTGGTGGAAACAAGATGGCGGAACGATATATTCATGTCTTTTTGGTACTAGAAATTGAACATTCTCTAAACCTTGTATTTTGCTTTATTAATACTGTAGTTAATAAATCAAAAGCACTTTTTAAGTTTTTTTTTGATATTCTATACATCAAAAAAATATTTCCTCATCTTGGGAAAGTTCTTGGGCCAGAACAAAAATTCGACAATTAATATTATTTTCGATATATGGATGACGCCAGTAACGTTATCTTTTTTTACGTAGGCGACAAACATAACAGCACGCCAAAATATCGTCATCACTCGAAGACGACACTTTCGGTACTGCAGGGTTTTATACCGATAAGTAAGTAGCTGAAGGCAACGCGGTATCGTTTCGGTACAGACCTTAAAGATCCCGCACTGACAATTCGGAAAATGACCTAAGTTTACGACAACGAATAAGAACCTTATTTGGTCGAAGAAATTCTTGCATTCTACGCAAACGGCGGAGGTATAAAACAGCGTGATTTTGTGGGAGTGAGGCTGCACCTCCTTTTCCCCTGCGCCCCTTTCCCCTGCACCCCCTTTCCCCTTCTCCCCCTCTTCCCCTGAGACCCCCTTTTCCTCTGCACCCCCTTTTCCCCTGCGTACCTTTTCCCCAAGGGGGTCGCTTCCGATATGGCAAAACGGCAGTTCAGGCCAAAGTCAGTCTCAGGCGGTGCTTTAGTGGGTAGGCACTTAGGTCTACAATGAGTCCCACATAAGCACGCAGCCGGCTGTATCATGTAATTATTTATTCGACTATATAAGTTACTTTTATACACTTGCATGCTCCCCTTCTATATATTAACTTGCATTATTTTTGCTCATAATGAATTACATACCAGGAGTTTAAGCATCATAAATATTCGGGTGATCAGTCCAATATTAATGAAACTTAGTAACACAGTCATTCATATTCCCACTTTTCAACGTTCCTTTCTTTCATTCTTCACACCCTTTAAATACAAACTTTCTAATTTTGTACAAAATGCGATAACATTTTTGTCAGTAATTTTTCGTTGTCCGTGTTTAACTTTGATAAAGGACACTGTTAAACCCTCTCTCACCTAATTAGATTTCTTTCTCTATTGTTATTCATTATTTTCATCTTTATGTTAATACTATTACATATCATTGCACATTTATTTTGTATTAGAAATTATTAGTATGTTGTTATTGTTTATTTTTATGTACCTGTTCACATATCGCGTGTTACTCTCTATTATTTTAAGATAAGCTCATTGCATATAATTGCATATCATATTTTCTAGATACATCATTCGTGAGAAAAAATTAGTCAGATTACATGTTATAGATGACATATTCACTGTATAAAGATTTATTTTTGATACATCGTTATTAGTTATAATATTTTATATATATCTAGAAATGCAAAAGCTTTTTTTTTCATTGAAGATTCCTTAAAATATGATATTTATTACTTCGTATACAGAAAATAATTAAAAAGTCACAGAACCATCTATCAAGTTTATATAACAAAACATTAATTAATTTAAACATCGAAAAGAACGATTTTGAATTTTAAGTAGGTTAATATATAACTTTAAGTTTCCTTGCCTTTAAGTTGTTGTATATTCTTTTCCCTTTAGAAAATAAAAAAAAATAAAACTTATAATAATAGCAAATTTTATGAACTCTTTTTAAAATTATATACTTTTAAATAAAACTTACTATAGAAAAAAACAACGAAATGTATGTTCGGTGTTGTTTTAAATACAAAACATGAAAGTCAATTAATGACAAATCATGATATAATTAAGTACGTAAAAATAGTATCTAATATAGTAGATTTCATTCAGTTTTGGGGGACAAAGTAATAAAAATAATACAAAACAATAACTGAATAAATGTGAATATAAAATCCTCTTGTGCCTTAATACAAATATGTCACATAAGTGCTCAAAAAGGAACTTTATTATAATTACTATTTCCTAGATACAGTAACGATGGTAAAAAATAAGATGAATCGCGAAGTATCCAACAGATAATTTCAACTTAATCTTATATTTAATACATAACTTTAAAACAATATAATAGCAGAAGCAACATAAATATCTCAAAAGTTTTGGTTCGAATTAAAAATCACACAAGTGCGAAGTACCTCTTAATTTCTTATTTTCTTTTTGGGCTCAATTTTCATATTATTCTAGATAAAGCTCGCTGAAGTAAATATGCTTCTTTCCTTTCCAAATGTATCTGCCATTTCTTCAATACTATATAATGTACTTTTTAATTTTTCAGTTAACTTCTATAAAATTATTATTGTGGCCTCTTCTCGTATTAAGTAAGACAAAAATTATGGTTTTTGAAAGAGATGAAAGTAAAACGATATGTGAAATAAGAATAGAAGGGGAGTTGATCGAGCAAGTAGATGAGTTTGTATATTTGGGTTGCGTATTTAGCAGGGATGGGAGATATGATAAGGATATAGAACGACGAGTGAACACAGGAAACAGAGTAAATGGAGCCCTGCACTCTATTGTGAAGAGTCAAAATGTGTCGAAAAAGGCACGTATGGCAATTCACAATGCTGTGTTGGTCCCTACTTTAACGTATGGTAATGAAAGTTGGGTGTGGCAGAAGAAGCACGAGAGTAGAATAAATGCAGTAGAAATGTGGTCGTTAAGGAGTATGTTAGGGCTGAATCTGAATGACAGGGTGAAAAATTGTGTAATAAGAGAAGAGTGTGGTTTGCAAGATGATGTTGTGACCAGGATTAAGAAAGGAATGCTTCGGTGGTTTGGTCATGTGGAAAGAATGGATGAGGAAAGAGTGACAAAGAAAATTTATGTTGCAGAAGTGAATGGCAGAGTCGGAAAGGGACGTCCTAGGCGAAAATTTATCGACCAAATTGGCGATTTATTGAAAACGGGCCAAATTAGGGAGTACCCTTAACCGACGAGCATGCATGCGTAGGTGTATGGATGTGAAGGAGGCGAGAGAGGTGTGTCAGGATCGTGCCAAATGGAAGTCTGTAGTCTCTGCCTACCCCTCTGGGTGACAGGCGTGAGTGTTTATGTTTATGTTTATGTTCTCGTATTAGTCATATTGTTATTTTGTTATCTTGTTCGGTATTGTTAATAAATTGTAATCAAATTAATTTTATTAACAATATTTTAATAAACATCAAATTTGCAGGCCGCGGCGGTGCGCTTGCATTGTTGCCATGTAATGTTGGAAAGATGTTAAATATGTAAAGAGAGGCGTCTTACTCTTGTTGTTACTTTAATTATATTACACATTATTATAAACTACGAGGGCGGCACTGAAAATTTCGAGAATCAAGGATGTGACACAACATTACTATTTAATAATGTATTTATTGCTTTTCGAAGTCTACTCCGCGAAATTTGACACATTTTTCCATACGATGGAACCAATCATTGAAGCAACCATTCCATTCGGAAGTTGGGGTCTCTAAAATGGCCGTTTTGTAGGCGTCCACAGCTTCTTCAGGTGATGAAAATCTCTGTCCACGCAATTTATTCTTTATTTTAGGGAAAGTATATAAATCATTAGGGCTTACGTCGGGGCTGTACGGCAGATGGTCTAATAATTCTATGTTTTCTTGCTCTAAAAACTCTTTTGTTCTGCGTGCGGTGTGAGAACTCGCATTGTCGTGATGGAGATGATGCGGCGGTTGCAGTTCTTTTTACGGAGTTCAGAAACGACCTGTGACAAACAAATGCTGGAATACCATTCTGCATTAACCGTTCTTTGTCCCTCAAGAGGAATAGTCGTAACATGGCCGGTTTTGGAGAAAAACGTGGCCACCATTTTTTTTGCAACACTCCGTGAACGAACAATCTTTGTTGGCTTTAACTCATTTTCGAACACCCAAACTCGTGACTGGTTTTTTTGTTTCGGGTTCGTAAGCGTATATCCAGGATTCGTCACATGATACGATGTTGTATATAGCATTTGAGGAGCCTGCGTGGAATCTTTCCAGAGTTCTGACACACCAAGTAACGCGAGCCGCTTTTTGCTCTTCACAGAGCGAATGCGGTATCCATCGGGAAAACAACTTTTTTACACCTAATTGTTCATGCGAGATTATTTGTATTTGACTCATGCCAATGTCTAAAGTTGCCTAAATTTCGCGGTATGTCACATGTCGAACTTCCTCAATCAGCTTACGCACAGCATCAACGTTTTCTTGAGTGACTGCAGTTTTTGGACGACCTTGACGGGGATCATCACTGAGCTTGACACGTTCACGTTGAAATTTAGCAAACCAGCGATAAAATATGGTTTTGGATGGGGCTTCATCACGAAATGCAGAAATCATCCGGTCAACGCACTGTTTTTGTGTTAAACTACTTTGAAAGTCATAATAAATCATCGCTCTTGAATTTTCTCGAGTCAATTCAATTTTCTCAACGACTAAACAAGTTTAACAAAACCTTGTGACAAGATCGAGAATCTTTTTTTAAATAAATAAATGGTATTCGATTTTTAAAACCAAGGAGTTTTCAATTAAAAGGATTTTAATATGACAGGAACAGCGGAAATATTCCATTCCCGATACTTTTAGCGCAGCCTAGTATGATAGATTGAAATAATTACGGCGGATTGGCGATCGCAGACCCAGACGTCTCACACGTTTATGTATGATTTCAATCCCTGTGAGTTAATGATTGTTACCTTTTTATCGTGGGAAAATCCTCATGGGTTATGTGACTGATACCTTCCGTTGCGGGGGTAAAGAAAAGGTTACATCAAACTCCTGCAGAATAAAACCCCTCAGTGGTCGCCATCGGCGTATATGAGGATTCCCAGGATTTCCGTTCGGAACGCAACTCGGGCCTGACGAATATAATTTACGAGGTAATTTTCTAGTAGCATTGAGCTAAGTAAATTTTTTTACCAGAAGTTTAAGCATATAAAAATGGAGCATCAGAGTTTACGTGAAGTTATCTAATTATTTTATCTGCAAAGCAATATGGCCGACGGAAAGCGTCTGGGAGTATTAACAACTTATTTTTAATTATACATTCTAAAATATATCGTCGGTCGAAAACAGTAGTGGAACATTTCAAAATGAGTAAATGTGAGATATTGAGCAATTAAAAATTAGAAATACTTATTTTTCCATTTAGCAAGTGCTTAGAGAAAAAAATATTGTTTTTAATGTTGTTATATTTTGGTTAAACCTTATATTTATGATTTCTATTAAATTCAATCATTTTTTATTATTTGTTTTTTTAAGTATAAGTAAATATTTGAAATGTTCCACTACTGAATTAATTTATTGACTGCAAATATCCCTCTGACAATGGATTATTTTTGAATGTACCAGTACTGAATTAAAAGACTATGTATTTTTCTTAAGTAATGACTTAAAAATTTAGAGAACCTTAGCAAATAATTGCATTTTTAGAGAATAATCAATAAAACACTTTTATAGTTTTATAACATTTTTTTATTTTTAAGTAAGAAAATATAAAAAAGGGAACAATTAGTCATTGTCAGCTTTATCTGAGGAAGCTGGCAATGTTTTATAATAATCCCAATAAACGTTTGGAATTACTTTACCATCACATAATGAAATCAATTCTTTCTTTTTTAAGATTTGATATTTCAGGACGAGTGCGATATTTATTTGTCAAAACTAAGGTTTCGTTAGGCTTGCCCCGCATTTTATGCCGAACATTGAAATATTTCATTGTACTGTAAGGTTGATAAGTGTCCAAGTAAAAAATATCGAGTCATTACCCGCTGGAGTTTGAAGAACCGCTTGCATGTCATAACAACAAATAATCTTTTGTTTGTCATTTTCGCATGTTTCTATATCTATCCTCTTTTCTTCTCTGCAAAGCTCTTTTTTCTGTAAGATGATCTTTATAACTCTTTTCCATTTCTTGTTTCTGTTCTGTTGTTGCATTATTGTAAGAACAGCAAAGAGAGCACTGATCCTTCTTTGGTACATGGAAAGCTATATTAAATTCAGTTCTATAAATGTTTTCATACGTTCCTTGTTTAGCTTCAGTCTTACCTTCTTTATTACATCACTCTTTGTATTGCCTGTACATCATACATAGATTTAAATCACCATCAAAATATTGTTTAATCGATGATGCTCGACAGTAGTGTGATTCCTTAGTAGGATATGATTTTATGTGTTCACGTACTCCATCCTTAACAAAGTCAGGTAATGCGAGTAGTTTACCTTTCTTGTCATGCTTACCTCTTAAATCTTCTAAAACTATACCCGATGATGTTGTTTTCTTACATAACGTCGTTATAAATGAGTGCCCAATATCCAAAGTGTGCATAAAGAACTTTTTACATACCCTTATAATTATACCATCTACTGTTAAATGATAAGTCGCATTAATAGATCTTTAATTTACTCTGAGCATTATGTAGCGAATATTTCAGCTTTACTTCTTTCATAGCATTTTTGACAAAATCTCGCTGTCCATTCAAATCACCTAATTTCCAAAAATTATTGAATATTACTTATTTATTATTACTTAATCTTTGCTGCTCATTAATCTTCAGTGTACACTTCAACCGACATTTGTCTCCACAACCAGGTTTTAATTGTTTAGCATTAACTAATTTTCCTTTCTCAGTAGTGTAAGCCATACCTGAATTTTTTAAACATTTATTTTTATTTTTCTTCCATGCCTCGGGATTTCGTTGTCTCTTTCTTGTCAACTTCTTCTTTTCTTCCGAAGCATTATTTTTAGAAAGCGGGGTTGATGGTGACGGCTCTCTGTTATTTTGTATATTATTTTCTTTATCTTCTCCTCCCCCTAAAATTTAAATAAGCTCGCCGCCTAAGCAAACAAAGACCCCGTTTAAAGCTATTGCATAAATAATTTAGAACTATGAAATACATGTTGATGGGCAGCAAGCTAGTTTATTAAAATAGTACAAAATATCATACTTAGATTAGAAGCTTCATTTGCTGGCTCATGCTGGCTGGCTACGAACCTTATCGTCTGTACACTTTCCATATTTATTACCTGCTCTACACCTTAAAAGAAATTCAAACAGTTAAATATACACACTATACCAAAACACAAAAATAATATATGCAGATAGGTACGTAGGTACCTCTATTATGTACTTAAATACATGAAGATAGGTACGTACTTCGATTATGTACTTCATTCAGGGGCCAAGAATTCTCTTCAACATATTGCTGTATTTCACCAACTTCATCATTATTAGATATAAAAATAGTGTCTGGAGATTTTTCTATGTTCAAAGTCTGTTCAGCATCTTAAAAGCAATAAAAGCTGTTAATAGGACAGAATTTTTAATAACATTTATTAGATATAAAGCACAAAAGTTAATAAATAAGCATATCTTATAAAATACATAAGTTATTTACCTAGGCTTTGTACTTCATTTTGTGGCAAAGAATACTCTTCTACTTGCTTTATCTCACTTTTTGTAGAATAAAAGTGGTTAAAAATATAGCTAAAGCGTGCAAAATTTTAAAAGTAACGACTCTACAAAATACACAAACGTTACAAATACACTCCTTTGTTTTCAATATTGGCGTCTTCATGGATTACCATTTGCAATATTTTCATTGATCTTCCATATAACTTAGACACAGACATTTTTGCAGATTGTATTACTTTTGACAATATGTCTACCAAGCGCAGCATGCAGCGCGTAAGCGTAACTAAACAAACGCGCGCGAGACTCGAGCGAGATCGAGAAGCGTGGTGGAATAAATTCAACTTTTGATTTTGAGATTGGAACCGTTTTGGAACATTTCGAAGTGTCCCAATACTGAATAATACTATATGCACAGAGTAGAAGCGGAACTTTCATTTTTAATCGACTTCTATCTGGAGTTTGACTTATTCTGATACTGATATAGAATTGGCACTGAAATAGTAATGTAACACTCTTAAAAAAGTTAAAAACCAAATTTTCAGAGATGTTCCACTACTGTTTTCGACCGACGATATATGAAAATCAGCCACGAGAATTTACGTGAAGTAAGTAATGTTTTTATGTACCTTGATCACCTGATACCTGGAAATTGGCCGTTTGACCAAGCTAGCAGGTAGGCATACGATCGTAGTACATACTAACACTACTCAATCGTCCACATTTCATCCGTCAGAAAATACGTGACGTCTGGCGGCCCTGGTATCTTGGACTAGTAGATTGCAATGAAAACCAGGAGTTCAGCTTCGTGCGGCGCGAGCGACATGTGGATTAGGTGATGATATTTCGCGAATTTATCACCTTGCCTTATGTCGTGCGGGCGCACTGCGTGATGCGCGCAACGATTGTGATGTGTCTATTGTCAACCAGCGTCATAGTAAAAACAGAATAGTAGGATGCCGCCCGCGACGCGCGAGAGTTAAATGCCTACAGTTGCAGGACTCTCACTGTCTTTTTGTTTAACAGCTAAGTCTCATTTAGTTTTATAAGTAGTTATAATATTTACAAACATAATACACACGAATACGTACCTATGCATTAAATTTGCTAATCATTCCTTTACTTTCCTCTCAAAGTATCAATGGTTGTCAAAAAATTCCAGCTTTACGTTACAACAAATGACAAATAACTAAAATACGAGTAAAAAAAAACACTGAGCATAAATAATATGTTGTCAGCTCAGATTTAATGTTTAAAATTAATTAAATCTAATTGTCATAATTAATGTACTTATGAGGTGTGTACCTATGTAAAGACATAGTTATATAAACTATAAATAAAACGAAAATTTACTTTGACAAACGTATATAATAATTTATTCTACAAAAATGAAAAAAAAAAACGAAAAAAGGCTGCTAGCAAAATTTTATTAAAATTTAACAAAGTGATTTCTTAAAGGAGACAATCATTTTTGGGCCCACTAGAAATTTTAGCGACACGCAATAATATCACATACAAAAAAGATAACAATTTATTATTATATATAACATAAAGATTTTTTGAAAACCTAAACGGAATCAAGAAATGTGAAAAAATTAGTTGTTTTTTTTCACATTCGTGTTCAGATCATTGGCTAAGGTAATGTAATATTTATAGTCAACCAAATCTAAGAAATACCTTTTGACGTTTCACATGAATCATTCCGTAATAACTTTTCACCAGCGTACTCACACGATTTAAAATAACCTTTCACGTAAATCCGAAGAATTATGAAGTTATCTATATTTCATTACATTGTTTATAGTTTTTTATAACTAATTTAAAATTGATTTTTTTCAAACAAAGCAAGATATTAAGAAATAACCAGTATTAACTTTTTTACTTGACGTCGTTTCAATGATATATCGCTATGTATATTACCGTAGTGTTCGGATGATTAAAATTCATTGTTATACGAATAATCGGCAAAATATTCAAATAATCGGTAAAAATTTTCAAATAATCGAATCATTAATTTTTTTAATGAATTATTTGTTTAATTTAATTTTTATTTACAAAATTCCTTAAATTACATGAATCATGAATAAAACAAGTTTTTTTTTACTTTGTCAAAGTTTTGTGTAGGAAAAAAAAACTCATATACACGGCCGTGCTAAAATAACAACTACATAATTTCAATATCCCGCCATTTCGGTACCAGTTACTCGACTCTACAGTCAGTAATTCATTCTTGGTTCTTGGGGCGATGTATAGGTTTAAACAAAATCCCAGAAAATATACAAAATTTGACGTAAGTACACAAGTTCAAAAACTTTATTAAACTAAGTTTGTATAGAAAGGGTTATTTTAATATTAAGGAATTTATGGATGGTAATAACCCCCGGGAAGGGAACACGCATAATTACGTAACACGCATGATTGTAAGCTCTCATTTAAAAAAAAAAAACTAGTGCCGTGGGGTTTTTTGCTGGTTCTTCCCAGGAAAGAGTTTCTTTTACGAACCTGTGGTAAATGAAAAAGTGACTTTCAATAAGTATTATTCATAATCTATATTGAATAAAAAAGTTTCTGTTTCTGTTTCGAGAGCTGTCATGCGTAATTTTGTGACTCAGCTTTAACTTTTTGGACTGTTTCCTCTATAATAACTTTTCGTACGTGGTAGAGCCACGCTACATCTATATTATAGTTGTAGCACGAATGTGTCGGCTCAACTGAAGCAGGACCACGTTCTAACAGAACACCAGCGTAAAATAGCAGCGTAATGCTGCTGTGTTTCGTATGATGAGTGTAGAGAACCGGAGACCCTTTTTACTGGAATCGAGGCATTCCATCTTAGTCCTCAGGGGTGACAACGCATTTGCATTCTGATTATTAATTGAGGATAAATATGTATGTCTATGGGCCATAGCATCCACTTACTATCAAGTGGACTGTGTGCTCGTTTGTCACCCAATGCTATAAAAAAAATATTCGTTGAAGCATGTGCCCATGTCAAAAAGCATGATTGGGCAAAAGTGGTAGAAAAAACAAAAAAAAATGATTATGGATGACTTTGAAAGAGACATTAATTTTGACTGCGTTATTGAAAATCAAATAATAATTAATATAAACAACGACGTCTCTACTAGTTGTACTGAAAGTGATTGAAATATTAATGAATTGATAAATTTATTTTTAATCTTAAATTTTTATAACTGTGTCTATAGAAATAAGCAGTAACAACAAATACGAAGAAACTGATAAATCTTGTGTTTTAAATTATCCGTTTTAAATTTATTCTGGTATTATTCCACAGATAACCTCCTAATAGATTCCGCATACAGGGCCACAAACGCGCGCAACACATGCTTGCTGTAGCTAGCATACGAAGTAACGCCAAGAATCACGATATCAGTATCGACCAATTTTGTGACCCATAGGCACGTCCGTGTTCTTGACAATTTAAAATAGTCCTGTATCCAAAATACATTACAAATAACTTCCTGTGCAGTAAAATAGTGTGGAAAGTTAGCTTAGACATTCAGTTATCAAAAAAATGGCATAACATTTCATCGGTAATTAAATTCTATTCTTATCACTTTAACCTATTTCAAATGCACTGGATCAACTTATACTGGTAACCTAAGGTGCAAAGTGATAACAATTAAGCACCCGTTGATGTCTTTTTAAGATGCCCCTTTCACTCATTACGTAAATTACAGTAGTTGTCTTTGTCTAACGACAGCACGTGTATCGATAGTGTTGTGATTTATAAGTAGATATTTGTTTGGTCATCATTTACATTTTTTAAAGTCATTCTTTTATAAACATTGTGGTGTATCATTGTAATACCTATATGTTATAGGTTTCCTAAATGCCCCGAAAGGAAAAAGATGTGGATCGACGCTACTTGTCGAGGGGACCAAGGTTTCCCACCAAAAATAGTGTGCTATGCTCAAGACACTTCACAGAAGACAATCTTCATATATAAAAACTGTAGAAGGCAGTTGGATTCCGCTATACCATCTCTATACTTGCCAGTTTTAGTATGGACTTTTACATTTTTTTAAAGTATAGTACCAATGTAAATTACACAATAAGTGATAGCATTAAGTGGTTGATTGAAACGTGATATTCTAATATTTAGGCGAATGTTACAAGTTGAAATTAAACTATTTTTAACGGATTTATAAATCGTAAAACAAGTGAAAGTTATAATGTTATTACATGAACTTCAGTAATATCTTATTATTATTAAGTACATCTAAATTTGAAACACGTAACGTATGGTTTATTAATTAATAATGCTACTTTTAGGTACAGCACTTGGCAAAAATACTGTCACCACCGAGAGGACATACCAGATCACACACAAAGGATTCACACCATTTTGTTAGTGAGATAAAAGACCCACAACTCGCTGACAATGAAACTATGGTCAGTTTTGGTGTTCAGTCACTATTTACATGCCTACCTATTGAAGACTGCATCTCAATTGTAACTAGGAAACTAGAAGATAACAACATGCCTGAAGAATATGCAGTATTACTCAAACAATGCTTCACACAAAACAAGAGTTCAAGATATTGTGAGCTCGTTCTATATAGATCATCCCGACCATGTAGATCCAAAAATCAATATTCAAAAACTGAAGGTAGCCGAGCTAAATATGACATTGAGACGTCAAACATCTCTTCATCATTAAACGCGATAAAATCCGTACATATAGATTTATTTAATGTGTAGTGTTCGCGTAAATTTAAGAAATCATTAGATTACATGCACAAATTATATATATATATATATATATATATATATATATATATATATATATATATATATATAAAAAAAAAAAAAAAATTTTATTTGTATACATTGTTTTATTTTTTAATTAATTTCAAATAAATATACATTTTATTATGATGTATACTACTTACTAATTAACCAAAACATATTAAAACAAATTCTTAACACCGCTCCTGTCTATATATGTCAGTCAATCATGAAAGTTCAAAAAATTTTTTAACTAAGTTTATATAAAAGGGGTTATTATAGTATAAAGGAATTTATGGATGACAATAACCCGTGGGTAAGGTGATCGCTACCAAGCTATTTAGAATTTGTTCTAGGTTGTTAATTATGACATACATGATTGTAAGCTGGCTTTTTTTTAAAAGACTCACTGGGTATTTTGCTAGTTCTCTTCAAGACAGAGGTTTTTTTCAAACCAGTGGTGAATTAAAAAAGTGACTTTCAATAAGTATTATTTATAATCTAAATTGAATAAAAGGTTTCTGTTTCTGTACCAACTATTGTTAATAGAATACTTAAATAAATTAGGCATTACAATAATAAATAGGGTTACCTATATTATATTTTGTTTTTTGTAATACAACCAGTTTAAAACATATTTCTTACGGTGTGTTGGTAATATCATAAAAATAAATAGACATATTATCCCTTAGCCATCTTGGTATTTGGAATTTACACTCACAATCAATCAATACATGTTAAAAATAGAATCCATAAGACATTTGTGCACAGACAGGCACTTTGTTTTGCCGGTACCAGTTAAAGGTTTTACATCGATTTTAAAGTAAGTATTTATAAATGCTGAATATACCTACAGCTTTGTTTTATATGTACTATTATTCAACTGTGCACTATTTTAAACTTATGATACCGATGGATACTACTAGGAAATCGCTTTCAGTTTGTTTTTAGGTTATTGTTAGATTCACATTTTATTTGTTAATTTCTCAGGACTCTGCTTAGATGCAGTAAAACTAATAATATTATTGTAATCTATGGATTATAAGGAATAAATTGACATGCATTTAATTGAGAATCTTTAAAATTTGTAGTGGGCCCATTCTGCATACAAAAATTGATTGTCTCCTTTATGCGAACACTACACATTGAATAAAACTATATTTACAAATTTTAATGTTTTTTTTTAAACTTATTTTAATCTATTTTTAATTTCAGATGGTTCGGGTGCCATGGTCACGGGAGGAACTGAAATGTTTGACGTCCCAATGTCATAGGTAGCCCGGCTACCTTCAGTTTTTGAATATAAATTTTTGGTCTAATCTACACAGAACGAGCTTACAGTGTCTTGTAGTCTTGCAATGGTATTGGGTTTGGGTTTAATTTTGTTAATTATAGGATCTCAAGCAGATGGCAGCACCGATCCATCTTCTCTATTGAAATTAGGATTTTTTTTAATTTAAATAGACTCACGTATCGTTCTTGGTAGGAATCGTTATTCTTTTGCTAGGATTTGTAGTTTATCTGATCTTGAATATGTTCACAGACCTCAGACTTCCCGGAGCGTTGGCGCTTTACGTCAGATATATTTTCTTTTACGCAGGTTTTGTTGATCTATTTGTTTGACTTATGTAAAAGAGATTACATTCACAATCTAGCTTATACACTCCTGCATCTTGTAGAGGAATATTAATCTTGATGGATACTAAAAATTGAATAATCTTCTTCGATGGCTTGTGGTGTTTTAATGGAAGCTCGCTTCAAGATGTATCCAACCTTGCCAGTGACTCATCTGACATACGTAGTACAGCAGGCTCGACTGTGACCGGCTTCACTCGGTCACTGTGTTGTAGGAGCGGGACTCAAAGCTTGTTGTCTTGCAATACTTGCTTGACGTGCTGAAGCTCGGTGGCCAGATGTTTCTGTCACAGATCTCTTGTGCTCTCTGAAACAAAGATTTACCCACGGTAGCTAATCTCACCATCATCTTTCACAGATCTGTAGGATGATAGTGAGATTCATCATTTAAATATCAGTTGGTATGGATCTTTTTCCTATACTAATTGTGACCTAATGAATAGTATTAAGGTTTTGGTTGACTAAAATATTGAGGAAAGCTAAAAACATTTTTTGTTTCTAACTCCATTGTGAATTGTATTTTAGAGTTTATGGAGTTAAGGTGGTCTAAAATGCAGTTACTTTATCAGTAAGATTGTAGAATTTTGGATTTACAGGAGCAGTAAGAAGGGCTTTCTGCTTAAAGTCCTCTATAAATATGTCGGCGACTGTGGAAGATACAGGTGAGCCTATCGTCGCACCATATATTTGCTTGTAGAACTTCTTCTTCCACAATAGATAGCCAGATGTGAGGCAGTATTTGAGTAATACTGCATATTTTGCAGGAATGTTATCTTCTAGCTTCCTAGTTACAATTGAAATGCATTTTTCAATAGGTAGGCATGTAAATAGTGACCGAATATCAAAACTGACCATAGTTTTATTGTTAGCGAGATATACATCTTTTATCTCACTAACAAAATTGTTTGAATCCTTTGTGTGTGCTCCGATATGTCCTGTCAGTGGTGACAGTATTTTTGTCAGGTTTTGTGCCAGCTTGGTGAATTGGTGAATCGATAAGGCTCACTATGGGACGTAGTGGAGCGTTTGGTTTGTGTCTTCGGTGACCTATACAACCACGGTTATTTGGTACATGATGGTATTAGCGAATTCACATCGAGATTTAATTTTTGGGAGTATTTCTTTATTAAATCGCTAGTTGTTTTAAGCGTGTTAGTTGTGGAGTCTGTTTTGATCGTTTTATATGTACTTTCGTCCTATAAAAGTATTTCCTTTATTCGCGCGGTGAATCGTGAGCTCTGATCTGTTCCGTAAGTTTATCAATGTTGTGAATTCATCTTTAAGTAGGTTTGATTTCAGCAGCATATGAAATAAGTCTCCATTGGAGATTGGAGACCTCAATCTCACGAGGCAACTTAACTTGGTACCTGTCTAATGCGTTTTTACTATTATACGTGGTAAAGCCACGCTGCAGCTATATTATGACTGTAGCACGAACAGGTTGGCTCAACCGTGGAAGGACCACACTCTTAGATAATACCAGCGTAAAATAGCAACTTAATACTGCCGTGTTTCGTATGGTGAGTGTAGAGATCCGGAGACTCTTTATTACTGGAAACGAGGCACTCTATTTTAGTCCTCAGGAGTGACAACGCATTTGTGTTTTGATTTTTAATCTGGTATAAATGGAGATGTTTTTGGGACACAGCATCCAATTACCATTAGGTGGACTGTGTGCTCGTTTGTCAACCTTATTCTATAAAACTAACTTTTGAAGCATAAAACTGCTCACATTACTGATCGTCGATACTACTGAAAGATGCGACTTCTACTTCTACCATCTCCCAAAACTTGCGAAGATCCAGCCATTCTTGGTAAGAAGTGGTATTAAATGGACGAGGAGGTAGAATCTCGTTTACAAACTGGTGCATTTCCTAAAACATTACATCTTAAAACCGTTAATAACGCTTTAGGATTTTTTTGATTTTTTGGCCACGAAAATATTTTGTATGGTAATAAAATGCGTGCAAATAAGTTGACGCCTAAGTGTATGTCAATTTCACTTGGAAGCGCCCAGAAATCGTCGGCAAGCGAAAGATTTTAAGTGATGCATTTTTGTGACATCTATTTACGAACGCGGAAATTGACCAGTTAGTAGTGAGTCTAATACTAAGGTTTCTATTTTGTATTAATGCTGCAGTTTAAGCCTTTAACAAAAACTGAGAGTAGTATAGCTTCTCATAAATTGTGCGGTTCTACGTAAACCTTCAACTGTACATCTAGAATTAATATTTATGCAAAGGCCTAATTTGCTACAAATCAATAAGACATCGAACTATCACATCTTTCCACCGCGACCTGTTACCAACACTTTAGCAGTAGACAAGATTTTGGTCTTATAGAAGCTTCTAATGGTTTTTAGAACAGTGAACGACACACTCTCCTGTGAAGGTCCTTAGGTGTCGGCTGGACGATCCGTCGGATAATCTTCAGCAGAAGTCGTAGAAAACTTATGAAACCTAGGCTTAGGCGAAGTATCAATAAATTCAGATTTTCGATTAGTAAATTGCTCAAAATGAAGGTAGGTAATGATGTCGCTGGCCGCAAGTACGACAAATAGAATAAAACTTACAATTTAAAGTAATATTTTGTCTACTAAGACAATTACCACAAACTCTATTCGATTTATAACCGAATTGAAATGTGTTGAAAAGTGTGTTACCTCATAACTTTTTTCCAGGTGAACTGATTTTTATGACTCTTTATATTTGAAAACTGGTGCTTTTCATTTGGTCCCCCGTACATTTGAACAAGACCTGACCTGAAAATTTTAAATTATCCTTAACAATGCGTATTTAATTGACATTGACTATATTGATGATGTTCTCATTTTATTTATTAAGTAGGTGGTACAACATTTTTAATTCTACCACTTGTGTATTATTAATTTTTTTCATCGTAGACAAGTTTAAAAACTTGTAACATTAATAACATGCGTATGTGCAATGTGAAGTCATGCACAGTTAGAATCAGTTACAATAAATACTCGCGTTGCGTGAGTTTAAGAAGGTGCTCGTGACGACATATTGAAAGAAGCGGCGACAAAGTTGTGTTGTGTTTTGTTGTCTGACAAATTGAATAAATTCATGATTGGGAATTTTATTTGAATCGCGTATAGACATTTCGTAATTCATTGCGGTGTCCGAATCTAATAATTTAAGGCCAATATGGACAAAAATAAAATCTGATAAATTTACGATTTTAAGACAATAAATCATTAACCGTCGTTTTCAGTAAAAAGGGTCTCTTATAGGTTAAGGGTACTTCATAATTTTCGTCAAGTTATAAATATAATAAAATAATGTAGTCCAATAACGCATCATAGTTATGTCTCAGGTTATCTACGTGTTCAAAGACCCTTCAATAAAAAGAAAATAATATGGAATATTCCAATAAATTTTCGTAATAAAAATTGGGAAAAGTCAATAAAATAACGTTTTAAACAACAACCCAATACAATATTATAAAATGAAACAGTTTTATATTTTAACTTAAGATTAATTTTGTAAAATATCTAACCACTATAGGTGAACATTTATGTAGGAATTTACACGCAATAAGGTTTTTAGGTTAAAAAGGTCAAAATATATCATGACTCTAAATTAGCCAAAGATACATGAAACGATCATAAATAGCCCTATGCGACTCGAAGTGGCCTCGAAAGTGAAGAAGTGAAAAGACCTCGGAAAGTAAAGAAGCCGCACCCCATACTAAAATTAGTTTAATTATTACAGTGGAATAATTATTAAATAAAATAACTACAGTGGAACATAATATGTGCAAAGGTGGAAAACTAATTCAATATTTTATTTACTTAAGAAATGTTTTCGAAATTTTAATTCAGAACAAAAGAAAAAAGCTACTATTTACATAACCTTGCTTAAATTCTACAGAATACAAAAGAGTTACAATCTGTTACTTTGTCTTGAATATACTGAGTTTGTTTAAATATGCCCATGTATCTGAATTTAGTTTAAACTTCAAGTGTTTATCCAAACGTTTTCGCCGGAATCTGCAAACCGTTTCGCTTTTGAACTATGTATTGTTTAATCCTAAGACTCCGAGCTACGGACCGGATAAAGTGTAAATGCAATAAATAAATATGATATAATTTTATATATATCCGTGATCAGGTATTTAAAGAGCCAAAGTACGTTTATTTAAGAAATGAAAATTTAAAGCCACATTACTAAAAAGTATGAAATTTTTTTGTGCTAAAAGGGTGTACGTTTATTCATATTCTTTCAAATGATACCATATAAAAAAGGGCAATTTAAGATGTGCTTCCATACTGTTTAATAAAAAATGTGCTAGAAGGGCTGCAGTGGACATAAGCAAGTTAAATTTTTTTGTTTTGCTATTGATGGAGTAAAAGCTAAACGAACAAAGTAAACATAAGCCTTTTTTTGTTATATTCTTAGTTGGCTGCTTAATTTTTAGTAAATCAAAAAAGTCCCATTTATAGATTGCATATGTCTCATAGCCAAAAATATTTAAATGGCGGTCTTTCTACCGCATAAAAAAAAAAAATATATATATATATATATATATATATATATATATATATATATATATATATATATACTCGTACAATAGAAAGATCACCATGTTATTAGAATTGGACGAGCTCCTGTTAAAGTAAGTTACTACTAGAAAGTGTTTGTGGAAAAGTTTAATTTGACATTCAAGAAACAGAAATAACGAGACATTACCGATACCGATAGAGACGAACCGAAAAGAAAAATTAACATGTATAGTGACAGTCTTCCAGGATAGAATCGCAATATTTATGTTGCTAGTATGATCTTATATTTTATGGAATTGTCAGACATATTGCTTCAAATCCTCAAAACTGGATTGTGCAACCAGTACATGTTGTCAGTAATTATCTATGGACCTGAGACGTAGTCTTTTACTGCTGGCCGTAAGGGGACTCTCAAAGTCACTCAACAAGCTATGGAGAGGGCTATGCTCGGGGTTTCCTTGTATGATAAGACTTAAAAACGAGGATATCCGCAGTAGTCCCAGAGTAACCGACATATCCCAACGGGTAAGTAAGCTAAAGTGGCAATGGGCTGGCCGTACAGCTCGACAACCGAAAGGGGAATAGGTTCTCGAATGGAAGCCTCGTACCGGTAGGTATCCGGGATATTAACTTTTTTTTATAGAAGAGGGGGCAAACGAGCAAGCGGCTTACCTGATGTTAAGTGACTACCGCCGCCCATGATCAACCTCAACACCAGGGGAATTGCAGGTGCGTTGCCGGCCCTTTAGAAACGAGTAAGCTCTTTTCTTGAAGTTCCCCAGGTCGCATCGCTCCGGAAAAATCGCCGGTGGTAAACTATTCCACAGAGAGGTCGTACGCGAAAGAAAACTCCTTTTGAAACGTACAGTGGTGGACCGCCAAGCATCCAAATGGTGTTGATGGTATCGGGGCGTTTACCGCGTAGTGCGTTCACGAAATTTGGCGGCTGGGATTAATCCGAACAACTCCTCAGAGCACTCCCCGTGATAGATGCGATAAAATACGCAAAGAGATGCAACATCTCTTCGCAACGCCAGTGAATCGAGCCGATCGGAAAGCACTCGGTCGTAGACGATTCGAGCCGCTCTGCGCTGGATGCGGTCAAGTGATAGGAGCTGATACTGGGGAGCTCCAGCCCAGAGATGGGAACAGTATTCTACGTGCGGCCGAACCTGCACCTTGTAAAGTTGCAGGCGGTGTGCCGGCATGAAATACTGTCCCGCTCTGCTGAGCACGCCAAGCTTTTTAGAAGTCAATTTGGCCTTCTCTTCTAAGTGACCACGAAACTGCACGTCAGTCGATATGTAGACGCCGAGGATTCCGATACTGGCATAGGCAACAAGGGGAGTGCCTTGAAACTGAGGAGATAAGACAAACTTGTGTCTTCTGAGGGTTAAACTGAACTAGATTTAGTCGCCCCCAATCCAAGACTCTGTTCAGCAAAGACTCTACTTCAGACATAAGTTTGTCCGGGTACTCGGAGACTTGATCTTGGATCGTTACTCAGATTTGCGTTAGACTCCGGCGATGATGTGTACAGCTGCCAATAGAATCTTTCAAACTATCAGGTGTCCTCAGTCTTCAGCTTTGACAGTTGGCTCTTTCTGGCGGACAGATCTCTGGCAAAGAATCTGTAGCCCTGCTTCCACTCGATCGCTTCTGTCGATCGAACGGAACCAATATCGAGTGTGATCGGAGGGGTTTTGTGTCCATCTGTGGCGGGTCTTGCAGAACTTTGCTTCGACCGCATGAACAGTATCCATGAGCTTGTCCATGTGTCCATGTGTCATTCATATCGTCCAGTACATTGCAATCTTATAGGTACTGAAAACGGATTTGTAATTCAAGCTGAAGGTTTTCGTTACTCTGGATTCAGGAGAACGAGGGAGGACCGAGCATTAATTTCATTAGAAGAGACATTCGTTATATATATGTATATAAAATTCACCTCCCACTGCCTAAAAGTACAACTTTTTTGGTTGTCTGGAAGAGATTGCTGTGAACCAATGTCAGTAATCTGTTTCGAATTTTGTGGTGTATACCTTGGTGTAGGCCTTGTCGTGGCGGGGGGGCTTAGTAGCCGTGGCTTGGTCTCCCACGGTGAACAAAGAGGACCCCACGTGGCTGGCCCGAGGTGAAGGGCCGGCCTAAAGTGGCCACTCCGAGTGGGCTTGGGGAGCCCACTTCGGATGTGTGCTGGTGGACTGCAGCGAGTGGGGACTCGCGCACCCTCTACCGCTGCAGCCGAGGTGGAGTCGCGGAGGAAGAGGAGTGTTGGTATGGCGATGCGCCACTCGCCCTATCCTTCGCGACTCAAACGGGGCCGCACTGTTGATGCGGTGGTGGTGGGGCTGCGGGGGGAGAGGATTGTCGGTATTGCGAGGCGCCGCTCTCCCTACCCTCCGCAGCCGAATCTTGGTTGGCGTCGGAGCCATAGACCAGATCCGCCGCTGGGGTCGGGAAGGCTAGTACTTCTAAGTGCTCGTTTTTCCTGGCCCCATGGCCTTTGAGCATCGGACGCGGGGGCGTCTGTTGCACAGACGTAATTGGAGGCCGTGGAGGAAGGCGCGCCATGTGTTCCGGTGCGCCTTACCTGGGAAGGAGAACGGGGAGGGAATTTTCCTCTCCCGAGGAGGTGCTGCCATGGGGCGGCAGGCGCTAGTAGGGCCGCGGATGTGTGCGAAAGCGTTCCCGTAGCCCTGCCAATATGCGACAAAGGTGGAACACCATGGGGTTTCAGTCGGTGCGAGTCCGGACATAACCCGTCCTTGCCCCCGCGAGGCGGGTATGCGTAGGCATTTCCCCATGTAAAAAAAAAAGGCGTAGGCATATTAATTTCAGTAAAGATATAGTAGGTAGTGGCCGCGGTACGCGCGGGGTCTCGCGCGCAGCTCAGCGGTGGAGGCAGGGAGTATCAGCCCATAGTGTCAGTCTGTCGCTGCCTCGGTAGCGAATGCACGTGAACATTTAATTTGCAACGCCCACTACGTCGCGCGCCGTGCCGACGTTCCCCGCCGATTTGTGTTTTGGGTCGTAGTTTTTGCGTGAGTGTGTTTTAGTTTGTAATTATGTCCTACACAAACGTGGAGTGGATCAAAATGATACGGCTTTATGCCGCAGCTGGTGATAACCTGAACGAGGCTCGACGAATGTACGCAGAATTATTCCCTGGACAACTTGTGCCAAACCGTGAAACTTCGTTGACGGCCACGCAAAGGTTACGTAGCTACGGACAATTTACCGTGCCGGCTTATGCTCAGAGACGTGGCAACCAGCAGCTGCCAGTTACTCTTTAAGAAAGTATCTTGGATTTCTTCGCGGAGAACCCAGAGGAGAGTACCAGGCGGGCCATTCACGTTCTATCACCTTAGTACAGGTAAATTAAACGATAATTTCATAAAAAAGCATGAAAACACCTAAACAAAAACCAACAGTGAAACTTAAATACGTAAAATCTAGCTGAGAAGAGACATCGTACGCGCGACAATTTATCCGCTCGGCCTGCTGTCACATAAGTAGATAAACGGAATTAACTACCTATGTGCCGCCCGCGATAGTAACAATATCTAATAATTTGGTACCTATTGGTTTTGCATATCTTAATGTGTAGCCGTGTGCATTACACATTGTGATTAACCTTTTAAATACGCCAAAATTTAACTTACATTAATTTGGACTCGTCCACGCAACACAAAGGGTAGGAATTTTTGCCTGTCCATTTCCATTCATACTTTCATCCTGTCCTAAGCCAGGATGAAAGTATGAAGGAAAAGTTCCATCACAGGTTATGTGTACCATTGTGTTTTTATTTGAATGTTATATAGGTAGCTAGGGCGGACGGTGATCTTTATAGCGATTACGTTCGGATGTATAGGGTATCCATGAATACGGACGGAGTCGGACAGAATTTTTTTAAATTTTATGAAAGAAAATAGCGTTTTTTTTTGCCATGCCATTTAAATTCAGCTGCTCAAAATTACACTGTGGTAAATTATGGTCCACGGTTTCCATACACAGAATATCTTTGATTTGTTGGGGCGCATTGCCTTTCAACAACAAAAATTTAATGACAGCTCGATACAAAATTTTCTCCATTTTCACAAATACACTCACATAGACTCACTCAAATGATTGTAAAATAACAACTACACGTCCAAAATGGCTGAAATGGTGCCTAACTGTCAAGAAATACACAACTACATTCCCTAGCCTTTAATGACGAGTGCTGCTATATTAACCTTGAGGTAGAAATTTTTTCAGACCACCCTGATATATTGTTATAAGGTTTAATGATAAGACACTTTTAAAACTGTGAATTATTTAAGGTTATTTCGTTGAAGTTTTCGTGTATATAAGCACAAAGTAGGTCCGCTCCACGTACTCGTACCCGTAAGGTCCACAGCCTGAGCATTTTTTTACTGTCAAGCAAATATTTACAATACTGGAATTACTTAAACCGAAACGGATAATTATTCTGAATTAATTATGTTTATGATATAAAAATCCTTTTCACCCGTATCACAACCAACGGAGCAACTCATTTGCCTTTAAAAGTCTATTAATTTGAATTTTGATTCAGAAATAATCTACCAATAAGAGTATAATGACAATTTTAAGTCATCATCATTGATCATTGCAGCCCTTCACGAGTAGTGGACTTGTCCACTGCTGAACATAGGCCTCCCCTAAGGAATGCCACAAAGCACGGCCCTGATCCAACTGGATCCATCAATTTTCTGCATGTCTGACCAGGTCGTCACTCCATCTAGTGGAGGCAATTTAGGCCTGAGAATTCGAGGAGTATCTCTCTTCATGGATAATGTTGCGCGCCATAATTAATGTCTGGTACGTGGCGAGTGGTAACTCGCGCCATGTAATATCGAGTAGCGAGTAGTATTAGTAGAGAGCTTTCTAGAAAATTCTATACTAGAATTTTCTACATCTAGTCAGTCGGAATCGGTATATACTCGAACATTCTAGATGTTTTAGTAGAAAAGGCCCTACATAAGGCCAGTAAAGACCACCACCGTGTCGGTACTGAATTGGCGATTCAAGCGAATACTTTGACGCGAGAGAGTAGTACAATTGTGTTTTATTATTAGTATGTTTTATTTTGTAATTAGTGTTCGGTAATTAAAGTGTCAATTTTGGTACTTCAATTGGCAGTTTTTACTGTCAAGATCCCAAAATTCGTAACAATTGATGTTAGAATTATGATAAAACCATGCTGATTTTATCTAAGGACGACAAGAACGGTATCAGTACCCGAAGTAAATGCTAGCAGGAGACGGACCAAAGACGATTTTGTGGTGCAATGTTGCAGTCGTCGGAGGGCCAGTGGCCGACCACGGAAGCCAGCCCATAGAAGATCCTGCATCTGCAGCAACTGACTTAGGTGTTCTAATGATGATGATGCAGGAGCAGGCCCACCTACAGGAGGAACAAGCCCGTTGGTTGGAAGACAAGCCGCAGTGCGGACAGGAGAAACAGGCCGTTAGTAGAAAGAGCAGATGCTCCTCATGAAGGAACTTCACGCTACCTTGGAGAAGAGATAAGGGAAGTGAAGTATAGGGTTGATTATTATGACAACCGCCTGTCGGAAGCTGAAACCCCGAATCTACCAATCTACCAAGAATACCCTTCTACCCGAATCTACCAAGTGAATAATCGGGTTGACAGCGTGATGGCTGACGTGAAGAAAACGCTGGACGACCTCAAAATTGGAGATGGAATTACAGCCCCCGTAGTAGCTACAACACCTTCGCTACGTGGATTAAAAGTGCCGCCGTTCGACGTGACTTCTGGTCGGTCTACAAAATCCAGTTCAAATCTGACATGACGGCGAATGGCTGGAATAAAAAAAGAATAATAAAAGTCAGGCCATGACTGCTCTCACACTAAGCCTGCGCGACCAGGTTTTAACTGCTCTGGAAGCTGTCAGTAAGGAAACGACTTACGAGCAGCTCCTTGAGACATTGGAGGCGAGATATGGTGACGCTCACCTGGAATACGTCTTTCATGCGCAGCTTAAAGATCGCATGCAACCCATCAACGAACACCTGCAGCAGTGGGTCCTTAAGGTCGAAAAGCTGGTTTGAAAAGCATACCGGTCTCTACCTGCGCTCATTGAAGGGAACGTGGTGTAGACATTCCTTGAAGTCAGAGCTGCTGTGCCAATTCTGCATATGTGCTCAGACTTTGCCTTGGCAATGACTCTTTTGAAGTACCTGGAGGAATTATACTTCTTTTTTAGGGCGCTGGTATTTACACCCCGGGACGTTGATGCGTCAGCCCAGGCCCATGCATACCCAGTATGATGCTAATTTACAAGAGCGACTAAACTATGGTTGAGATCTGCTTCCGTTGGGCACCACAGAGGAAGGATTAAAAAGTTCCATACCCTGAAATACCACGTAAGCAACAGAGTCAGCAACAACGTTGGCATCATCCGGCGAGAAGCACACCTGCCCCCAAGGCTAGGATTCAAAGAAAGACCACATCCTATCACAATCGGCTGACCTATAGTGTCAAACACGGAGGCAGCCCGCAGAATGCAACTGCAATTTCAGCGTGAGTGGCACCACCGCGTGAGGAGCCAAGAGGGTATCAACGGAGATCTCATATCTGTCCGGATGAGAGGTCAGCAGAGGGTCCAACAGGGAAGGTGCCTGATCCTCTACATCTGGAATCCGCGTAGGTGAAGTAACCAGTTGTGTCAGACCATACGCCAAAGAAAAATCATGAACAGATTTCCCGCATGATCGGTTAAACGTGAACCAAGCCATTCGGCATGGTGGGTGTTAAAATCTACGAGGATAACGATCTCTGCGGAGGGGATCTGCCGTAGCAACGAATCTGTAGCCATTTGGTCGTGGTCGTAGAGTCGGTCTGTTTCGACATTACCGCTATGGGACCTATAGAAGCATTCGTAGACGCGCGGATGGTCATAACTGTCTACGCGTAGCCAAAGGATGGACAGGTCCAAAACTTCAAGGCTGCCGAGGCGTCGAGAACAGATAACCTCTCTGACGTATACGCAAACTCCAGCCCGAGGCATAAAGGAGTGTTCTAGTTTATACCCGGGTAGGAGAGATACGGAGGATTAGCCAAATCTGCATCTCGGTCAGAAAGAACAGAGCTGTCTTCGCCGTCTTGAGATGGTGGTGGACGGTGGTTTAGGTTGTAGTGAAGTCCCCTGATATTGCAAAAATTCACGGATAGCGTGGCAGGGGTCGCCTTGGTCTTGTTGCTCAGCTTGCCCCGAGCAGTTGGGCAGCCCGAGCACCTACGCTCAGGATTTGAGTAGCTTGGTTGTGGATGATCAGCGAGGGATTCTCCATGGGTGCTGGTACCCTTCTGAGGAAGTCTGACATTTAATTTCGTTACCATGTTGATGGGGAAAATTGGGCCTCCGGCCACCTGCACTCACCAGACGAAACGCGGAAGCAGAGCGTCGCCTTCACGCCGGTATTCTGTGAGGTCGTGGTACCACCCCTGTTTGAGCCGGCCCATACGTGCAACAGCAGAGCTGCCGCGTGGCTTTACCACTTTCATAACATATGACTGTCCTTTGATTATTTTTATTTATGTAAAGAAGGCAGTATTTGCAACTAACAATTTGACACTCGTGTTATAGTATAATAAAATGAACTGTTTAAAAATATTCTAATCAAAACCAAACCTTATTGATTGCCAAAACTTATTGATCGACATCTTCGTAGTTTTAGAAATTTGTAGTAACAATATTTAAATCCGAAATTAAGAATAATATATATATATATATATATATATATATATATATATATATATATATATATATATATATATATATATATATATATCATATTCATGAAAAAAATACTTCAATTTTTTTTAATAATACATAGCCTAGAACCCCTCTTGGCATAACCTTCTATCTGCTCGTAAAGTTTCGTTACAATGGATCCAGCCATTCCGAAGATTAGCCCAGACAGACTGACAAACATTTTCAAAATAATTGTTTATGTCACAACAACGAGCAAAAAACCACCTGAGTTTAATAAAAACCAGGTACTTCAATATTACATACCCCCAAGTAAGTAACATAGATGTCAACTAAGACAATATGATTCACAAAAATATGATAAAGAAACTAAGGAACAGTTACTTAATCTATAAATGCGTCGTATTTTTTGCATTACAAACGTATCGATGATAATGATGAAACTTTAAGTCAGCCCGATACATACCGGGCGTTTTATAAGAGGTGACTATAGGGTTCGCTACAAAATCGGATGGCTTTCAATACACATCGGTATAACCATAACGATTATACGTACATTAATTAATTTATAGGTTAATAACGGAAGGAGTGCCGTAAAGAAATAAGTGCCTCCATAGTACGCAAGAAACCTAAGTTCGATGGTAAGGAAAAACATTACGAGTAAACCTATGTTTTAAAAGTTAAACTAACTGAAATAAACAGGAAGTAGGATAGCGCGATGAATTCTTTCCTGTTCAAAAACAAAAAAGAACTTATTTGATTTGATTGTCATCTTATCTCTAAATTACAGCGTTTTTGCGGTTAACATCAATTTTTGATGGAATAAGATTATAATAAAACAAAGACTAAACTACTCGCAGATACGCTTTATGCTTTTTTTTAATAACGTTAGTATTTTAGACGCGATGCGTTCATAAAAAAAAAGACAGACAGACAAATCTAAAAATGATAGGAATGTGATAATTATTTAATTATGTATTTCGAATACCAGAAATTTACATCACAGTGTGTGAGGAGCTCCATAAAATTATCTACATAAATTTTCTTTAAGGTGGCAAACTAGCGCACAGTATACCTGATGGTAAGTTGATGCTGTGGCACATAGATATTTATATTTATCTTCTTAGATAAAAAATAAAATGCAGAGGCGTTATGGCCCCTGAGGACTAAGATCAAATACCTTATTTCCAGTGAAAAGAGTCTCTGGTTCTCTAAACTCACCATACGAAACACATCACCATAAAGTTATCGAGTTTTGTCGTTTTACTTTTGTTAGTGTCAAGTAATCAGAAATTATCTTATAAAAGTTTTCGTTTAAAATACTTCTTTTCGTTACGTACTCCCCGTTCATATATATTATATTGTATCTCCTTTTCTACATAATTATATCTAAATACGTGACCAGGGTAAACAAATATGTTTTGATCTTTATCAATAATCTTTCTAAAGGTTTAGTAATAGGCCATTTGTAATATTTATGGCGTAATCGTCTTAATTTGGACCCTCATTTACGTTGTATTGATTTAGTAACTTAGTTCTTTTCGGTGTTCTGTTCGTGTCTTTTGAAAGAATAAATGTTCACTAGAGAAATTGGAAGCCGTGAGTAGTGCCTTATAAGCAAAGGGAACCCCGTTCACAAAGACAGGGCTGGAAAAAGTTTAAGCACATTTAATCGTCTATACTTCTCTTGTGTCACGTTAACATTAGAATTACTTAATAATTAATCCCTTCTTGCTTGGGAGGGGCCCACAATTTTATATTAAATACCCGATACAAGGTCTCGGTTTCCTTCATTTAAAAAAAATGTGGGCTCCGCACACACCGTGTGTAGTGAGCGCCAACTAACCAAGGCACTCCTTCCGGGTCGTTAAGATGGGAATGGGACCGTAGTTCACAGCAAATTGGCTGACAAACCAGTAAAAGGGGGCTTGGCCCCTTAGGAGTGCGTAAGCACAAACATTGACCGAAGTCAAGTGCATGTCAACGTGAGTAAACGCCATACAGAATATGATCAAATCCAGCGACAGTGAATGTACGTCACAGGCTTTAGGCAAATAGGCACACTGACCATAAAATCCCTCCGTGAGCGCCAACACCTGCCAGACCGCCATTCCTGCAGAAGTGATGTATGTGTATGGCCAGGGATTGCATGATCAGCAAGGGAATGGGTCCCTCATTGTACAGCATTTGGCCGCAGCCTTGAGAGTCTCCTCATGTCCTCTCTCCAGCTACCATCCACATGAGGTCGACTCATATGATACACTAATCAAAACAACGGCAGATACAATCAACAGGCAGTTATTAGATAATAGTAATAATTTGCTATTAGAAAGTATTTGTGTCACTGAAGTTGAGTGCATTTTTGATTATGATTGTCTCACCCACCAACAGATTGTCTTCAATCATTTAAAGTTGAGAAATTCGTAGCGAGATATTAATATGTTGTTATATAAAACGACTTAGGTGTGAGTCAAACCAAGACGTAGAGAGCGCCATTGAGAATAGCGACCCGCCAAACAATAATCGCAGAGACGTAATGCTGCAAAACGCAACAAGCATCAATACTGCTATATTCGAAATTACACCTTCCCAAGCTCCTCTATCTCAGCAGACATCTCCACCCGCATACCTCCATCGATCAGAACCACAAGATTCGTCGAATCTGGCGCAGCACATCCGCAGATCCATCACAAGACGCAATACTGCCAGTAGCATTAAGCATCAATGCAACTGTCATAAGGATGGCGCCCCCTCACAGCACACCCGCATGATCCCTATCCATTTAGGTAACAAAACAGTTATTAACTAAAAATAACACCTACGTATTATAGTAGCACGCTACTAAGACGCCAGTAGTCAAAAATTCACGTATCATAGCGCTAAAGTATTAAGAGATGGAGTTAAGTATGCTTGTTACACTTAAAAGTGCTATCAAACACACTCATTCCAATTCGAAAGATAGCCGATGTATCATAACGCTATGCCCTAAGACGACTCCCACAAACGGTGTGGGTGTGCGATTAGTTTAGTTTAGTTTACGATGGGCTGTTTTCCGCAACTCCACGTCTAAGCGCGTATTTTGCGTGTGGGCAGGAATAATATGGTTATTCGAGCCATGATATCTCCCCGAAGAAGCTCAGCAGTCTCTTGATGTTGCAAGCAACTTCGGGGAGCGATCCCGGCGTGCCGAGATGTTTAGCCCTGTATGAAGCGATTTCTGGACATGTCAGCAACACGTGAGCCGCCGTTTTTTCCTCTCCCATGCATGACCTGCACAGGGGGCTATCAGTAATACCTATGATGAACAAATGTTTGTTAAAAGAGCCATGCCCTGTGATAGCACTTGTTACTATCCTGATCTGTGGCTTGTTCAGTCTCATTAACACCTTGGTTAGACGAATGTTTATTTCAGGTAAGGTCTCCCTAGCTTGTCTACAGTCTACTAAATTTTTCCAAAGCTGAGCGTGTAAATTATTGAAGTATCTACGTACCATTGAACGAACATAGCCAAAGGAGATTGGTATTATTGGTTCCGGCCCTATAGTTGCCAGGGTCGATTCCCTTCTGGCCAGTTCATCTGCTACATCGTTGCCTCTAGATCCACTGTGTCCCTTGATCCATTGCAGAGTCACATTGTTGTGCTTACATACCTCATTCAATCGTTGATGGAACTCGTATATCAGTCCCGAGTTCGTCACATTGCAAGTCAGAGCTTGTAGTACCGCCATACTGTCGGTCAGTATTCTGATGGAGAAGTCTTTCACCTTCCTAGCATCTATTACTATGGCCGCTTGGATGATACCCATTCACTCAGCCTGGAAGACTGTGTTGTGGGTACCCAGCGGTGTGCATATGTGGATATTAAGGTCTTCAGAGAAAGCCCCAAACCCCACACCTTCATTTGTCTTAGAGCCATCCGTGAAAACTTTGAGCTCTCTTGGACCCAATCCTTCCAGATGGTCAGTTTCCTTCAATTGTATCCTGTACTTCTTATCAAATACAAATTGTTTTGGGATCCTATCATACTTGGCTTGTAAGATAGGAATTTTGAGTAAAAGTAAAGTGTGAAGTAAAGTGTGGGGGACTCTACTCTTTCTTAAAAGATTTAGGGTCTTGAGTCTAATGGCAGCTAAAGTTGCTTCTTGTTGTATATGTAGATGAAGCGGTGTTAACTCCAGCATAGCCTCCAAAGCTGCTGTTGGTGTAGTCCTTATGCAGCCCGTGGCAGCCATACAAGCCAATCTCTGGTAACGTTGAAGCTTTCGTATAGTGGTGGCTTCATTGGTATTGGTCCACCATACCAGAGAGACGTATGTGATCATTGGCCGGATTACAGTTTTGTACAGCCACAGTATAATTTTTGGCGTTAAACCCCATCGTTTACCAATCATGTTTCTGCACTGCCAGAAAGTTAAACTAGCTTTGCTGATTTTGTTTTCTATGTGTTTGTTCCAGTTAAGTCTACTGTCCAAGGTAAGACCTAAGTATTTTACCTCGGAGGAAGGCTGGAGTTTTGTGCTGAAAAGACTTGGAAGATGATAGTTATTCAGCATACGTTTTTGTGTGAACATTACTATAACCGTTTTTTTGGATTAACGGTTAGGTCATATTCCCTGCAACATCTCTCCACAATACGGAGAGCCGCTTGGGTCAGGTCACACGCAATGCTTGCTGTCTTACCAGAGACCAGTTTTGTCAGATCATCTGCATAACCGACTGTGTAGAAATGGTTAGCATTTAATTTGCTGATGAGTTCATTAATGACCATATTCCACAGGAGAGGGGAAAGAACCCCACCTTGCGGGCATCCTTTCATGATCTGAATTGTCTGAGATTCACCAGCAATCTTTATTGTTCGTGTACTGAGCATATTTACTATCCAGTCAATCAGTGCCGGTTCAACATTATGTCTACTTAGGGCACCTGGATGCATGCATGGAGGCATACTGGAGAAATTTGTTCTGTCAAAAGCACCTTCTATTTCTATGAAGGAGCCTAGACATATTACTTTGTTTTTGATGGCCTCTTCAATCTTTGTTATTACCTGGTGAAGTGCCGATTCTGTTGATTTAGCTAAGCTATAGGCGTGTTGTTTTTCGTGTAGCTGTAAGTTAATTAGCGCCGACCCTCTCAACTCCCGTTCACACATTCTCTCCATCGTCTTTAGGAGAAAGGATGTGAGGCTAATGGATCGGTAGGATTTAGGGTCTGTATAGTCGTTCTTACCTGGTTTGAGTATGAATATGACTTTCACTTCCCTCCATCCCCTAGGAAGATATTTACCCCCCCCCCCACTGTAGAAGTGCCGGGAATAAGCTGTCAGGTCCTGCTGCCTTATAGGGTTGGAAGCTATGAATAGCCCAATGGATTTTGTCCATCGTCACCACTCTTTGTGCTAATTCCCAGTCTTCTTTTGTTGGTGTCAGTGCATCTTCATGCCGGTTCACCCTTTCAACTACACAGCAACCTGGGAAGTGAGTATCAATTAGGATGCGTTGGGTTTCATCCGGCGATGTTGAGTAGCTTCCGTCGCGTTTCTTTAAAGACATAGATCCCGGTGTGTTCTGTTTAGCTACGATTTTCCTTATCCGATTTGCTTGTTCACAGGTTTCTATGCTACCACAAAATTTGCGCCACGCTGTAGAGCGTCGATACCTGATACATTTTTTGTATTCAGACTTAGCTTTCTTATATAGAAGCAAGTCTTCATCCTTTGAGGTATTCATTGCCCTATTTAGGGTTTTTCTTACCTTCTTACGTTTCCTGTCTAGTCTTTACCCCACCACTGTTGCTTTTGCTCAACATGTTTAGGTGGAGTGATTACTGGACATGATTCATGGTAGCTATCGATCATGGCTTTAGTGACAGCTGCTACCTGTTCTTCTAGGAGCGATTGAAGACGTCAGCATATTGAGGTATTTTGTTTTATCCGTCTTGCGGGGATTTCTCCATGGTGGTATAGCGGGGATAACGACCTGTAGTACGCAGCAGATCCATCTGTGGTCTGAGCATGAGGCCTCTTTCGACACATGCATGGGTGTGCAATTATTGCAACAACAAACTCGCTTACCACCGACACTAAGATGATATATCTAGGACACATCGGTTAGTGAGTCCAAGTTTATCTCGGTCTCGGACCCTGTGTTGCAGTCTACACGCGACTATAATGATCATTTTTAAGTCCCATTTTTATTAATATAATGGTTTTACATATTTGGGACCTTCCATATAATTCCTTTATTTCATAGACCATAATATTATAATATATCTTTAATATATGGGACTGACATCAACCCACAATTCTGTTAAAGTAATGCTGGTGCATCATAGAGACCTTCTATAAAAATGCTTTAGTATCATAGACCTTACAATCATAAGTCTTTAATATATGGGACCACAACCCACAATTCTACTATTGTAATGCTTGTCCATCATAGAGACCTTCTATAAAAATGCTTTAGTATCATAGACCTTACAATCATAAGTTTTTAATATATGGGACCGCAAGCCACAATTCTACTATTGTAATGCTTGTCATCATAGAGGCCTTCTATAAAAATGCTTTAGTATAATAGACCTTACAATCATAAGTCTTTAATATATGGGACCGCAACCCACAATTCTACTATTGTAATGCTTGTCCATCATAGAGACCTTCTATAAAAATGCTTTAGTATCATAGACCTTAGCATCATAAGTCCCTTATATAGAACTATACATTGTGTAACAGTACACGGACTGTCGGTCACCCGACTACCCCATGTATTGGGTATGCATCTTATGCAGCTCCCATATATAACCAATCTCTACACGAACACCCGCCATGTATACAAGAACACGCTGCTACTCTACATGAACACACTCAAGAGCTTAGAAAATGTTTGACCAATTTTCCAACTATTTTGTAAATATTATTTAAATTATTTTTATAATATTTAAAATATTATTATAGTATTTTCGACTTGTATTCCTATTATTTAATGAATTTCAAATATTTATCAGTTTTATTTAATTTATTGATTTTCTTCAAGCCTTTAATTTACTGTAATACTTAATGTTTGAAAGGCAATGATTTTCAAAGAAAGGATAGGCCCATCTAAATATTTTACTCTTAACTTTTTCATACAAGAAAAAGTAGCGCATCTTTCATAATAAAAACGTCATATCAAAACACGACGTAACCAGAGTCGAATTTCAAAGTATAATTAACCTAAATGTACCATTATTTCATAGTTTGTAGTACATAGTATCGTAATAATACTAAGAGAAAATACCATAATTTTACCTAAAGGTCGACTTGTATTATTATTGGGTCCTTTTACATTTTATTATTTGCCCTACGATATCGAGAATTACTGTATTGTACATGAGCACCGCGTTTTTTTAATAAAATTAGAATTAGCTCCCTTTATGGTCAATCGATGCTCTACCGATACATTTATGTTGCATCCTTGATACAACTATAATGAGGTGCTACCACGATAAAAACTCTATGCTTCAGAAGCAATCTGTTTGAAAACAGAATTTCAAAATATTTTATGAATCAGATTTTCAGATTCAATTGAAGCAGATATGTTTTCTTTTATACTCTTTTCGTTTTACCCTTATTGAATATAAAATATATTATATACCAATATTCAAAATGTAAAATACACTAAGTTATTTAGACAAACATTAAACAGAAATAAAAATAAAACCGTCAAAAAACGAAACGTTTAGATAAACAAGACACGTGACGTCCGGCACATGAGAAAAATAAACATGAAACATCAAACGTGATACAATTTTTTAAAAATAGTATAATTTTATTTTCTATGTACAATATTTTTGAGGGTCTAAATCCAACCCTGGCCTAATCTTGGTACGTAACTAAACTAACTGTAAAATGAAACTTTAAAAATGCGTTTATATAATAATTTAATTGTATTGTAATTGTATAAGGTTATTCACCGATGATACGATACCCCATGTTTTTTTATAAATCTTTGTATCATAATTTTTGCATTCTTTTACCACGCAACTAGACAGGCAAATCTGTCATGCGCGCGCACCACTGTCGACCAATTCGCGTTGGCCCTAAACTGTAATTTTAGGGCCAGCGCACTGGTCCGTTTTAGTTGTTCGGTCGGCCCGGTCCTTACGCTAGTAATATATAAGTCAATGCTGAAAGGTATTTATTTTAAATTTATGCATTATTGCGTTTCAATTGTTTAAAATGTAAACACGACTCTACGGCATTACGCTCTAATACAGCCAGTTCAGTTTATGCATTTGCCTGCTCCTTGGCTTACTCAGGAGACAAAAATTTACAGCGTGAGAAAAAAATCTCATAAATATAGGTATCAATTTCAAAGCTCTGATACCAATAGAGATAAATATAAAATATTCGGAATCACTGGAAAAGGTTTTGTAGAGATAAACAACGACGCTATATTCATAAATATTTACTTGAAGAAGATGATTCCGGTAGAGTGTAGAAATTTCTTAAGTCTCTTGGAGTTGATGAAGCGAGTCAAAATAGTAGCCCCATAAATATTGACTTACAGCAGCTTAACCTCTCAGTCCCCAAGCGGTCGAATCCAACCGCGGCGCTATCCCGACAAAATTCCCGAAAAAACACACACATCACTTTAAACCATTAAAACTTATAAGTTAATATTTTCTATCCTCTATTGCAACAAAAAGTCAAGTTATCCTATGGATATTTATTTATAATCTACATTAATTTCGTACGCCATTTTCGCATGAATGTTATTGTGTTGATTTTTCTAGCGTATAGTTGTACTTGTATTGTGTAGTGTGTATAGTTTTTTATTATAAAATTGTAATGATAGTTTTTAGTGAATATAATCTATCTTTACGTAAATAATTTCGAGTAATATATATTAAATTACTCGGCTGGGCAGCGTTCGGGAAATTACGACACATCTTCTCATCAGGTATACCTCAATCTCTGAAAACTAAAGTGTACAACCAGTGCGTGTTGCCAGTGATAACTTACGGATCTGAGACGTGGTCCTTTACCGCTGCCGGATGAGGACGCTCAAGGTCGATCAGCGATCTATGTAGAGGGCTATGCTCGGAGTTTCACTTCGTGATAGACTCAGAAATGAGGATATCCGCAGTGAAACCAGAGTGACCGGCATAGCCCAACGGATTAGTAAGCTGAAGTGGCAATGGGCCGGCCATATAGCTCGAAGAACCGATAACCGATGGGGAAGAAAGGTTCTCGAGTGGCAGCCTTGTAACGGTAGGCGTAGTGTAGGGCGACCCCCCACTAGATGGAGTGACGACTCTTACCAGGTCTGTAAGACATGCAGGAAGTCGATGGATGCAGGTGGCTCAGGACCGTGCTTTGTGGCATTACTTGGGGGAGGCCTATGTTCAGCAGTGGACTTGTGAAGGGCTGTAATGATGATGATGATGATATATTAAAATAATTGTGATTTTCACGATGCCGACATTCGCTTGGTATGTTTTGTTTTTGTATCAAAATACGATAGTCTTTTTGTAATGAAGTAAAACCTGACTTTTATATAGAGAATATTTTATAAATTTTATAATGCCAAAATTATTCATAGAAAAGTAGTCTCAAAATATAAGTTTTAATGGTTTTAAGTGCTGCGGGTGGGTGCAGTTGCATGCGATCGCTTGGGATTTGCCAGGCGCATCTGACTGCGTGGGATTTTATATATATATATATATATATATATATATATATATATATATATATATATATAATTAAACACTTACATATTATATCTAAGAATGCATTAATTGTTGTATAAAACCATAATGTTTAACGATTAAATGATAGGAATGATTTTAGTCATCAATTTTTTATTCATATGGCAATTATTTATTGCTATTTAACAGGTGAAAAAAATCTGTCTTTCTATTCTATTTGTCTTAAAGAATTATGTGGGCGTTTTTACGTTGGGTTGAGCATCTGCGCATTCGTACTCTATCTCTTAATAGAAGTTTCGCGAAAGGACGCTATATTAACTGTGCTGTGTGCGTTCATGCGTTGTCGAGTTTGCAATGTGTGAATTACGACGTTCCCTTGTCCCGAATATGAAGGCACGTTTTATCCGAGGAAAGTGTAGATGTCGTCAACACTATTCAACTGTGGACATATCCTAGAGATGTAAGTAGTTTATGAATAATATTCTGCATACAAACTCTGAGATAAGTTTTACGTATTGAAAAGTAGCCACACCACACTAAAATATGTATAAAATCTAGTAGAAACTAACAAACAGGGCTATTTGTATGTATATAACGTAAAAATTGAAATTTACATGTTTTTTTTAAATGTATTAGTCTAAAAGTATGACCGCTGAAAAGGAGAGGAAAGTACTCGTGTTGAACAGTACTCCAAATCACTTCATTACTTCCAGATAACACTTGTTGACCATATTTGTCATCCATGCTGTCAGCTAGTTAATTATTCACATTTATCTGATAACTGACCTGAGAACCGAGAAGATCAGTTGGCCATCAAAGTATATCTATTGTATGCAGACGATCCATACTAAGAATTAGTCGACGTAGGATTTTGATTGAAGGCAAGTGAAGAAGAACAAAGAATGGCTAATACAGTTTCTACTTGGATCTAGGTGTACATACTATAACTTTTATTAATTTTCTTTATTCAATTTAAACTGAGAAATAAAATGATATTAATTATTTCTCACTATTAACATGCATGTTTGAATGCAAGCTTTTCTTTATTTTATATTTTTTGTTTTATCTTCGTTCTGAAGATGAAGCTTGTGTGCCATGTTGGCTAAAATTTATGGGGAAGGTCTATGTTCAGCAGTGGAGGATAACATGTTACATAAAATCGTCGCAACCTTAAGAACTTACACAACTGTAAGTCAAATTGATAGGTTGCTGTATTTTATGTAACATGTTATCCTCCACTGCTGAACATGTGATGTCCGGCGGTGCCGCTACCCGCGTAGTTAAAGCTGTTGTAGTATATTGCGATATTAGTATTGTGAAGAAAATAGAAATATAATGATTTTGGATATTATAATACTCAATATCATTTATTAACATTATATACAAACGTATAAGGTAAAACCGTTTATTGTACAAGATAATTTTTTATTACTACAAGAAAAACACATTTACAATTGTTGCAATTCCAAATATTTTCTTGACACTTTCTTTTTATAGTTTTCAGTTTTCGATTATTAAATTAAATTATGTAACGTATTCGTTATTCGTCTTTTAAACAATTTTATCAACAACGAAATGAAGAAAATATAAGCATGGCCGTCATTTGAGTTCAATTTTAATTAGTAAGACTCGACGACTTCCAGCCTCCCGAACAAGCCGGTTTCCGAAAAGGCTTCAGTACCATAGATCACATACATACCTTTCGGTGACATATACCCTGTGCGACAGTTTGTACAGAAATCCGAATAGTACAATCTGCCACTTTATCTTGCGTATGTGGACTATGAGAAAGCCTTTGATTCCGTCGAAATTTGCGCGGTGCCAAGTTGAATGTCGGTATTTCAAAGTGCTGAAGTGTTTGTACAGTAGGGCAACGATGGCTATCCGAGTACAGAATAGTATAAAACCTATCCAAGTACAGAAAGGTGTAAGACAGGGTGACGTAATATCTCCGAAACTCTTCACCGCGGTATTGGAAGACGTTTTCAAGCTACTGGACTGCAAAGGATACGGTATTAACATCAATGGCGAGTACATCACTCACCTTAGATTTGCCGACGGTATAGTCCTTATGGCAGAATCGCTGGAGGACCTTAGCACTATGCTCAATGACCTCAATGGTGTCTCCCAACGGATAGGTCTCAAGATGAACATCGACAAAGCGAAAGTCATGTGTAATGTTCATGTCACACCTATGCCGGTAGTTGTTGGGATCACTAAGCTCGAAGTTGTTGATGAATATGTTTACCTGGGACAAGTAATCCAACTAGGTAAGTCCATCTTCGCCGAGAAGTCAATCAACGGATTCAACTTGGCTGGGCAGCGTTCGGGAGATTGCGACACATCTTCTCATTAGGCATACCTCAAAATCTCAAAACTCGATTGTACAACTAGTGCGTGTTTTCAGTGATGATCTATGGATCTGAAACGTGGTACTACACTGCTGGCCGTATGAGGAAGCTCAAAGTAGCTCAGCGAGCTATGAAGAGGGTTACGCTCGGAGTTTTTCTGCGTGATAAACTTAAGAATGAGGTTATCCGCAGTAGAACCATAGCCATAACCACCGACATAGCCCAACGGATCAGTAAGCTGAAGTGGCAATGCGCCGAGTATAGCTCGAGGAACCGATAACTGTTGGGGAAACAAGGTTCTCGAGTGGTAGTCTCGTATCGGCAGGCGAAGTGTAGGGTGTCCCCCCACTAGTTGGAGTGACGGCTTGGTAAGATATGCAGGAAGTCGATGGATGCAGGTGGCTCAGGACCTTGATTTGTGGCATTATATATATGTATATATATATATATATATAAATAACGAGCTTGGTAAGCGCTCGCTGTAAGTTTCACAGAACGCGAGAAACCCGGGTTCAATTCCCGCCAGCCCCAATGAACTTGTCAATAGCAATTTTTAGTGCCGAGGTGTTCGGCGGTGAATGAAAATATCGTGAGAAAACCTGCATGTCTAAGAAATAAGAATAACATATTTCGAAGACAAGTTAAGTTCTTCAACATGCATTGGGACACTCCTTTGAAAAGGCCTGTGTTCAGCAGTGGGAAGTACATGAGCTGTAAATATTACTTTATCTTTATATATAGTTATGTAAAATGAAATTTCCATGCTGTTTTCGAAAACCTTCAACATTTTTATCCCGTTACTGCATTTGGTGTTCTTAAAATCCATGTATAGTCTCTTTGTATGAATCAAGTAACGTGCAATAATTGCAGCTGCTACATATTCTGCTTCAGCTGTATATAAAGCTATTACTTTATCATTGTTCGGCATTTCTCGTACTAAGTTTTAATTTTTTCACCTGCTTTTGCATATTCAATTGATTCAGTTTCTTTTTCAGTTAGACAAAATTCTTAGTAATTGGTAATATAATCTTTTAAATAATTTTGTTGTTTTACCGTACAAACACTTAAAGTTATAATTTCTGATTCATGTGGTAAAAATGTAATTACTTTTGTCAATTTACTCTGAATTATGCTTATCTCGTTCTAGGTTTTGTTCAATTTCTCTTTCATTTTCTATAGTGATTTCTGTTATCATTTAAAACCCTCTTTTACTTCTATTTCTCGACTTTCATATTCATATTCGTTGTTCTAATTTTATTGGTATATTGTCTTAAAATTTCACATGCCTTGAAATTAATATTCAATTAATAATAAGATCCAGTATTATGTTTCCAGTTTTAGCATATATACTATCATTTTCACTGTTAATTACTAAATCGTTTTGCTGGTATCAAATAGGTCGCCGCAAGTAACTCTTTCTCCACGAAGTCGGTCAGCTATTGACTCCTGGGATTCCCTTTCCCAAACTTCCCTATTTTAATCTTGCGATTTTCCCTTGTGCCTTGTTTTGCATTAAAGTCCTCTTTAACCCATTAGCGCCATTGATATTAACATTTATTAGATTAGTCCCATTAACGTCGTATAGTGAGTTTTTGAGAAATACCTGGCTCTAGGGATATCCTCTATTTCCTCCACCTCTTCATCAAGATATGCCGAAATTAATGCGTAAACCTGTATGACCTTTAAGGAATACCGTTTGGTGATTCTGAGTATAAGATACGCAGCCCTCGTCGAAAAACTCCCATTCATTACAAGCTTGTTAACGTGAGTCGAGTTTCGTCTCGAGAGAGACAATTAATTCAACACCTGCTTGGCACAGATCATCCATTGTCATCGATGCTAGAATAATTTGCCGCATTCAAGGATCACCGTGTCCGTAAGAGAAGAGGATTCCGAAATTAACTACATAAAAAAACTAAACGTTAACATTCGTAAGGAAAATGAAATTAACTGTGTAAAATTTACATTAAAAATGTTAAAAATCTGAATAAAATTATGTTTTAAATGGGGAAGAACTGATTCGAGTCAGTTCTACTAGTCATTTTAACGGGATTCTTAATGCAAAGCTTCAGCGTAGATCTCATATATCTAAACTAGCAAGCCGACTAATAGTTTAATCTGTAGAAAAGATAAGAAGTTTCACTAGTGCAGTTAGCTAGATTAGTAAATTTATACTATTTCCATAGTATACACCTTATAAGATTTTATGGAGAATATTTAACGGGTAAATAAGATTAATTTAAAAAGTATTTTTGTTTTGCAGGGTAGGTCTATAAGAGATACTTTTAACCTAAAACCTAAATAGTCTCTTAAAAAAATGAATGTCAAGAACTAATGCTAATAATAATAATAACTGAAGAACTTATGCCTTTCAGTATATTAACGAAAAGTTTATAAAAGTTTTTATTCACAAAAACCAAAGAAATTATAGAATATTAAAAACGTGATATACACTTTCTAAACACCAGGGACAAACACAAGCAGTTCCTCGACTCCACATACAAGTTTACCAGTGTATCGCTATTATATCGCGCTATCAAAACAAAGTCCCAGAAAATTTACGAAGTCACCACATTTAAATATTTTACTAAACAAAAAGTGTATATAAGGCTTTTTTTCGTATAAATTGATGTATGGTTTCAACCCCTGGGAATGAGGTGATCGGTATTTTATATTGTTTAATGCCATTGTGGAAAAAGTCTTGCCGGTCTTCTTGCTAGTTTTTCCTAGGATAAAAGTGTGGTTTGACAAAAACCACAGTTGTAAAAGGAAAACATTTCTTCCAATAAAGATTATATGTAATCTATATTGATAAAAAATATTCTAATATTTCGTGAAAAAAAAATCAAGTCTACTGAACAGATTTCTCTTAAATTTGTAATGCGAGTTTGATGTGTAGATTTTTCCTTCTTTGCCTTTAAATACTAGACAGTGCCTTTTCAAAACTAGAAGTTTTATATTTAAAAAAAATATTGAATTTGCTTTCGTTTGGTTTTCGTATTCAAATGACATCTACATCGTCTCTACCGTTCTTTGTATAATTTTATGCATGTACACTGCTAACGCTTATGGATATTGGACAAAGAAAAAGAAGAAACTAACTTTTTTTGTGATGAACATTAATGTGTTTTTAAAATGTCTTGAGACAAACGCGGTCAAGAGACTCAACGGCCTGACTATTTCATTGTGGGTTCTGTATTTGAATGCCAGCCAGAAGCAGCAACTTTTAATATATACATAGATTTATGCTATGCAATATGTATTTTGTAAGCGTCATGGTCTGTCATCATGGATACATTTATTTACTCTTTGCAACCTTTTCACGTTTTGCCATTTTTGAAACACCATCTTTCACCACCTTTTTCGAAATCAACATCGATTAAAATTTGATTAACTTGTAATACATATTTAATATTCCATATGGATGCCTGACAGCAAGAAGTATATTGCCGCATTTGTGGTAATACGTAGATCTGGTACTAGAGAATCCATTACTTTATCTCGTTCCTTGTTATGCCATTAAGCTAGTATGGTAGGTTAATACTATAATTAAACATATACGGTTTATTAAAGTACAATAATACAGATGCCTATAGTCGAGACATTAGAGTATACAACATACACAAGCTATAGAGCACGCGTTAGCAAGCATGAAAGTAAGCAAGGGTACGAACATTCTCATACTTATGAGACCCGTGACACGTGACAAGAGCGACACTATTAGCCATGAATGTTTAATTGAATTTTAAGTTATCATGGTGAAATGTGTAGTAAAAAGCTTTAAAAGATATTGACGGACGCAAACTTAAGAAAATAATGATATTTCTTTTCATCTTTAAGTACCATTTTGATAACAAAAAACTGATGTTATCAAAATAACATAGGGTGTAAAAGAGTATTGCGGGAGGCGCGCAGTCGAGTAGCTGTACAACAGCATCTCGACTGCCTCGTGCCCCCGCTTTACGCTTTCCCCGAATTAGAGTTAGTGCTGTACCACTATGTACAAGAACATTTTAATAACATGATTTATTTCGTAACGATAATATTAACAACGTATTTCAATTGTCATCCTTTCTATTACAAAACCATGCAGATTAATATCTAAAATGAAACTTTTGAATAGCTTCGTTATAAAGTTAAATAAAGTTAAAATATGTTTTCAAGTACAGATTTCAGAAAATTTGTGAATTAGTCAATAAATGGCTGATAACAATAAAAAGAAGGGTCTAAATGGAAGCCCAACATCAAGAGTTTAGTTGGTCCATACATTTAAGTGCTTCATCTATTTTTGAAACCTAGGGTGGACTACGCAAACTGGTTCGAGGTGCAATACTAGAGCTTTAATTGGAAGTAAGGCAACTATTGATATACAAAAAACCCAAGATGCACAGTCTCGAACAAAAGTAACACTCAAAACTGTCGCCAATTATACATCAGTAGTTATAATTATGATATAAACATATATTTTTGCAAATCAAAACTTACGTGCATGATCAAAAGTTGTTTTTAAATTGTTTTAAATTTTATGTTCGAAGTTTGTCGGTAGGACAAGGCAAGAAGTGGAAACGCATATTTTTTTATACTTTTTATATTTTATACATTGACTATTGATATTATATAAATTTTCTTAACACATGTTTATAAACACAAAATTTCAGTACTTATTCCCAAATAACATAGTATTAAACTAACATTAATTTCCTTGAATTAATTTAACAAAAACAACTTTCATCTAAAAGAAAACGAGTTAATACTTCAACCACTACCTCCCACTCAATACTGCGGTTATCAGCAACACGTATAAACAGAACAAAATTCGTTTTTATGATTTGTCATCGTTCGATGAACAGTTCCGTTATGTATCTCCAAAGTTCATCAACAGATTGTGATTATGATATAGATGAATGTAGGTACATTTGGAGATTATATTATTACAAATAAAATGAACAGAACTACACAATTGGGCCAATATAATAAGTAATTGATATATAAACATTTGAAAAAAATTATCGAATTAATGACTGCTTCTCCTTTTGGAAGTCGGTTGAAAACTATTAAAAACTAAATACAAAAAAGTGCAAAAGCAACTTGTTAGTTAAAAAATTAAACAGAATAATAAAAAATCGACTCCATAGAATAAGAAGTTTTCATTTGTTTTATTCTACTAAAATAAAAGGTTGTAATGAATTGTTCTTACACTAGTTGAAATGAGCGCCCAATTTTTAAATGAGCGCTCATTTTTTGGGGCCGTTTCTGAGACGCTGAATGTGTATCTTGGGTTTTTTGTATATCAATGATGGCAATACTTATTTTAAACCGATCAAAGATACTGGCTTAGACAGTTATTTATTTAGGTACCTACGTGAGTATGTCCACATTTTTTTTCGAATCTAATGGATATCATTCAAAAATATATTAACAATGGAATTAATTATCGTATTTGTTCTTTTTATATTTATTTCTTCTCACTCTAAAAAAATTCTAAGAAATCAGATTTTTGTGTTACAAATGCATATGGAAAAGTGTTAATATTTACTAAAAATAAAGTTGAGCAGTATAACAAACGTATGCATTATAACATACGTGCTATAGATAAAGTAGATATCCAATTATTTTAACTAGCAACGTTTAAATTAATATGAAAATAAAAATAAGTCAATGCCAAAAATTTTACCCTCGATCGTTTGGGAAGCAGTGTACTTTAAGCTTAGTCTTGTTGGTGAGCACGTCACAACGATCCCGCACGTTCTCTTGCGACTCAGTACCACTCAGCCTCTCTCCGAGTGAACTTCCACTGTGAAATCGTATTACATTTTCACCTCTAATTTAAGCGCGTGGAGTGCAGTGTATATTGGTGATTAAAAAATCAATGTGTGGCTAGTTTGATATGTGCATATATTTTATGACTTTTAAAAATTGAGTTTATTAAACTCAATCGCATTTAAATTATTAGTGATATCTTATTTTGTGCATAAACTTATTATATTATCTGTTGGAACTGACAGAAAATAAGTAACATTTAAAAAGTATCATATAGGTATTTGTATTTTTTTAATACAATTTACGTTTTAACCTTAACAAACACTATCATTTCGCTTACTTCAATACTTGGGAACCATAAAAATTATTTTTAACCACACTATTAGATGGGATTTATTTATAAATTTTAAGTATTTTGACTTATTTACCATTTTACACTTTTGTGACGTTTTTTATATTTCATTTTCCATCTAATTTTGGACAGTGCGTAGCACTTCAATATATGTATATATTTTTAGATAAGCTATAATATTTAATTAATGCAATGTCTGTACTGGAATGGTATTGTAGTTTTTTATATCGCTAAAACGAAGTTATATTTTAAACTTTATGTCAGATAAATATTTTTTTTTGGTAAAACTGTTACATTTACGTCAGATTTAATATACCCAGCCTGGCGAAGGACAGCAGCATCAAAGCGTAACGGAGACAAATCCTCCCAACAACGGGAGAGACCCATGTCCAGCCGTGAACTTTTTACAGGGTGATAAAGAGTTAACTCTTTAAATAAATGTTTAAATGTCAAGACAGTAACAATATGTAGCAGATTTTCGCCACGTTCATAAATAATATTATGGAGGTATAACAATTTCAATACTTACACTATTTTTATTTACTGTTTTAAATTTATAACTTAAGACAGATATAGCTTCAGCGTTTTTCATATCTGCCTTTATTTACATTTTGAGGCATTAAGTTGACGAGAAAAATACGTATCATTTTTCCAAAATTGTGTACACCAATGAGTAATATTTTTATCAATTTGAATTGGATGGTACAAATTGAAAATAATATTATTGCTAATTAATTACGCATATGTTGCATATCCATCTTTTCTATGTTTCTTTGTTGTCTTAGCATAAAATGCTATTTTAACATATGCGAGGACGTATTAATTTTAGCAGTTAAATTAGAAATATATGTATATATAGAAATGATATAACGTTTGCATTTCAAATTAAGTATATCAGAATAAATAATTCACACATTGCATTATAGATATACACATTGCATTATCGTACCGTGTAGTGTGGCGGTGTAAGAATATCCACTACTCCATATCATCCCGTGGGTGTCTTAAAAGGCGACAACTGTAAACGCGGCATAACAAATCGGGAGATGGGTAGCAGCATCTTTCTAATAACAACTAAGAATAAAGACTATGGTTGCCAACTCTCTTGCCAAGCGTGACAACTATGGCAAGTATCCCCCTATGATGTAATCTATGGGGGTGGCCTATGTACAGCAGTGGACTTTAATAGGCTGTAACGGTAATGGTAAAATTGCATTAAAGGCAGCCCCATTGTCGACATGACATACAACTTACCCACTGTGTGGAAGATTCGCCAATTGTACACGCACACGGTAGTTACTGGTATCACGAACGATTACCAATGTTTATTTTCAGAAATCTGGTTATTTTATGACTGGCTTAAAAAGATTTACAACAGCAATTAACATGTTTATATATGCATTTATCGGAAACCTAAGAAAGCGTTTCTAATAGCCAACACTTGCGGCACCCACAGGACAAAATGGGACGATGTACTTTACCACGTGCTCGGTAGTGAAGGAAAACATTGTGAGGGAACTTGACAAATAAGAAATAAACGAAACGAAAAAAGAAATATTTTATTTCGTTGACATGCGAAGTTTGTCAATCCGCATCGGGGCAGCGCGGTAGATTTTCTCCTTGATCTGAAACCCTCTCATAAATGAGTGGAGGCCTGTGCCCAGCACTGGAACGTAAATAAGATATAACTTTAACTTAACCACGGCACTATGTTCTACATCATTATGGTAAAAATTGGGCTCGTAATATCGAAAATTATCAACTGCGCAGGAGGCAAAATAATAGCACTAATAGCATAGAGATGTCTTATGTTGTGATGTATTTAAAGAAGTAAAGGTAACAAACGGATACCTATTCACTTACAGACTTCTACAAATACATCTATTTGCAATTAATATTACATTCCTGAGGAACAACGTGGAATTCTTTCCTCCGGTCTTCCGGTCTCCGGTTCCCGGATGAGCTAGCCCATTGTTCGATATAGTAAAACTACAGTACGAATTTTTACTCGATAGAGGCACGTCGTAGAGTTAATAGTCTGCAAACCTATTATATTATTAGAATATAGAGTCAGAGTCACAGGGATCACAACACAATAAAATAAAATAAAATGAAAAATCTGTTTTCCTACATATGCTTAATTCAGTTGGACATAAGATCTGTCAAGTAGTTGCCAAATACTCTAAAAAGACGCTGCGATCATTGTTATAATCGTTATCCTTTGTTTCAATCATTGAAAGAAAATTCTTACCAAACATTGTTGAGAGCTATGGAAACGCCCTTCTCAAAGCTTTCTTTTATTCGCTTTAACATTTTCTGTAATTTTTCAATAATACTTTTTCTCCCTCCTTTCCACAATTTTTTTGAGGAAGTGGTTTTAATAAAACCTTTAAACAATGGGTTAAATAGTACAAATATGCTTTTTATAGATTGCTGTAGTTTTTTTCTAAAAAATAATTTTAATGGAAATTAAATTTCCTATATATGAAGCAGTATAGCAGTGGATTTTTTTACATTATCAATAAGAGAAGGCCGCGGAGTAATAATAATTACACAGGCTTTCTACGAAAAGTGTTAGTTCCTCCCTCAGAACGTGTTATGCTTGTATGTTCCATTTACAATACTTTTACGGGCAATTCATATTCCACAGTGACTTATTAAACCTAAACGTAAACTAAAAATAATTTAGAGCCTGCTAAAATGCACGTTTGCACCTCTTTTTATATATAATATTTGTGAAACAAAATAATTGTAATCCTAGTAACGTGGATTATCTAAGGCACGCGCACTCATTTTGCTACCTGAGATTGTGGCACCAAAATTATATTATTTTTCAGCACTTACTTAACACTAATTTTAATTAAAAAATTTCTTAGTAACCTACACTAAAGTAATAAGATGTAGTGGTGGCTTAAGAAAGTTCATCACTCCCTTTCTACTATGGGTGTTGTAAGATGCAAAAAATATAGGTAGTTTTAGATAAATGTGTTGGCTTGTGATATATGGCGGTATATAGGTATATTTCATTTAAGCCAAAGTGCTACAAAGCCACACATCCAAAGTTGGCTCGCCAAGGCCGCTCGGTGTGGTTACCTCGGACCGGATCATCACCTCGGTTCAACCATGTTCTTCATAGTTCACCATGAGTGACCTTCCAGGAATAAGGCGGTAACTCAGTCGGGGTATGAGGTGGATGATAGAGATGTGAGGTAGATGCAACAATTGCATTTCCAATACACTGGTATATTAACTGATAGTAAGACTCCTGTCCTGTCTAGAAATCTGGGTCGGTATCGCCTTACAGTTTTTTTATCTTATTATTGATAGCTTTCAAAATTTATCACCTTAGTCAAAATCAGTCAGTCGGGACAATATTACTATATTTTCACAAACATAAGTTTATATGAATAATTTTATGACTAGAATTTTATCTTTCTACATTATACAACGCAATATCTATCTGCCTTACTCGGCGCTCGGGAAATCCTTTCAGCTCAGAAGATAAATGCTACGGTTCGGTGTTCAAATGTAGTCTTATTATTGCGCTCATTACTTTCAGAAAAATAAACTATCTTTTTCTCTAAATGGTTTTTAAAATGAAAAGAATAATATTAACTGGAACTGGGAAAATAATGAAATGACAAATATGTAAGGCGGAAAATCCATTATAGCTCGTTGAACCTTATTATAGCTCGTTAAATATGATTGTATTTAACTGGCTTTCCAGTTGCAAAATAGGCTGTACGTTTACCAACTCACCTACCCCGCGTCGTGAGTATGGACAAATATTTTAAATAATATCTAACAGTTGGTGCGTTCTTTAAATAACCTGTGTCCAGGAGTGAACTTAGATACATCATTGAGTGGCCGCAATTGAATTTATACGCGGTAGAGTCTCGCTGTAATGTAATATGATTAAGGCACAAATGTGTAGGGTCTATTGGGCAAGGACCACGCTTGTATATAACACCGTTGGAGTTAATCTATGGGCTATATTAAGTAATTGACATTTAATTTAATTTCATTACATTAATTGGACTGGGTGCCCGATTAACACCCTTATTCCAAAAAAAAAAATTGCGAACTAGATTTAATCACATACAGTAGGGATATGATCAGAGCTATATAGTCATCAAAACTATTCATATGAATATTTAAATCAATTAGAATTTCAAACAAATTGATAAAGATATTTTATGAATCTTGGAAAATCTATTTATTTTAGGTCAAAATCGTTTTTTTTTACCCGTGTCGTAAAAGACGACAGAGAGAAACAACCAGGAGATGGACTGAAACTGCGTTTGCCAAGAGTGGCAACTACGGCAAACATCCTCCGTATGAGGCAATCTGTAGGAGAAACCTATGTTTAGCAGTGGTTATATTTATTATATTTGATAGGCTGCAATGGTCACGGTAAATCTTTTTCCATTGTTCGTTTCATGTTGCTGCTTTAGAATACCCTATGGTCGAAGTTTTTAGCTATATAGGACATATTACAGCATCTGAAAATGTACCGGAAATTATTTATCGTAATCACTTCACGTTATAAGACACGAACAAGTACTTACTTACTTACTTACTTATCGTCACGAACAATCCCTAACGGGGTAGCCAGAGAGAACAGATCGCCAAGTGTCACGATCCTTACATACCTCTTTCGCTTTTTTTCAGGTTCATTAACTTCTTCATACATGCACGTCTAGGTATCCGAGTACTCTTGACCCTCCCCTCTTCGAGCAATTTGCTCACATGGTATTCGAAAGTTAGTCTCGGTCTACCTCGACACCTTTTAATATTTACTTTCGCTCTATATATTTTCTTCACCATTCGGTCTTCACTCATTCGTTCAACGTGCCCAAACCATTGGAGTACGCCCCTATCAATTTTTGTGATAAGGTCATCTTTCAATCCTGCCATATTGCGAATCTCTTCGTTTCGCTTTCGGTTGGCTATGGTAACGCCACACATTTTACGAAGAGATCGCATCTCCACTGCATTCAACTTGCTTTTATGCTTCTTCTGGCATACCCAGGTTTCGCCGCCATATAACAAAGTCGGTACCAACACTGCGTTATGTATTGCAAGGCGTGCACTCTTCACCACGCCTTGCCTTTTTACTAATGCATTCAGGGCACCATTGACTTTGTTTCCGGCAGCGACACGCCTATCCACATCTAAATCACATCTTCCATCCCGGCTGAAAGCACTCCCCAAGTATACAATTTCATTTACATGTTCTAGACATTACCTTTTTCAAGTACCTTTTTCGTTTTCCATTTGTTTTTGTGATAATTATAAATTCTATTATATTATTTCGTTACTTGAAGATACTTTACCCAAGTAATCGTTAGTGCAAATTCAATAAACTTATAAAAAAGATTTCTCATTCACACACGTATGTTACAATCGGGAAATGTACAGTAATACAGCTGCAAGCTCACGCGAGCATTGCCGCGTGCCGACGTCTTATACAAAATAATTGTGTAAAAATGCTGAAATTCACTCCCAAAGCCACTAATAATAAGAACACTATTATCACGTCAGATACCAGATTTCTTGCCAAGTAATTTTACACAAAACTTATAAAATTAATAATACTTCAAGTATCCTCACACCAAAAAGAAAGAAAAATGGAGCACTGCGTATATTTCAAGTGATGTGAAAACCAAGCCAAAACCACTACTCAATTTAACTCACTTACATACAGGTATGCATTTATCATCATTTGCAACCATTAACACGGTTATAGGTGGATATGTGTGCACACTTTTACGGGCTTATAAAGAAAGAAAGAGGAGAGATGTGTGCGTGAGTGCGTGTCAAAAAGTTGAGCATGGTATCGTCTTCACTAGAAGATTTTCTTCCTGTGTTGGTCTGAACAAGTATCAAGTTAGTTAGGTATAATATATAAAATATGGCGATAAACTAGTTCAATGTGTGCGAATGTAAGTAGGCTTGCAATTCGAATACCTAAATTCTAGTATGTCAAAAATGTTACTATGTCCCAAAAATTAAGTTTGATGATTTTTTCCAGATTTCAATAAGCCACAATCTTGATTAGATAAAACATAGTAAAGTATTTTATTGATATCTGTAATAGTGACATATGTAAGTAGGGGCCTAATAATTATATCAACAAATTTTCGCCTTCCTTTTGAATAATAGATTTTTGCAAGGGCTTAACATCTGTAAAAATGTTATCTATACAGGCCGCCCTCGGTCTAACAATACGTGTAGGTTCTTAGAATAAATTAACAAGGTTATAATATTTAAACAATGAGCTAAACTTAATACTAATGGAAGAAGTTTCAAGAAGATTGATGTTAAAGTCTCCATGGGGGTCTGCAAACACTTATAACAATGAGGTGCTCGAGCACGACACTAGCCATATCTACAGTTCGCTCAACAAATATGCTTATAATATCCTTACGGTTTTTATATAATAATGATTTATCTTATAATATTAATGAACCATCACGTAAACTTTTTGTTCCATTGAAGAAACTGACCACCTGGTGATTTCTGAAATTAAACATGAAATTACAATCTTTTAGCCAATATTCAGCTATACAAAGGATGTGTATATTGAAACTATTAAAGACAATTCTACTTCCAATTCTTTGCCCATCATACCTTATATCTTTTGATGCACCAGGTGTAAACAATTTTTAACTTATTTGTGGGCTATAATCTTAATTAATTAAACTATTATTATTGCTTGAAATTGCCTCTTTTGTCACATTCCCTAATTTAAATTAGTTGGAACTAATTCCAAATTAAATTTTTAAATATCAAAATGATTTTACTGCTCTATAAAGTCAGTCTTAGTAGCCAAGAACGTGGCTGAGTTAAAATGTAAATAATAAGATAGCACATTCGCTACTAGCCTTAAACTATATTTTGATAGGTAATACCTATCATCTGTCAAAATGATAGGTATTACCTATCACCAGCCATGGGAACTCAGGAGCCAGTAATAGCGCCAAAGCTGAAATTATGCCAATTCTATCTATGAATAATAATTGTTCCTTATTAGGTTTTTATCCTTGTAATTTTATATATTGGACTGAAAAAAATTGTAAAGAAAAAAAAAGCAACTTATTAATCAAATTATCGTTCGTTTTTTCCGTTGAGTTTCTGCCATTTTAATGAAATTTGATTATGATTTTTCTATTTCAAATTCTGGTTAAAGGAGCGATTAATTTATATATTGAGATAATATAATTTCGCGTAAGTCATCGACTTTATATTTCAGATAAGCACATGGTTTGTAGCTTACGACGGAATTTCAGAACAAGAGCGATTTAATAAATAACACAAACTGTCTATGATATTGCTCTCATATTCAAAAACTCTTATTTTTCATAGTCATAAACAAAAACCAATAACAGATTTTTAAATCAGGAATTCCATGTCAAATGCTATGTATCAAACTTCAAACTCAGGTTTAAGCAAAACGGCAGTTTTATATGAGGAATTAATTAATTTTGACTGTACATCCCACACGACCGCGGTTTCCTATTCTTCACGAAACAAGTGCGGTTTATATGGAAAGAGAGAAAATAAAATATTGCAGAAATCAAATTAATTTTTGTATTTATTTTTTCATTTATACGTGTTACGGACTGTCTAATGGTATTAATAATTAGTAAAATATTTATTGATTTAATTCTTAAGAGCACTTGGATACAGATAATTAACACGTAATTAAAATAAGCGATAATCGGCAATTATAAGTGGTGATATTATAAGCTTAGCTACTAAGCTTTTATAATGGATCTGAAACATTGTTCCGTAAACAATACAATCTCCTAATAAGAAAACTTTAAGCGTCCTTAAAAACGTTTTACCTTATTTTTATGTATAAAAATATTCTTAAAACATAAGCATTTTACATTAATAAATACAAAAATAAGTGAGCCTGGCCTTTACGCGCTTGAAATAAAATTAGTTAATTACCTTATAATATTGTTCTTTATACTAAAATAAAATTCTCATATGATTATGTTTTAAATTTTATTGTAATTATTTATTTATTATTTTTAAATTATTAATACTTGTAAATAAAATATTTATTAATAAAAAATATTCATCATTATTAGTATTAAAATGTATCAACAACTTCGAGCTTTGTGCTCCCAACAACTACCGGTATAGATGTGCCATGCACGTTACACGTGGTCTTTGTTTTGTCCATGTTCATTTTTAACGGATAGTTATAGGGTACTATTAAGGTCATTGAACATAGTACTTCGGTCCTCCAGGGATTCTGCCATAAGGACTACATCGTCGACAAATCGAAGGCGAGTGATGTGTTCGCCCCTTAACGTGTATAACTGAAAATTGTTTAATATAATTTGTACGAGGGCGGCACAGAAAATTTCGGGAATCAAGGAAGTGACACAAAATTACTATTTAAAAATGTATTTATTGCTTTTCGAAGTATTCTCCGCGAAATTTGACACATTTTTCCATACGATGGAACCAATCATTGAAGCAACCATTCCATTCGGAAGTTGGGATCTCCAAAATGGCCGTTTTGTAGGCGTCCACAGCTTCTTCAGGTGAATAAAATCTCTGTCCACGCAATTTATTCTTTATTTTAGGGAAAGTATAGAAATCATTAGGGCTTAGGTCGGGGCTGTACGGCGGATGGTCTAATAATTCTATGTTTTCTTGCTCTAAAAAACTCTTTTGTTATGTGTGCGGTGTGAGAACTCGCCATTGTCGTGATGGAGGATGATGCGGCGGTTGCAGTTCTCTTTACGGAGTTCAGAAACGACCTGTGGTAAACAAATGCTAGCATACCATTCTGCATTAACCGTTCATTGTCCCTCAAGAGGAATAGTCGTAACATGGCCTCATTTTCGAACACCCAAACTCGTGACTGGTTTTTCGTTTCGGGTTCGTACGCGTATATCCAGGATTCGTCACCTGATACGATGTTCTATACAGCATTTGAGGATCCTGCGTAGAATTTTTCTAGAGTTCTGACGCACCAAGTAACGCGAGCAGCTTTTTTTTCTTCACAGAGCGAATGCGGTATCCATCGGGAAAACAACTTTTTTCACCTAAATGTTCACGCAAGATTATTTGTATTTAACTCATGCCAATGTCTAAAGCTGCCTGAATTTCGCGGTGTGTCACATGTCGATCTTCCTCAATCAGCTTACGCACAGCATCAACGATTTCTTCGGTGACTGCAGTTTTTGGACGACCTTGACGGGGATCATCACTGAGCTTGACACGTTCACGTTTAAATTCAGAAAACCAGCGATAAATTGTGGTTTTGGATGGGGCTTCATCACCAAATGCAGAAATCATCCGGTCAACACACTTTTTTGTGATAAGCCACTTCGAAAGTCATAATAAATTTTCTCGAGTCAATTCCATTTTCTCAACGACTAAACAAGTTTGACAAAACCTTGCGACAAGACCGAGAATCTTTTTTTAAATAAATAAATGGTATTCGATTTTTAAAACCAAGGAGTTATCAATTAAAAAGATTTTGATATGACAGGAACAGTGGAAATATTAAATTCCCGATACTTTTAATACAGCCTAGTAGCTAAATGTTTTCTAGCACGATTAAACGAACTTCTCAGAGAAGTTCTATCAGCATTACATGAGTCATTTTATTTGTTGATTTAGATGTTAAATAGGTATATGTATTTATATACATATATAATTTTAACAGGTAGTCGTTTTATTGTTCAAGCATGGCTTCGCACGCTTTTTATAATTTTTAAATATCGATTAGTCAATCGATTTCCCTGTCGGTTACTTTTCTTTCCCCACCATACTTCGTTCCCTTCATCTTGCTTCATATTTCATACATTATAAGTCGGTAAATATATTCTTTATTCGGCAAACCCCTTGAGGGCTAGAGCTAAATAACATAATTTATATCTACTAATATATAGTGCCTCATACATTACTGATTGAACTTAAATTAGAATATATAATAATACATGATCAAATAAATGTCTACAAATGTTCTATATATTTACCGACCTATAATATCTGAGCAAGATAACGGGTACGAATTATGGCAAATCGACAGCTAAAAATCTGAAAAAAAAAACGTAAGAATTATTATCAACACAAGGACTACCTGTTAAACTATATATGTTTATTAAATACATGTATCTAAGATATATATTTTCGAATAACGTGAGCAAAAAATATCATTATATTACACTCATGGAGCATTATAGTCTGACTCTACCTTTATAAATGCGAAACTACGTAAACGGACTATAAATTTCATTAATCGTTACTTTTATTTCAAAAATGTTTACTAATCGTTAACATTCTTAGAAATTAAGGATGATTATTTATATTAAAATTATACTTTGTACAGATGGTAGATGTGATGGCATAGAGGCTGTTATGTGCTGTCTAACATGCAGTGCGGTGGCCTCAACTTGCTGTGTTTGGTATTTTGCTGCTTGCAAACTGCTACAGGTAAAATCTCTTTATGGTTTTAATTTTAAATTTAATTCAGGTTACAAGTGTGGTCTGAAAAGTTTCCGACCTCAACGTGAAGATGGTAGCACTCTTTAATAAAAGCTGGTGAATATAGTGGTGCATCTTTTGAAAGTTACGCACCAAAATTTCACCCATTTTGCCACAAATGTTACTTGATTGATCTCAGTCACAGTCGTTTGATTGAGTTAATGTGAGTGTTTTTGTGAAAATGGGAAAACTTGAGTATCGAGCATGTTTGTTATATATTAACTGTCAGCGCGTTGGCTGCCGCGTTTGTCCACGTTTGACCAAAACGTGTTCGAATGAATATTTTTAACGCAATAAATCCGAATTTTGGCGCAGAGTAATTACTGTCGATGAAATTCAGATACACCATTATATGCCCGAAAAAAATACAGTCAAAACAGTGCAACGCGGGAACCGGCTCGCTACAAAAAAAGCAAAAACTGTTTTTTCGTCTAGGAAAGTCATGGTGACTGTTTTTGGGATAATAATGGAGTTACCTTAGTCGATTATCTTCAAAAAGGTAAAACCATTACAGGAGCATACTACGCACACCTCAGCGGTTGCCCTGACGAAAATCCATGAATTACGGTTTGAACTGCTTGATCATGCATCTTACTCACTAGATCTAGCCCCAAGCGAATTCTTTTTGTTCCCTCATCTAATAATTGCGCTCAGAGGACAGTGATTTTTGTCAAATGAGGAGACACTTCGTGAACACTTGTTTTTCAGAGAAAAATGCCTAGTACTATTTGGATGGGTTAGAAAGATGCGAACATCGCTGGGAGAAGAGTATAGAATTACAAGAAGAGTATGTAGAAAAAAAAATGTCTTCTATCTTTGTAAGGTCGAAAACTGTTCACACCACCTACGATATTATTTCCTGTACTATCTCCTTTTTCATTAAGTCATAGCTTCCCTAAACAGACATTGTCTGAAAGAAATCGCTTTTAGATTGACAAGTCCGTCCGTTGCGCCATTTTAATATGGCGTTTTTGATGATTTCCATATTGCTTTACAATGAAATACTTTTAAATTAGTTCATCAAGAGCTTATTGGTATGGTTAAAGTAAGTTTCACTGGTCGTGTAGTGGTGGTTAAGAATATCCACTAACCCTTTTCTTCCCGTGGGTGTCGTAAAAGGCGACAGAGGGAAACAGGCAGGAGATGAGCAGCAGCATCTTCCTAATAACAGCAACTATATAACAAAAAACTACAGTTGCCAACCCGCTCTCCAAGCATGGTATATACCCCCTCATGAGCAAAGACGCAAATAGATGGTGCCTAGTCCCCAGTGGCCCCGCTATTCCTGGCTACGTTGGCGACCACAGTTACGGCAGGGCAGGGGCTGCTAGGAATCTCCAGTGGAGGTTCGGTTGCCACCTAAAACGACTCGACCTGGTAACATAAAACGTACGCACACTGAGGACCGACGAGAAGATCCTGGAGCTGGAAGAAGAGATAGACAAGCTGCGCTGGAATATTATAGGATTATCCGAGGTCAGAAGAGAGGGGGAGAAAACGGTGATTCTCGAATCCAGCAACTTATTCTATCACCGAAGGGACGACCATTTGTACCAAGGAGGTGTTGAATTTACCGTCAAAAAGTCTCTCGTTAACAACATTGTGAAGATTGGAAGTGTGTCAACGAGAGTTGTGTACCTTATACTCATAATCACCAAAAGGTATTTGCTGCAGGTCACACAGGTTTACGCACCAACGTTGGCATATTCTGATGATGAGATCCAGGAAATGTATGAGAATATTTCTAGAGCCATGAATTCCTCTAAAACCCACTATAAGGTGTTAATGGGAGACTTTAACGCAAAGCTGGGCGCAAAAAAGAACGGTGAGCTGAAGGTAGGGACATTTGGGATAGGGCAACGGAACCCAAGGAGCCAGCAGCTAGCCGACATCATGGAGAAAGAGGGACTCTTTATGATGAACCTTTCCTTCAGAAGCGGCCCACAGAAAGTGGACCTGGTCGAGCCCCGACAGTTCGACAAAAAATGCGATTGACTTAATTATGACGACTAGACGGCAACTGTTCAGTGATGTCTCAGTGATCGCAAGGATGAAAACTGGCGGCGATCACCGAATGGTTAGAGGCAAACTGAACCTAAACGTTAAGTTGAAGAGGTCTCGTCTAATCAAGTCAACGCTCCGTCCCCTTCGTACTCTAATCCAAAGACCCGAAACTTTTCAGCTCGAGTTACAAAACCGTTTGCGGTGCCTACTAGATTGTAATGCACTGAACGATATGAATTACACGCTCGTGGAAACTGTTCATGCGGTCGGAGCTAAGTTCTGTAAGATCCACCGCAGAAGGACACAAAAACTCTCCGATTACACTCTTAATCTCATGGCAGTTAGATGGGAGATGAAACTTCAGTCGTCAGCAGATTTGACAAAATACAGGCAACTGAACAGACAGATCTCCGGCAGGCGGCGAGACCTACGCAACTTTATTACAGCCCCTATTGAAGAAGCGATTTAGTGCAACCAGGGCTTCAAAGTCTTTGTCAGAGATCTGTCTGCCAGAAAGAGCCAACTGTCAATGCTAAAGACTGCAGCTAAAGGACAGCGAGATTTTGAGTGTAATTGAGAAGTTCTATGGGCAGCTGTGCATATCATCGTTGGAGACACACGCAAGTGTGAGTAACCATATGGCTCTCTAGCACCTTAACACGTCAAGGTCTCTGGCGAGGCTAGTATTACAGCGGAGCTTCTGAAGGCGGGTGAAACACCTGTGTTTAAAGTTCTTCAGCAACTCTTCGATTCCGTCCTCCATGGTGGCACTACTCCGGAGGCGTGGAGCAGAAGTGCGGTGGCTTTGTTCTTCGTTCGGTGATTTTCCTTCTGAGCCGCATCTAAATGCTGTTTCCGAGAGTCATTACGAATCGTCTCGCACGCAGACTCGACGACATCTAGCTTCCCGAAAATGCCGGTTCCCGAAAAGACTTCAGTACCATAGACCACATATATACCGTGCTGCAGATTGCACAGAAGACCGAAGAGTACAATCTGCCACTTTGTCTGGCATATGTGGACTATGAGAAAGCCTTTGATTCCGTCGAAATTTGGTCGGTGCTACAGTCTCATCAGCGGTGCCAAGTGGACTATCGGTACATGGAAGTGCTGAAGTGTTTGTACAGTAGGGATGCGATGGTTACACGAGTGCAGAACCAGAGTACAAAACCTATCCAACTGCAGAAAGGTGTAAGACAGGGTTACGTTATATCCCCGAAACTCTTCACCGCTGCATTGGAAGACGTTTTCATGCTACTGGACTGGAAAGAATACAGTATTAATATCAATGGCGAAAACATCACTCACCTTCTATATGTCGACTATGAAGTCCTTATGGCAGAATTGCTGAAGGCACTAAGTACTATGCCTATAGTGTCTCCCAACTGATAGATTTTAAGATGAACATGGACAAAACAAAAGTCATGTTTAATGCCCATGTCACACCTATGCCGGTAGTTGTTGGGAGCACTAAGGTCGAAGTTGTTGACAAGAACGTTTACCTGGGACAAATAGACTTCAACCGAGAGGTCTATCAACGGATTCAAATCAGCTGGGCAGTGTTCGGGAAATTACGACACATCTTTTCGTCAGGTACCGCAAAACCTGAAAATTATGTGATGCTGGCCGTATGAGGACGCTCAAGGTTACTCAGCGAGCTATGGAGAGGGCTATGCTTGGGCTTTCTTTGCGTGACAAACTTAGAAATGAGGATATCCGCAGTAGAACCAGAGTGAATGACATAGCCCAACGGATTGGTAAGGTGAAGTGGCAATGGTCCGGTCATATAGCTCGAAGAACCTACAACCGATGGGGAAAAAGGTTCTCGGGTAGCCTTTAGCCTCGTACTGGGTAGACGTAGTGTAGGGCGACCCCCACTAGATGGAGTGACGAACTGGTAAGACATGCAGAAAGTCGATAGATACACTGGTGGCTCAGGTGCTTTGTGGTATTCCTTGGGGGAGGCCTATGTTCAGCAGTGGACTTGTGAAGGACTGTAATGATGATGATTATGAAGTTTCACTGATCAATGGTTTAAAAACGTTGTGCCTCTGTATTTATTGGACTAGACTAATTTAGATTAGATTTGCGTCATCAATCTAATCGGTAATCCGCAAAACTAATATAACAATCTAATTCAAATTCTTATATATTGTCACCACCTACACATGATTCACGATTTATTTATTAAACACTTAGCTCACCCTATTAAAAAAGCGAAACATTATCAAAAGTTGAAGATGGTTAAGATATTAATATTTTTTTATAATATATGGGTTACAAACAAGCGTACATCCCTCCTGATGTAACTGGATGCTATGACCCATATAAATCTTCAGTTATCATCGAGTCAATCATCATCAGGTCCGTTGTCACCCCTGAGAACTAAAGTGAAATGCCTTATTTCCAATCCAAAAAAAGAAAAGGTTCCTGTTCTCTACACTCACCATAAGAAACTCAGCATCATCAAGTTGCTATTTTACGCTGGTAATCTATGAAAGCGTGGTAATAGTAATAATATTTTTTACTCTTTGTGAAAAAACAGAGAATTTGAATTTTGTATTTAATATTTTTAGATACTCAACATATTTCAATAGAGAAATCAAACAATGACATTCATGATCGTATGAATAACGAAAGGGATGGTCTTGCTATATCTAGAGAAATATTCAGGAACATTACAAAAAAACTACGTGAAAATTTTCAAAGTGAAGTAATTACTGATTTAAATCAACATCAAATGCAAGGTAAAACGTTCTTAATACAAAAAGATATAGAATCGAGTAATTTTTTACAAAAAGATAGCCATAACGCACAAAATATTTTATTTTTACATTTAGTGTTGCCATCGCAGCCTTCCTTTATCATCTGAAGCAGTAAAATTAAATAGCGATATTTAGTTTGATTTTGCGGTTTTATTTTATCTATACATTGGCATGATATTTTATATGTAAACATAAAAAAACAGTGTTTCTTTTATATTTTCTGGTAGTTGTCCTAGGATTGCTAGATGGTAAGACGTCTGTTTACTTAGGAGTCCATCTGGGTAAATACCACCCTTTTACCTATTTATTCCGACAAATAACAGTGCTTACACTGCTGTGTTTTGGTCCGAAAGATACAGGGAATCGGTATAGTAACAGTCTATTAGGTATTTTATCTTAGTATACAGAGGTGATAACGCATCTGTAGTCTTTTTTGTTTGAAGTTGGCTGCAGGTGTCCTTGGGTTGCAGTAGCCACTTACCATCAGGTGGACTGTTAGTTCGTTTACCAATATAGTATGAGAAATAATAAGAAAGTATTAACCATATTATATTATATAAGCATAAGTAAAATAGGTAGTCAGTAAATAGAGTCCCACTGGTGTGCACAAACTTTCTCTTATTTCCGAGTGGGTTTTAGAGCAATAGAGTGCCAGATTAATATTTAATTGTACCTTTCCAACACAGGCGCAATTAAATAATAATCAAATAAATCTATGATGCACTGAATATAGAAAAGTTTTGCTTAAGATTTTACATATTTATTTTAAATGTGACATATATTTACAGTGAAGGTAGAAGGACATCGTAACTATGCCCCTTATCAAGGATATCATCACCACGAGCAACATTGGGGACCGTATTTTGAGGAAAATAACATCACAAAAATGATAGCACATGTTGGATCGGAAGCTTTATTAAATTGTCGTGTCGTTATGCTTAAAGATAAGACGGTAATTTTTACTTTTATCACTTTTTCGAGTACTTCTGTAAAATTTTTGTAATAAACTCTAGAAATTAAATAAAGGAATTATTGCGTAAAGATTGTTTTGGTTCAAATTAAATATAATATTAAATAAATTTCATGAATGCTCTGTAGACGGTAGCACACTGTTCGGATCCCACACAGAACGACTATTTGTATGTACACAAATAATTCTTTCAGGTCTGAATATTTCCCTTAAGCAATTTAGGCATGTGAAACCCACTTCCATGATGTAGGCAAAATTCCTAGCGTTCAAATAACGTTTTGTATAAAAAAAATGTAAAGAGAAACTAAAGTATCAATAAACTAAAATGAAAATAAGCCAAACACTAATCTCGAAAAATCCGACACCGGTGGAGAAAGGCATTGTCAAGTGGCAGTCTCAGGCCGGCAATTTTAAAAACGTTTAAGGTGGCAAAAGTAGGGCGATTGATGCAGTTGGCTTTTGACAGTATTTATTGGCCCACTGCTTTGTGAAAATAGCCCAACTTCTGCAGTGCACTTGCATTTGACTGCATGATATATGATGTTAATAATGACTATGAGATTAGTACACATATAATTTGATTTTTGACCGAGCTCAGTGGCCTACCGCTTAGTAAAAATTGCCTAACTTCAGCAGTGCACTTGCAATTGACTGTATGATTGATGATGTTAAATGACCATGAAATTAGTATACATATAATTTGATTTGTATCACACACATTTTTGTTTTATGTTTTATTTTATTTTATGCTTTTAATACAACATTATGAGCGTAAAAATCTAATATAAGCAATATCTTGATCTTATTTATTTCACAAAGGTTATGTGGCTACGTAACACTACTGACGCCGCTCAGTTACTGACAGTTGGAAAAGAGGCACATACGGGCGATAATCGACTATCAGTTAAGTTCCAATATCCAAACAATTGGCGAATCAGTATAAGCCCTGTGAAGAAATCAGATGAGGGGCTTTACATGTGCCAAATATCAACACACCCACCAAGAACCATTTATACAAATTTAACTGTTTTACGTAAGTTTCCTTCAAACTAAGAACATATTTGTTTTAGCTTCACCTGATATGAAACTATTTACTTATTTTTACGTTACAGCTCCTGTGTTAACTATAAACGGGGATGAAATGCATGTGGTCAAAGATAGATTTTATAAAACTGGCAGCTCTATAAAACTAACATGTGTCATTTCGGAAGAATATGTAAAGTCAATGAAAGCTGAACCTCTAATAATGCTAACAACTACGCAAATGACCACTCCAGTTACGGCTACTACTGAATCAACTGTTGAAACCACTACCGTATTTAATAAATTTGATTTGCTACTAAACAAAAGTTGGAGTATAGCAACAACAACTATTGCTTCAACAATTAGCATAAGTCCGACTATTAAGACGATATTAGAAATTCAAAAAACCACACCGAAGTCAACCCCTTTAAAAACTACTCAACCATCACATAATATTTATGGACTTAGTTGGACAAAGCAAGGAAAGAGTTTTTTCGGAAATATGATTTGGCGTAATATAAGGCAAGTGGTACAGAATTTTACGAGCTGCTATTAGTGCAATTAAAATTTCTGTTTGGATTCAAAGATAGAATATTTATGATTCATACATCCTTCACCTTATTTATTATAAAATACCGTTTTATTTCAGTTCGACAATAAGTATTTCATCTGCGTCACAAGAAGATAGTGGATTGTATACATGTCATTTGAAAAATCATTCGCAAGTTACTACAAATGTGCAAGTTCTTATTGGTATGTAAATTGCTTTCTTTTATTATTTTAATATGCATTTATTAATATAATACATTGCAGCCTATAGAAAGTCCTTTGCTGAATATAAGCCTACCTCATAGCAGCTTCATAGACGGGATGTTGGCCATATTGCTTGGCGAACGGGCTAGCAACTGCAGTTTATTCTTATTACTTTGAGTTGCAATCTGCTTCGCATTTTGTGTTTCAGTTACTTGTGTTGACAGCTACTAAACGACATTTTTTACAATATTTAATTTAAAATGTTATGCGCTACTTAATTATCGACTATTAATACATAATTGTTTTTGCAATTTAATCATTTTACTCTAATGCTTGGAATACTAATTGTATAGAAATTTTTGAAGCATACATTAATTACGAAAAAATATATTTATAGGAGAAAATCAAGCGGCTGTTCATCATGATACGTGGAACAAAGGATCATTATATTGGCATCCACATAACAAGGCGATACTTTTTGTATTGTTTTTATTAATCTTGACTTAAAAACACTTCGAACTGAAACGATTACTCAATTACTTGACTTAATTTTTATTAAAATATGAACAAAAATAATACTCAATGTGCAATCTTACTTTAAGTTTATTTCATTATAGTGGTTTGTAAACCACTTAGGTAAGGCCTAGATAGTTATAAATTTTAGGACATAATATTATTCGTGTAAGTTTTTACTAAATTCGTAAAGAGTTATTATTTTTAAAGAACGGACCAAAAAGTTACAGAAAAAAATTCTAGGAATAAGTGACAGTTATATTATGTTCAGCTATTACTTAAGGTTTGTTTTACGTAATTAATTAGCCAAAAGGGAAATTGTTTGTATAAATCTAATTGAGAGTTGAAAATAACATATTTTTAAGTCATATGCTAGAGTAACTAAATGTGATTAATAATAATCATATTAATGTATATAGTTGGAAATTATCGATAAGAAAAAGTACGAATTTTAATGTTTTGTCTACAAATAAGGTTTAATATGCGCACATAAACACGAATATGCTGTAACATATACATATACTTATAAATTATGTTATATTGTTCTAATTCATTAAAGCTGCCAAATTTATTATGAATACGAATGTGTATCAAATATCTGCCGACATAAAACTAATTAATGTGTTGATATGCGTTTCTGATATTAAGTAATCAGGAATACAGTGTTAATAAAAGTATACCTCATTCATAACATATTATTTATTTGATGCTTATATTGGTACAGCTTATATTATATGGTAAAGCAGTAATGTTTCAAAAAAAAACCGATTTTGCAGTTTCATATAGATTTTTATTTAAAATAGCTTTTGACGGGTGAGTGGTGCAGTGGCTTGGGAATGAGTTGCAGCTCTGGAGCCGCAGGTTTGCACGAAGCAAGTATTTCCATGGCCTATAAATAATTGTTTCGGGTCGACTTATCGTATCGGTTCGGAAATTGGTCCGGTGGAGGTGGAAAATCAAATAGTGGTAAACCGCTAAGCAACCAGAAGATGTGGTTGAAATCAATAAAAACAATTACGAAGCACTCTCCTTGGAAAATGAGATAAAAATACCAACCGATGCAAAAATTCTTTACAACACCAATAAAACGAACCGATAATAAAATCTGTCTTCAATGATTCAGGCAGCCCGTCGTCAGGAAAATAAGCTGGCACAGGGAGGTCACGGTCCAGAGATTATAACAGTATACCAAGTAAAGTGTGGAGTGTCGGCATTATATACTGTCCCGCTCTACTTCTAACACATATAGTGTTAGAAGTAGAGCGGGCTAATATAGGATTATCGTATCTGTATCGTCTCGTGCCTTATAATAATTTCTCGGGGCTAATAAAAATTAAACTACTGTTTCTGATATAGAATATAACATTACTTTTAAAATATATTATATATTTTATATTTTTTTACCTTACGAATATAAAAATAAACAGAACAATTTACTCGACTGTACTATGTAACTATAAATAAGCTATTGCGTTTGTCTGGTCTGAGCTATTACTTAAATTAAGTATGATTATAATCAACAAGCACTAAAGTAGTATTGCGTCATCAACCTCTAGAAAATTAGAGGAGGCGTGTGCCCAGCAGTGGAATGTTTATCGGCTGTTACTTTAATTTTATAATGAGAAAATACTGTATTTACAGATATCCCACGATGCCCTTACAGAAAATACAACAGGAATAGGCCAATTTTTGTAAAATATATTTAATCAATATATTCACCTAACCTATTACCTCTTCGCTTTTGAAGATATCTTCTGCAAAAATATTTTTCTTACGACTTAATTTAGAATAGAATAGAATAATTTTTATTTAATGTATATTACGAATAATACTAGCTACTTTTACCACTGGTTCGAATACCTCTGCTATAATAGTGTTAAATATATGATATTGATGAAAGGTTCAATACGAGTATCTTGCTGATTATGATTAGGTACAGTAAAATATTTTGATTGTTTTCATTATTAAAAATAAACTTAAAGTAAATGTTAAATTTGACCCAAATGATATGCGCTTGTCATTGGCTTGAACATTTAGTCAGCAGCTTTGTACTACAACCACAATAATACACAAACGGAGAATTAGAGATATGGTAAATGTCTATATAATTTATATATTATTAATTATTAGAGTAATTATATGAATGCAAAAATAAATTATGTATTCAGCTAAGATTTGTCGAAAAATAATGCAAAGAATTAATGAAATGATTGAACGAGTGAAAATTCAGTAATATATATTTTCATTCATTTCTCTCTCTCTTCTTAGTAATGTTTAACCCTAGACGCAAACAGAGGGGTGTTATAAATTTAACGTTTGTATCTCTGTATGTGTATGTTTTTTTTATAGAAGAGGGGGCAAACGAGCATGCGGCTCACCTGATTTTAAGTGACTACCGCCGCCCATGATCAACCGCAACACCAGGGGAATTGCAGGTGCGTTGCCGGCCCTTTAGAAAGCTGTAAGCTCTTTTCTTGAAGGTCCCCAGGTCGTATCGGTCCGGAAAAATCGCCGGTGGTAAACTATTCCACAGAGAGGTCGTACGCGGAAGAAAACTCCTTGTGAAACGTACAGTGGTGGACCGCCAGGCATCCAGATGGTGTGGATGGTATCGGGGCGTTTGCCGCGTTGTATGTTTGTATGTGGTATCGTAAATCCCAAACTATTGAACTTATTTTACTTCAGCTTTTTTAATTTAAATGTGACTTGTTCGAGAGTATTCTTAGATTCGGTTTAAATAAATCTGTTCGGCTGTGTGAAAACTATTACTTTTTTTTGTAGCTGATGAGAGCAACTTCTACAGATCTGATTGATTCGAAATGATACTTCCATAATATTGCAAGATCATGGTAACATTGAACTGATACAAAAACATCTCCTGGAATCTACATGATACCTAATTCTTAACCAATTTTTAGCAGTGGTATCGTATTTGGGCTTATTAGAAGGATCAGGGTCTGATGATGGAACAAACGAGAGAAATGAGGATAAATTTTTGGGAGATTCCAAGCTACTTTCACTCGATATGATATTTTGGTATACGATGTAAATAAAAAAAATGGATGAATGAATGGGATTGAACGTATTTTAGAATTTTTTGCTGTCTTAAATTTTTCATTTAATTTTTATTTATAATTCTTCATGTAGAATTCGGTCATAGATCATGAATTATTTTATAATGAGACTTAACACCATTATAGTTATATTTCTTACAGGCCCTTGTCAGAAACTCTTTATATTGATATCATATTCTATTTTGTTATTAATACAAAAGCCTAACATAATAGACCATTGAAATATTAAAAACAAGAAGCAGAAATTTTGTATCGTTAAGAACGTGCTTTAACCTCTGTTACTTTCTCTTTTTCTTATTATAAGTCACAACTTGACTACTTAATGGTAGGTGGGCTTAGCCTAACATTAAATTATAAAACTGTTACATACATATATACATATACACTAACGCCTGTTATTCAAATGGGTAGGCAAGACTACGGAATTCCACTTCACACGATCTTGATACACCTCCCTCCCCTACTTTACATCCTATACACATTTTTCTTTTACGTTACATTAAATCAAATTAACGGAGAGCGCTCCCCCTAAATTTCTACGGATATCAGAAATCGGAGGAAGTCAATTACCAGTTGTGCTACGTAAATAAGTATAACTTAACATTTTTAATTTAGAATATATAATAAAAAAAATTCATTTTAGAAGTAGATTCTCCAGATTAAAAAATATTCAAGTTTGATTAAATAAAATAATATAATAAATAAAGAACTATTCTCATTTACAATGCCGAGAGAACAACTAAGGTTATTGACCGCCAACAAGGGCAGTGATGCGCAGGGCATTTTGCTCTGCGATTGCCAACCCACTTGGCAAGGGTTATTGGGCAGTGAAAAACGTCTAGGGAGTACTGGGATCTCGAGGTTAAATTGTAAAATGTCAATATTAGAAACTACGAGTATGTTAGTCTAAGCCCTTGAGCTTTTTACGTGTCGGTTAAATTTAATTTTCCAAAAAGGGATAATATATCTGTTCATTTAATAAAGATTATTATTAAGATAAACATAGAATAGGTATTGTAAGACGTAACTTTGAGAAATATAACGGGTAAATACCTTAGAAGCTTTTCCGTAAAAAGCTATCCTGTGAAAAATTTGTTCACCTTAAGCTTTATTCTCACTAGTTTTTATGGTATACTTGAATTAGATTTTTGTAAAGAAAAAAAAATGATAAAAGTAAAATAAACGATTACAAAAATATGTAAACCAACGAAGACCGCAGTATATTTTTCGTTTAATAAATACCTATCTGCCTTTATTCTCAAACCCTCATTACTACGTTGTAATAAGCGATGAAAACAAAATTGATGGGATTGCCTGTAGACATAATTTTATTATTTTCTTTTTAGTTCACAATCAGGCCCCTGTCAATATGTGTAAGAATAAGACTCAGTGATAAAATTGACAGATTTAGGTACTTTACAGCGATCCAATACATATAAGATTGGAAATAACGTTGCTAACTAGAATTCAAAAAACTATTTTTCGATGTATGGAAAAATCGATAACAATTATAACCTCCAGACCATAATTGTTGTCACGATGGCCAGTATCAACGAGTAACGGAGTCTAGCATCTGCACAGGTCAGGGTTATAGTGCAAGAGTTTTTGCACAAGTACACATGTTGGTACTCTTTGTTTCCTCACTCTCATAGGTCGGTGTGATGAAAATCCGACACTATCGGAGAAAGAGACAGGCGAAGGACAAACAACTTTACCCAGTTTTTTTTTAAAGAATAAATCCAATAACTAATTTTGATACGACCCGGAAATCAGATCCGTAATTATTAGTCGCGCTATGAACACTAGACTTAAGAGGAAGTTCCTCACATAAATATAAATGCGTTCGAATAAATGTTGAAATTAACAATATGTACATAAGCAGCTTATAAATTTTAAATATTATTAAAGTGAATTAAACTTAAGTCTGTGTACATACTTTAATTATTCGTTAATTATAATGTTTATATGCCTTTCTTTTTACAAATACATATCTACAGATTTTTTACACAGGTTGTATATTTTATTTTTTTATTTCTTTCGTATTCTCAACATATTCCTTTTTATCTACATTAACGCACACGAAAATATTTAGTTGTGGTAAGACTCATTTTCTCCCTTGACGTCAGAGATAGGAGGGTGGTACCTATCCAGTCCGTCTGGATAGGTACCACCCTCCTATCTCTGACGTCAAATAGTAGTGCCTTTACAGATCTGAACAGCGCACTTGAGCTTAATGACCTGGAGCGTTGGTCGTGAAGCGACAATTGCCGGAGGCTTAAACCAAGCATTTTTGCACACAATCAACCTGACGGTAAGGGGTTGCTGAGGGCCATAGATATCTACATCTATACTCGATTACAAATCAAAATGCAAATGCGTTGTCACCCGCGAGGACTAAGATTGAATGCTTCTTTTCCAGTAAAAAGGGTTTTGGTTTTGACGTAACAGGTGCGGGAGTGCTTACGCCTTGCACGGAGTTACCGATGATGGATATGGACTTGATAATAACTTGAGAAAGTGAGCGTTTTCCCGCGAGTTTTTGAGGCATAGACTAGAAATATATTTAACAAATATAGATTTTACGTTAATAAGTAGTTTGTCAAGCTGCAGAAGTTCTCTGTCTTAGACAAGGAAATACAGCTGCCCTGGTTGGCGTTTTGCTCCTTTGGCAGAAAAATCACCGGAGTGAGTTTAAAGAAGAGAGGGCCGAGTACGGCTCCCTTAAAGAGGGTAAAGCCATTGATTTCAGGCTTGAACTGAGCACGCTACTATATCTCCATGTCTGAACCCGATCAGGCATTAGAAAACACTGAAGGGGTCCGAGTGTGTAGAGAATGGAAGATGTGGGAGACGCGGCTACATGAGGTTATCGGCTTGGAGGCTGAGACCTTTAGCCGTAGACACAGTCACGGGCGAAGGTCTCATCGTCCATTTAAGTCCCGACAGGTTCCCGGTTACGTGCAAGTTGCAAGGTGCTAAGAGAACACCCAGTTCCGTTGGACACCGACGATTCGAAATATTGGATTGTGGTAACTAGCCGCACAAAAAATTGAACGGAATGAGTTATTCCCTGCGTCCAATGAAGTTGTAAAGGGCAACTGACTAACGGCACTGACATCACTGAAACCAGTTGGTTTAAAGGGTGTAGAGAGCCAATGTAATTACAGGCGGTGAGGCTCTATATTAGTCCACGGAGGTGACAACGCATCTGTAGCCATCTTTGTAAAAGATGGCTATATGGACACCTACAAATCTTTGTAGCAAGGTTTGTAGGTGTCCATATAGTGCATTAGCTTTACCATAAAGTAACCTGTAAGAGCGCTTGTTACTTATTTTTATAAAGAAAGTATATTTAGCCGGCTGTATTAGTTATTTGGCCTGATTTAAAGTAAGATTTCAAATACATTACTCGTATTTCATCTCACCGAACATAGAAGACGTATTAGGAGCGGACTCATGAATTATACACTAAAGATGAGGCGAACGTATCGCTTAGCTCATATAATATTAAATGAACGCTAGCTATTATTGTAACAGTAGTTTTGGTTAATATGCTTGAAAAAAAATTAAATTATGACGAAAATAATGTTATATTAAGATAAATAAACAGTCATAATAAATCGTTATAATAAATAGTTAAATAAGCACTTAACTGTATATATTATACTGCAGTGAAAGGGGTATATTTTTATCTTTATTTTTTCCAAACTTAAAATTTCAAAATGTTGTAAGTGTAAATGCTGTATTTTTATATAATATAAGAAGTATTGCTTAACACATTTAAACTTATGATGCAGTATTTACTACCGGAGAAAACACATCAATGTCTATTGAATCATTGTGATTTGGTAACGATATCGTCAAAGTTGTAAGGGTTAAACAAGATATGGGGATGACATTACACTGAGATAGCTTTTACGACCGTCGTTGAAAATTAAATTGTAATATGTTATTGAGGACAGATTTTTCATTCGTCAGATAAAAGTTATCCATCAAATAAATTATGACCCGCCTAAATAGAAAAGCGAACCATTTTATTCCTGCAACTGTAATTTTTAATTTGTATATTTTTGACCTGCGGTAGCCAATCGTCTTGCCAAGCGTGGAAACTGGCAAAAAGTCCCGTATGAGGTAATATATAATATATATATATATTACCTATAATATGTAATATATAATAATATAATATGGGGGAGGCCTATGTTCAGCACTGGACTTTAATAGGCTGTAACGGTAATGGTACATTATTCCATGAATAATTTTATATCAGGATTAAAAAAAAAACAGCCATGAACGAGATTAATTTAAATATTAAAAATCACATTTTTATTTAGGTGTCTACATTGTTTTATTCATTACGGACATTTTATGATATTATTGTTAATATTGTAATACGTCATCGCAACAGAATACGAGTTTGTTCGCTTAAGTAAATTGATTTAAAATATTTATTGGCTTTAAGTAAATTAAATATAACCCCGTCTGAGGTGGTCGAACAATAGCCGTTAATACAAGTTCTGGTTGACATGGACAATGGTCGACCCCCTTGCTTGGTTCAAAATTTGTATTGAAGTTCTATGATAATTTTACAGAAAATTAATATTTTTCAATTTGGAGCATGAATTTTTAAAATGTTAGCAAAATAAGATTAAAGCATTGCATGAACACGCTCTATAACTTGATATTTTGATCCATTTTCTAATTATAATATAAGACGGTATATGTAATACTAGTTATCCTTCGCGACTTCGTTTGTGTGGAATGGGTTGTGACTTCTGGGTTTTTTTTTGCCCAGAACCCTAATCGTTTTAATAAAGATGTTAAATCCGCTTAATTAAACCCAATGATGTGTCTTACCTGAATTGAAGAGCACCTCCCGCCCTCCCGTCAATCCAGGTAAGACACATCATTGTATTTAATTAAGCGGATGGTTGCGAATTAAATTTTAATATATTTATTATAATAAAGTTCCGCAAAGTAACGCCTGATTCTATCAATTATCTAATCGTTTTTCTAAAATAAAATGTTGCCTAATTTACTCCATAAAACATCAGTAAAAACCTGTCAAAATCAGTCCAGACATTTCAAAGATTAGCAGAAACAAACAGGCAGACAGATCAACAGGAAGACGGAGAGACACACAGACAAAAATACTTAAAATTGTTTTTTGTTATAAGTACCGTATATAATTTTATATGTATACGTTCAGCTCTTTGAGGAGATGGTGTGCTACTGCTCGGCTAAAAGGTAAGATCATGCGGGGTCGTGTCTTAACTAATATCGACATTCGACACTCTGGGCAAATTATTGCGGTGGTGAAAAAAAATAAAATGGCGGGAAACAAGATGGACGTCATAGCAATTTTGAAGACGTCTTAGCAAGTCAAGATGGACGTCATAGCAATTTTCGGCAAAGGTAAGGGATAGTTTGGCGGTGTTGTTGTCCAGTGCTGAACATAGGCCTCCCCGTAGATTGCCTAGGGGGTTTTGCCATAGTAGCCACGCTTATGCAGGTGGTACATGTAGTTTTTTTAAAAATTAATTTGTGCTGTTATCAGAAAGATGCTACTGTTCATCTCCTATTTCAGTATCCCTCTATCGTCTTTTTACGATACTTACTGGATGATGGAGTGTAATGGTTTTCTAGGACTGACTGAATAGATTGTTGATTATGAAATTAAATTGATTTATTGTTACTACTTATTGCGTATTGTGTGTTGTATGCATAAGGGAACATAATTCCAACGTAGGTCTTAAGAGGCGACCATTGGAAATCCCAGAAAGATCTAGTAGCTTCAAATAGACGGCGGATATAACAACCCGTTTACGCCATTCGTAAATTACGCAGTCTGGTTCGTGCTCGCTAAGAGTTATAATAAAGGCAAAACCCTGTTTAAAACAAGGACCATGTCCATGTAGACTCTTACGAGCTGATGACGATGAAGAAGAAAACGATTAATTGGCAGAATAAAAAATAAATAGCCGAAAAATTATTCCTAAAAGTTTTTTTTTGAATTTAGATTCCTAGTAAAAAATGTTTCCAAATATAAAAATTTAAACACAAAGTCCTAGAATTTCACCTGTAAATTCGATTCCCATTTTATCGTTTCAAAGTGGTAATAAAACCTTGGTCACCGTTTTGCATTGCAAATCTTAGTTAGTTATTTCACAGGCTTTTAAATGTTTATTTCGTATACTCAACTTTCAGGTGAACAAAAGGGTATTTGATATTCACTGTTTTTATAAAATAAAGTGTAACAACAATTTAATTTTACAAATCTAAGTTGGGGTTTACTGGTTCATGTAGCATCGTGTGCAAGTACTATTATTTACCTACTGCCTACGCGGGGCCCTAAATAAATTATCGGTATGGAAGCTATTAAATTTTACTTAAAGATATATTTATATTTTTTATTAGATTATACGTGGTGGAGCCACGCTGCAGCTATATTATGGTTGTAGCACAAAAGGGTTGGCTTGATCGGGAAAGGACCACTCTCTTACATGATATCAGCGTAAACTAGTAGCTTGATGCTACTGTGTTTCGTATGGTGAGTGTAGAGAACCGGAAACCCGTTTTAATGGAATCGAGACATTCCATTTTAGTCCTCAGGGGTGACAATGCATCAGCATTTTGATTCTTAATCAAGGTTAAATGAAGATGTCCACTGGCCATAGCCTTCTCTTACCATCAGGTAGACTGTGTGCTTGTTTGTAACCCTAATTCTATAAAAAAATCTACTCAATATATTCATCACTTAAGACATATATAAATTCAAACCGCCTAATTATCATGTTCAGTTTGTCAAAAAATATATCTCTTTCTCCTAAATAAATAGGCCAAAATCACGTTTTTTACCTCAAAAAATTTGTGCCCTAGAAACTCTTTCTAACTAAACAAAAATTTCGAAGCATATTCTCGATATTTGAACAGCTGCCATAGCAACATGCTTCTTAGACGTAAATTATTGTTAAAAACAAAGAACCAGACTAATATTATGTTGTATTAATATTGTTACAAGCTTAAGGCTCATGACAATAAAAACTGCCGATTGAATTACTTAAATTTACACTTTTATTAGAGAACGCTAATTAAAACTTATATCACACTAATAATTAATCACACTTAACACTTTATTTCACTTTATTTTGCTCCGAAAGCTTCGTTGGGTTCGCCAATTCAGTAATGCCCGGGTCGCGGCCCTCAGCGGCTTTAAATAGGCCTATTCCACCGAAACATCCAAAATGTTCCAGAAAATACCGGTCCCGACCGACTAAGTGCAGAAAGTTCGAGTGTGGACTTTTCTAGAAAGCTTAATTCTTCTATTCGTTACTAGATAGCGCTTTTGGGAGAGTTCTAGAAAGATCTTGACACTCCTATATCTGATACTTGATACCAGATGGCGCTAGTGCCATCAACCGTGGCGCGCAACCTAAGAAATGCTCGTCTCGAGCATAATCGGTCCCATAATAACGCGCCAGTCGATGCACATGGACGATCTTAGGAGTCCCTCTTGCGCCTTTCTGTATCCGGTAGGTTACGTCGTTGATCCTGGTCACAATCCAGTATGGGCCGTCCCATTTAGCTTGAAGCTTAGGAGATTTCCCTTTGCTGCGGACTGGATAGTGCAACCACACTAGTGAACCTTCGTCAAACCCCTTGTTAATTTTGCGGTCATACTGGGTTTTCATCTTTTTCTCATAAATATTATTAATTTTGTTCCGCAAGTCATTTGCATAGTCGGTTATACTGCGTATGGCATCAGTATCCACTTCCAAAGTTTGCGAAAGCTGATGTCACTGATGTACTTTCACGATGACAACAAAAACGGTTGTATGTGCTTATTACAATCTCGTTGCCGATTGTCTACAACTTTTACTAGGCACCTCTCCAATGTCGTTCCACCATTCCGTCAGATTTCGGGTTATAAGAAGTCGTTCTTGTTTTGTGAGTACCCATAACTCGGCAAGTTTTCTGGAATATTTGAGACTCAAAATTCCTTCCTTGATCTCTGTAAATCTCTAAAGGTACTCCAAAACGACAGAAGACTTCATGAACTAGTTTATCTGCAACTGTTGAAGCTTCTTGATTTGGAATGGCGAAGACTTCTGGCCACTTAGTGAAATAATCCATCACAATCATGAAATATTTGTTACCACTTTCTCTTTCCGGAAACGGCCCCGCCACGTCATTGGCTATTCTCTCCTATGGTGCACCAACATAGTACAACTTCAATGAGGTCCTTTTACAGCAGCACAACTTGTATATTTGCAACACCAATCCTCGACATAGTTTAGATAGTGGACCCAGTAAAACTGTTCTCGGAACTTCAGTAGAGTTCATTCAACTCCCAGATGGCCTCCTGAACAATCACTATGGTACAGCTGTAGAACATCCGGTACTTTAGCTTAAGGAACAACCATTTGCAATTGACAGCTGTCTCCCCGAATATTTTCCCATTTACGACACAGAACTTCATCCTGAAGCAAGCTGTCCCATTGGGCCCAATAGCTTTTGGTGGTCGAACTTATCGCTGAGACGTCGCTCCACTAGGGCTTGGGAGCACTGGCCTTCATCCATTCCAGAATCGGCTTGATGTCCGGATCTTCCTGCTGTGCATATTGTAAGCTGTCCTTCTACTCGTTGCTAAGGTGGTCTGTCCTGAGCATACTCACAGATACCACTTCCTTACCCTCTTGCCTAGTACAATGCTTGCAATCTTCAGGACAAGGTCTTCTTGACAATGCATCTGCGTTGCCGTAAGATTTCCCGCTTTAATGCTCGATTACAAAGTCGTATTCCTGCAGTAGTTCAATCCACCTCGCAACTTGTCCTACTGGATTTTTGAACTGCAATAGCCATTTTAGTGCAGCATGGTCAGTTCGTAAGTGAAATTTCTGCCGCAGAAGATATTTGCTAAAATGCTGCAACAACTTTACCACAGCTAGCAATTCGCGTCTTGTGACACAATATTTCCTTTCCGGTTTTGACAATGACTTGCTGAAGTACGCTATCACAACCTCTCGATCATCGTTTCATTGAGACAACACACTTCCGAGTCCTTTATCACTTGCGTCTGTGTCAGCTATAAATTCCTTGCCTGTGTGACGGCCTAATATTATTATTATTAATTAAATTCAATATAAAGGGGCGTCTTAAAAGATATATATTAAACAATAAAATTACCTTAATAAGCATAAAGTTAATATAAATACATTTCATACATTAGACCAATAACACAGTAAATTAAAGGTAAAATATTGTCTTTCATAATAAATAAATTTATTATAAAAACTTGTAAAATTTAAAACATTATAAACAATACAAGTCAAAAATATTATAAAAATAAAGATAAATAACGTTTATAAGATAATTACAAAATTTGTTAAAATTGTCTAAGTTGTGGAAGGAGTTCACGTATAAAAGAAAATTTTCCTAAGTTATGGAAGGTGTTCATGTATAAATGTCTTGTATGGAGGAGCTGCCGGAGATACATACCTGCAGTTGTACATATATATGGGGTGCTCGGGAGCCCGACTGCCTGACGTACAATGACTAGTCCTATATTAGGGACTTATGAAAGTAAGGTCTATGATACAAAAGCAATACTATTGAAGGTCTCTATGATGAATTTGCATTACAATAGGATATATATAGATACATTTCAGACATTAGACCAATAACATAGTAAATTAAAGGCAAAATATTGTCTTTCATAATAAATAAATTTATTATAAAAAATTGTAAAAATATTTAAAACATTATAAACAATAGAAATACAGGTCAAAAATATTATAAAAATAAAGATAAATAACGTTTATAAGATAATAAGAAATTTGTTAAAATTGTCTAAGTTGTGGAAGGAGTTCACGTATAAAAGAAAATTTTCCTAAGTTATGGAATGTGTTCATTTATAGATGGTTTGTATGGAGGAGCTGCCGGAGATACATACCTGCATTTGTACATATATATGGCGTGCATATAATTATATGGGGTGGTCGGGAGCCCGACTGCCTGAAGTACTGTAGCACAATGACTAGTCCTATATTAGGGACTTATGATATTAAACTCAATGATACAAAAGCAATACTATAGAAGGTCTCCATGATGAATTTGCATTACAATAGTGGGGTCGTGGGTTGAAGTCCTATATATTAATGACTTATGAAAGTAAGGTCTATGATACAAAAGCAATACTATAGAAGGTCTCTATGATGAATTTGCATTGTAATGCAAATTCATCATAGAGACCTTCTATAGTATTGCTTTTGTATCACCCACGATCCTACTAATGTATTAGTAGGATCGTGGGTGTGAGCCCTATATATATATATATATATATATATATATATATATATATATATATATATATATATATATATATATATATATATATATATATATATATATATATATATATAAATATATATATATATATATATATATATATATATATATATATATATATATATATATATATATATTAATGACTTATAAAAGTAAGGTCTATGATACAAAAGTATTATTATAGAAGGTCACCTTGATGCATAAGCATTGTATGGGGTGGTTGGGTGACCGACTGCTCCTAACTGTAGCAAAATGACTAGTCCCTATTAGGGACTTGAAAAGGAATATTATCGTGTATGCTGCTTCACGAGCAATTGGTCCGAGGTAAACTTGGGCTCGCTAACCGATGTGTCCTAGAAATATCATCTTAGTGCCGGTGGTAAGCGGGTTTGTTGTAGCAATACGGCTTTCCCGTGGACATCGCACACCCATACCGTTTGTGGGCGACGTCGTAGCGCATAGCGATGCGTCGTCTATCTTTCAGATTGGGATGATGAGTGTGTTTGGTAGAAATTTTTTATGTGTAATAGGCATACTCAACTTCATGTGCATTAGCGCTATGATACGTGGAGTTTTGTCCACTGGCGTCTTAGTAGCGTGCTACTATGATACGTTGGTGCAGTTTTATATAACAACAATCTTAGTGCCGTTGGTAAGCGTGTTTGTTGCAGCAATATGGCTTTCCTGTTGACTTCGCACACCCATACCGTTTCGGATTGGGATAAGTGTGTTTGGCAGCACTTTTAAGTATGACAGGCATAGTCAACTTCATGTCTTAGTGCATTAGCTCTACGATACGTGGAGTTTTGTTCACTGGCGTCTTAGTAGCGTGCTACTATGATCCGTTGGTGATATTTTTTAGTTAACAATACAAACTTTGTTACCAAAGTCGATAGGGATTATGTGGGTGTGTTGTGAGGGGGCGCCATCCATATGATAGTTCCTTTGATACTTACTGCTACTTGCATTGCGTCTTGTGATGGATCTGCGGGTGTACTGCGCCTGATTCGACACTCTCTTGTGGTTCTGGTCGATGGAGGTATGCGGGTGGTGATGTCTGTTGGGATGTACGGGGGACTTTGGGATGGTGTAAGCCCGACAATAGTCTTATTGATGCTTGTTGCGTTCTGCAGCATTAGGTCTCTGCGATGGTTGTTTGGTGGGACGCTATTCTCAATGGCGCTCTCTGCGTCTTGGTTTGACTCACACCTAAGTAGCTTTGCCCAAGTCGGGTCCCTTAATTACGGGGCTGCAGACTGCCCTCCATGATGTTTTATATAACAACATTATAATATATCTCTGTAACTTTCCCACCTTTGAATGATTGAAGGCAACTTGTTGGTGGATGAGGCAAACATGATCGAAAATGCATTTACTCAACGTCAGTGACACAAACCCTTTCTGATGGCGAATTATTACTCTTATCTTATAACTGCCTTTTGGCTATATCTGCCGTTGTATTGGTTGGTGGAGCATATGTGTCGACCTCATGCGGGTGGTAGCTGTCGGGAGGGTCTGAGGAGACTCTCAAGGCTTCGGCCGAAAGTCGCAAAACATGGGACCCCATTCCCTTGAGGTGAGCGGTAGACTCATGACACGCTCTGCGGCTAGTAGCCGTGCTGATCATGCAATTGGTGGTGATGCCATACACTTACATCACGTCTGCAGGAGCGGTGGTCTGGCAGGTGGTGGCGCTCACGGAGGGTTTACGGCCAGTGTGCCTATTTGCCTAAACCGTGTGCCGTACATTCACTGTGGCTGGATTCGTTTGTATTCTGTATGTCGTTTACACGCATTGACATGCGCGACTTCGGTCGATGTTTGTCCTTACGCACTAACAAGGGGCCAAGCCTCTGTTACTGGTTCGCCAGTTATTTTGCTATGGACTACGGTCCAGTTCCCGAATTAACGTTCCCTACGGGGGGAGTGCATCAAAATGCTTGGCACTCACCGTGCACGGCGTGTGTGGGGCCGTGTGCCTCCCCTACATTTTTTTAAATAAATGTAGGAGAGCGAAGCCCTTGTATCGGGTATTTTGTATAAATATATTGTGAGCCTTTTCCAAGTGGGAAGGGATAAATAATAACAAATTAATAATGTAAACCTGATGCAAGTGGAATAAGGACGTTTTATGTTCTCAACCTTTCTCGAGCCCTGTCTTCTTGAACGGGCTTCACTTAGCTTATAAGGCACTACCAACAGCTTTCAATTGCTCTAGTGAATATTCATTCTTCCAAAAGACACCTAAAAGAACTAAGTTACTAAACAAACACAACGTAAATAAGGGTCCTAACTGAGACGACCACGCCAAAATATTACAAACGGCCTATTTTTAAACCTTTAGAAAGATCAAATCATATCTTATATATCTTTGTCACAAATATATAATGTTATTGAAAAAGGGTAAATTAATTATATTAATTATATTTAATATAATTTTATTTTATATAGAGGGGGGGGGGAGCGTTACAATTTGGTGCCGTGACCAGGATACATTTTAAAAAGAAGGTCGTATATATAAGAATTATGGAGTAGGCGTTATGCCTACAATTTGTTGTCCGTGAAATGGAAAGGTGTCTTGGAGGATGGCGTTTGCTGGGGGTGGTTGAGAGTCTGGGGGTGGGGCTTTGATATTAATATTGACTATTTATTATGAAAAGTGTGAGCATAGTTAATACGAAATAAAATATAAAGTGAAATAAGTGAGAAGACGCAGTAACATTTGTATAAGTGAAGGACATAACAGTGCTAAAAACTGATAAAATTATATAAATATAAAAATGGCTAAAACAAAGAAAACTTCTAACTTAGTGAATGATAAGCCTAAAAATTAATTTAAGATGCTTCAAAAATTAATTAAAATGCAGTGAAAATCGTTGAGGTTAAAATACTTTCTCGAAGAAAAGTTTATTAATCAAACGAAAGTTCACCAAATTAAAGTAAACCAAGAAGAGGTGTACGTGGCAAGCACCTCATATGTTACTGATCCTAAACAGAATAATTTATATATCATACATAATGTAACAATAGAAAAGCTGAAGATGGAAAATAAAATACTCATACAGTAACATTTTATAAGATCTCACCAATTAATTAAAGGACGTTCCATCTAATGATCTCAATATAATCGAGAGTTATGAGCAAAGTTGAATTTTTAAGAAAATATTAATTTAAGTATTTTATTATATTATTTCATTAAAACAAATAATGTTCATGTGCAATGTTTGTAATAAATTGAATTAAATAGAGAGAATTATAAAACGCCTGACTCAATCACATTTATTAGTTAAAGCAGCCACTTTAACTATATAGTAAAAACAAACATAATGTCGAACAAATTAGACAACAAGTGCGAAATAATTTAAAAGAGGCAAGTTGCATTAGAAACACAAAGTTTGATAAGTGTAATAAATTAATGAAATTTCACGTTGGCGATTTAGCAAAAGTTTCTAGATCTAGTAGATCAGATGCAGATAACAAAGTTATGAGTGAGTATAATTTGGCGTACAAAGGGCCTTATATAATAGCAGCCGTACCATTTGACAATGTATATAATATAGCAAACCCAGAAACAAATGAAATTAGAGGAAAGGAGGATGGCCAAATTTCTATAGGAGCCGGACTTGACTTTTTTTTTCATGTCCCAAAACAAACTATAGTTAGATTGGTTTGTTTTTATGTTGTAAACACAATCACGTTTAAAAATAATATCTAAATCGCCACGATTTTTTATAATAACGTCAACAATATTTTTAAGGCTGAATCAACAAATACCTTTTACTTTTTTTTATTGGCCATTTTATTAAAATATAACATTGTTATGTCAAAATTACAATCACAGTAATCTATGATCAATACAAATGATATAAGATTATATTAGATTATTAAAATTACAACTCAAAATACATTTACATTATTTTTACATGTCAAGCAAGTCAGAAAATGAACATTTCATATATTCTTCTATATTATGGAAAGCGTGATTCATAAATTATGTTTTTGTCACATGTCGAAACGAAGTCTTGTTATTTCTTAAGGAAATTTATTGTACACTTTGATTTTTAACGAAAAACCTTGCTTGGACGCTTTATCCGACTGCGACGTAGCCTAATAGTGTAGTTAAAATAATTATTTACCCAATAATAGAACATCTTTCAAAGCGAACCCTACGTATGTGCACCATACTCCCTAAAGTTCGATGTCAAATCAAAAAGGGCCGTCTGTCAAACCATCTCGTGAAGTTGACCGTTTCGACAACAAATTATGACCATTAATTCAATTAAAAAACCTACATGTATTGCACTAGCTTGCACAGTATGTAGTATAAAAAACAAGGATGGCGTAATTATATTCACACGAAGTCTTTCCTAAAATATTTCAAGGCTTTTTTGTAGTTTGACCATTTTAATTCTAGCTGAAGAGAGTTAGTTGCTAGATACCTACTGTCTTTTAGTCTTCAATACTAAAGTTGCATATGTATTGAAAAGTCGAGTAATGGTAGGTTACGGGAATAAATGAAGTGTAATGGTAGAATTTATAATTTAGGAGTACTTTAATGAAACAAGTGGGCTAGACAAAATTACTTTTTATTCATCATCCTCTCTTGTATCTACAACATCAAGGAGTGATGTTGGCACTGGCGATATTGTCGGCTGATGCCTGGCCCACCCAAGGTACCACACAAGCGTCATAACATGTGCACATCACCCAACTGTCCTTCGATTCGATACCCTCTGTGAAACCTGACATGTTCACTATAATAGGACCTTTCCTGTTGAATCCATATGGTCCTAGTGCAAATAATATAACTTCATACATGCAACTTAAAGCTCGTTGCAGTGTTTGCTAAATAAAAATATGGAACCATACAACAACTATTTATCACACAATAATAGGGCATCTCTCAAAGCACACCCTACATCTATCCTATAAATCCCAAACAACATGTATAATATCACTGCATTTATTATTCTAAAAATCTTCGGCATTTTATAATTCCTTTCTTAAAAATAACACAGTAGATAGGTGCAGTGTGGGCCCTTTGTTTATTAAAGTATTCATTTATTAGCAAGTATAAATTCCAAACATCATTAAAATATAATGTCTAGAGATACTTACCCATTTATATTATTATAAATCAGAAGGAGATTGTGAATTAAAAGAGATAAAAAAGGGTGCCAGAACATTAAATTCAACTTTGCTCGGCGTTTATTTATAAATTACACATATAACATAATATATAACAGAAAATAAAAGCACACAGTAAAATTGAAATAGGTAAAATAAACAACATTACAATTTTAATTGATCATTATTAATCATCATTGCGACAGTCCACTGCTCAACATAGGCCTCCTAAACTAAATATATAATGTAAAATATTACACAGGCCTTTTGTGAATTGCCACCCCGTCCCATATGTTGTTGTAAAAGTCAACAGAGTAAAATAAAAATATCAGCAGATGGGCAGCGGCATCTTCCTATAGAACACCACAAAAAACTTTGGATGCCACAAGTGTAGCAACTATGCCAAAATCATCATTAATATAACAATATTAATACGCATTAAGGTTATAATCATCATTCTGTATTTTCAATATCATCACTTGATGGTAATATATCATATAAAAAAGATGCAGGTGGATCAACCTCATATTGATGCTATGCCCATGATAGAAACCAAACTAAAATAGCAGCTTAATGCTGCTGTGTTTCGAATGGTGAGTATAGAGAACCGGAGACCCTTTTTAATGGTAACAAGGCATTCTATCTCAGTCCTCAGGGCTGGTAACACATCAACATTTTGATTTTCAATTGAAGATAAATGTAGATGTCTATGGGCCACAGCATCCACTTACCATCAGGTGGACTGTGTGCTCGTTTGTCACCTTATTTCTATAAAAAAGAGAAAATTACTTTTTATTAATCATCCTCTCTTACAACCACAGCATCAAGGAATGCTGCAGGTGCTGGTATTGTCGGCAGATGCCTGGCCCACCCAAGATACCACACAAGCGTCATAACATGTGCACAGCACCCAACTGTTCTTCTACCAACTAAACAATTGCAGCAATACTCTATTATAGCTTCCCTTCCAGACAAATTATTTTCAATTAATATATAAACATAATATACTTTTCTCGAAATGTGTCTGGATTTGATTTTGCCTCTTATAAGTGAATTATTCCCACTTCCTCTCAAAAAATACTCTGTTACATTAATGTTTTCTCTGCTTATTTCAATTCTATACCCTCCGTGAAACCTGACATGTTCACTATAATAGGACCTTGCCTGTTGAATTTGATATGTTCCTAGGGCAAATAATATAACTTCACTATATTCTAGATGGGGAAATATAATATTAGTATTGGAATGAGCTGTAATACTAGTAAAATCAGATGTTCGTCTATTCATATTCATACTATTGATAAAATCAGATAAATTATTATTTAATGGAAATCGTTCTCTAATCACATTTATGATTTGCTCAGCATCATTCCTGTTTTTTAATCGAACACCGAATTTATTTAAAATGCTTGCAGCTATGGAAAACATTTGCATCATATGTGGAACAGTTTTATTAAAAAAATCTTGCCGAAATATTTTAAAGTCTCGTTTGAAGTACCCGTTTACAACTTCCACCATCCATCGACATATGGTCACACAACGACTCCTGTTAGCTTGCTCAGTGGTGAGCTGATGTTCACCCTCAAGCAAGGATTCTGGCATATATGTTCTGTAGCTGTAAGCCTCTAGCAAACTAATTGAATCTCTAAATCCCCTGTCTAGAATAAAAACATCGTTATTTTGAAAGTACTGTCTGAGAGGAGAGTTTTCATCTCTGAAAAGAGACTTCATTATATCTGCATCAGTTGTGGTAGCTTTGTATGGGCCAAAGCAGTCTAAAATGTAGCCATCAGGTGTCACCAGCAAAAATGGTTTTAACAAGTTTTTGTATTTATGTAAGGAATATGTGTCCTTTTGGAACATATAATTGGAACTTTTGTTTATAAAAATATATGTCCCATCACATATAACTATCGCATTTTCATTATTTTGATTATAAATTGCATTTGGAATCATTAAATTGTGTTGCAATAATTGCTCACGTGATATGTGTTCAATTCCCAGATTTCTAGGCACAAAATCTTCTACCAATATTTCCCTAACCTTATCCATTAACCTTTCTAATGTTCGCCTTGGAACGATTAATAACTGTGATAACCGATCTGATTCACCAGTTCTCATCTTCATTAGAAGAGCACCTAAACCTAAAATGCCTCTATTTGTTTCTAAAAGACGGGGTGTTTCATATAGTAAAAGTTCAAACTGTTGTTTATTCATTCCGAGCCAATAATGAAACAAATGCTCATCAATTCTTTCAACACTTTCCATATTCGAGAAATCAAGAAATGTGTTGAAAGCATTTATAAAAGAAAGAGCATGTTCCACTTGTTCAGCCGTAAATGTTCTCAAACTATTTTGAGAATTGAACAATATATCCCAATCAGTACCAAATGTATGCTCTAAACAAATACGAGCATTTATAGGCAAGTAATATTTGTGTTTGCTAAGAGTTGTTGCTCTTAGAGGGTCAGAAATTCTATGCAAATCTGTGTTCTGGCAACCAGAAAAAACACAATGTGCTGCAGTGTTTGCCGCTCGTCTATACTGCGGCAAACTAATCACCCGAGGTATTTCGTCATCTTGCTGGTCGGTATTTGGTGGGCTTTGAGGTTCTTGGGGTTGTGGCTCTGGCTCCTGCTCCAGCTCTGGCTCTGTCTGCTGCATATTGTGTGTTGCAACTCTCTTGAGTCTCAGCCAACAGGGATGACAAACATGGTCTGTTGAAGTTGTCTGAAACAACCATACAGCTTTGTCTTAATATAAATGTTTTGGCTAATTATTATTAAACCCGAGCAAACAGAAACACTTTTACAAACAATATATAATTGCAGTGATAAATTCACTATAACATTGATACCAAGACAAAACAAAAAAAAAGTACAAAATAAAAAGGTAATTATTACCTGCCGTGGGGCAATTCTATTTTCAAGCTCAACATGTATTGCTTGTTGCAACTGAGATGGATTCTCTCTCACAACAACATCACGTTTACGAGTCCTCAGAGAACTTACACAAAGTATGCAAACATGCTTGTGGCCACGGGAAGATAAGGCACCAGGTTCATTAGGTAACCCGGAGTTGACATGCTGTATTGCCAATTGCTGACAGGCATCACATACGTAATCTTCTTCGGTGATCTAAAATAAGAATTAGAGTTGTATTATGATGATGTATTATGTTAGTGTAATAAAATAAGTAGGTATGTAAATACGTACTATTATTGAAGAATTCCACTCGCAGATCTTAGAAATTACTCTTGTATCAAGCTCAACAACGAGATGGTGGCGAAGTTTATCAATGCATTAACACAAAGCAATCGCACACCTAGTTGTCTTTGTTGTGTTTGCATGATGTTTCTTACAATTATCCAAGATGTGAAAAAATCAGTCCGTAGAAAAATACCGAGGTCAAAACAACAGAAGGAAATAAGAAATAACAATTTAACAATAATCATAGATTACTGCGTATATACTAGAGTGACAATAATACTGGCGCGAATCGATGATCACAGAGTAAGCGATGACAAATGACGTTCCGTTGTACATATGTAATTGAACAAAACGTTAAGCTTACTATGACCTACATAATTATTTTTATGACAAGAATCCAATACATAATAAATCAGCATAGTAGTTGATTTGATGTCTACATACTAATTGAATTGAATTAAAATTAACAACTATTTATAAAAACGTGAATAATTATAGTCTTTGAATACCAAGTCCTTTCACACACGAAATGAATCGTCATTAGGTGCGTTCTGAAACTATAATTTGAAATAATTTTGAACAGATACAAAAATAGAAATAAATGGATAACTTTTTTTTGTGGCGACTTAGAGAGGTATTTCTAGTGTGTTTTAAGACTTTAAACAATAAGGGTATTTTACATAAATATTTCATATTGGGACGCTATCATTTCGTTGTCTGGTACGATTTGGCCATCCTCCTTTTAATGCTATTCATTTATTAAAATATTTTTAATAATAGTTTTGTTTTATATACATACTAGAATAAATGCTGTAATATAAATTGGTCTCGTGGGTGGCCTTTTGAGAAAATAAATTTAAAATTTTTAAAGCTATGAGAAAGACACAAAACTACTAAAAATAAGAAAAATGATATAATAATTATACTAACGACTACCTGTAAATATTGAATGTAAAATAATGTTGTAAAATATTTTTTATTGAATAAATTTGGGGAGTTGGGTCAGGGTGAATGAATCAGGGTGGTAAAAATGGCTCAATTACATTTATTCTGTGGGTGTGTAGCCATCTGATTTTAACTCATATTCAAAATACTGTACATATAAAGACAATATTGCTGAATTAGTATTTTAAAGACTTAAAATGTAAGTCAAAAACTAAAGAGAACCACTATATTAACGACATAATATACAATAAATTTATCAAGATAACAATTTATGGTTTATCTCATTGTAATAGATGTAGTTGAAGGGGTGTTTGGCGGCGGCCATTCCCTGGGGTAGGTGGGATGAAAATGTATAATGAATTGTAACAGATTAAAAGAAGAAAGAACAGATAAACATAATTTTATTCAAAATTTTGAGTGTAGTGCATATGCTCTCAATATAGTAAAATTTTATATCAACGACTCCACTGTGTAATTCATTAATATAAAATTTGGGGGTGGATTGTGACGGCCTAATATTATTATTATTAATTAAATTCAATATAAAGGGGCGTCAAAAATAGTCTTAAAAGATATATATTAAGCAATAAAATTACATTAATAAGCATAAAGTTAATATAAATACATTTCAGACATTAGACCAATAACATAGTAAATTAAAGGCAAAATATTGTCTTTCATAATAAATAAATTTATTATAAAAAATTGTAAAAATATTTAAAACATTATAAACAATAGAAATACAAGTCAAAATATTATAAAAATAAAGATAAATAACGTTTATAAGATAATAAGAAAATTTGTTAAAATTGTCGAAGTTGTGGAAGGAGTTCACGTATAAAAGAAAATTTTCCTAAGTTATGGAATGTGTTCATGTATAGATGGTTTGTATGGAGGAGCTGCCGGAGATACATACCTGCATTTGTACATATATATGGCGTGGTCGGGAGCCCGACTGCCTGAAGTACTGTAGCACAATGACTAGTCCTATATTAGGGACTTATGATATTAAACTCAATGATACAAAAGCAATACTATAGAAGGTCTCCATGATGAATTTGTATTACAATAGTGGGGTCGTGGGTTGAAGTCCTATATATTAATGAATTATGAAAGTAAGGTCTATGATACAAAAGCAATACTATAGAAGGTCTCTATGATGAATTTGCATTACATTAGTAGGGTCGTGGGTTCGAGCCCTATATATATATATATATATATATATATATATATATATAATATATAAGAAGTCTCCTTTCAAGCAAGGGGTGTTGGGTGATCTTCCGTACTGTAGCAAAATGACTAGTCCTTATTAGGGACTTGAAAAGGAATATTATGGTGGCGTGTATGCTGCTACACGAGCAATTGGTCCGAGGTAAACTTGGCCTCGCTAACCGATGTGTCCTAGACATATCATCTTAGTGCCGGTGGTAAGCGGGTTTGTTGTAGCAATACGGCTTCCCCGTGGACATCGCACACCCATACCGTTTGTGGGCGACGTCGTAGCGCATAGCGATGCGTCGTCTATCTTTCGGATTGGGATGATGAGTGTGTTTGGTAGCAATTTTAAGTGTAACAGGCATACTCAACTTCATGTCTTAGTGCGTTAGCGCTATGATACGTGGAGTTTTGTCCACTGGCGTCTTAATAGCGTGCTACTATGATACGTTGGTGATATTTTTTAGTTAACAATACAAATTTTGTTACCAAAGTTGATAGGGATCATGTGGGTGTGTTGAGAGGGGGCGCCATCCGTATGATAGTTGCATTGATGCTTACTGCTACTTGCGGTATTGCGTCTTGTGATGGATCTGCGGGTGTGCTGCGCCTGATTCGACGCTCTCTTGTGGTTCTGGTCAATGGAAGTATGCGGGTGGTGATGTCTGCTGGGATGTACGGGGACTTTGGGATGGTGTAAGACCGACGATAGTCGTATTGATGCTTGTTGCGTTCTGCAGCATTGCGTCTCTGCGATAGTTGTTTGGTGTGACGCTATTCTCAATGGCGCACTCTGCGTCTTGGTTTGACTCACACCTAAGTAGCTTTGCTCAAGCCGGGTCCCTTAATTACGGGGCTGCAGACTGCCCTCCATGATGTTTTATATAATAACATAATAATATATCTCTGTAACTTTCCCACCTTTGAATAATTGTGTGATATATTTAGGTATAGTTTAATATTGTACTACGTAGGTAGGCGCCACCGCGCGTCTTCACTAGCCAGTCGCTCAATACATGTTATGAAGTCACACCGTGTATTATTATTGAAATACCGAGTTATCTAGTATATCTCAGTGGTGACGAGGATAGCAACGAACTCTTGGAAAAGTATTTGTAAATGACAAGTATTTACTTAAAACGTCCTCCGACGGAAGGTCGCGACTAGTTGTCGAACTATGAAGAAGACCGCCACTAGAACGGATCCTTGCCGACATTTTGGTCGATACTCTTTCATTTAGGACGCTTTCGTTTATTTCTGCAACATTTTGCTTTGTCAGTCTCTCCTCGTTCATTCTTTTCACACGAACAAATCACCGAAGCATTCCTTTCTTCAGCCCTCAGCCCCCGGTCGAATCCGACCACGACGCTAATCCATCAAAATTTAAGCGGTCGGAATTCGACAGCGCACACCCACAGCACTTTAAACAATTAAAATTTATATTTAGAGACTACTTTTCTATGAAGAAGTTTGGCATTATAGAATTAATATGAAATTTTTTATCCTCTACTGCAATAAAAAGTTAAGTTATCTTATGAATAATTATTTACAATCTACGTTCACTTCGTACGCCATTTTCGCGTGAATGTTATTGTGTTGGTTTTTAGATTTTTCTAGTGTTTTATTAGTGTTTTAGTAAAGTATTTTATTATAAAATTGTAATGAAAGTTTTTGTGTAAATATAATTTAGCTTTTTACGTAAATAATTTCGAGTAATATATATTGAAATAATTGTGATTTTCACGTTGCCGACATTCGCTTGGTATATTTTATTTTGTTATCAAAATACAATAGTCTTTTTGTAACAAAGTAGAATATGACTTTTATATAGATTTTACAATGCCAAATTTCTTCATAGAAAAGAAGTCTCTAAATATAACTTTTTATGGTTTTAAGTGCTGCGACTACATCGGATTTTTATGGTGATCGAAGGGTTAATCCTGGTCATATATTTCTTTATTTTATAGCTTTATACCCGTGGCTTCGGCGGGGGCTTCAACTTAGAAACTTCACTAATACTATTCCATACTAAAAAAAAAAAAATATATATATATATATATATATACATATATGTGGGTGTATATATAAATATAACTACTGAGAACAAGTCGCAGCGAGTTTTAGGGCAAAATTTGGTTGATTGAGTTCACTCCAATATGGGTTGACCGATTTCACATATACCAAAAATAATTGACAATTTTTTAACTTCTCAGATATGCAGGTTTCCTCACGATATTTTCTTTCACCACCGAGAAAATCGGTACTCTAAAATGCAATTAAAATATGAGTGGTTTTGGCGCTGATCGAAGGAGAAATAGTTTTTGGGCCCACTACAAATTTTAACGACCCTCAACAGTATTACACAAAAAATATACCAATTTATTAATTAAATATTACAACTAGCCAAAAGTTTTTTAAATCTAAATGAAATCAAGAAATGTAAAAAACAGTGTTTTTTTGATATTCATGTTCAGGTCTATAATTGTATAAGAGATGTGCCAACTCGGAAGAAAATCGAATCGAGTTAATTCCAGTTTAAATTCAGGTAACTCGAACTGAACTCAAGTTACGCAATTCAAATTATCTAAACAAAAGCTGTGTAAATTTGTCACAAATTATTATTATATTTGTTATTCCATCTAACATTTCATTATTACATAACATAATAGGTAGTAATAATATATTTTTGCTTATCGAAAATCTTCATAAAATAACATCACTCTAATGTTATGACGTAGGTCTTGATGTTATAAAATTATATCAGATAATATACATACTATGTAATATCAATTTACGTTGATATATATAAATATATAATATTTTTCATCATTATCATTACAGCCCTTCACAAGTCCACTGCTGAATATAGGTCTCCCCGAAGGAATGCTACAAAGCCCGGTCCTGAGCCGATGAATCACCTGAATGCAGGTAATTCATCGACTTTCTATATGTCTTATCAGAGCGTTACTATATCTAGTTTGCTTAGTCGTCGTACGATACGCCTACTGGTAAGAGTAATCCTCGAATATATATATAGATATCACAGGAATCGTAATAATAAGACAGTAGAAGCTGCATGGAAGCATGACCTTGTCGCCGCTATAATATGTTGACAAACATCATTTACAATTTTTAATTTTTGCGCGGGGAACCGTTTTGAAATCAGTCGGAAAAGCCGTTTAAAAGTTATTCCAAAAAACAGTTTTTCAAATTTTACACACACACACACATCTGTACGGACGTCTACGTGAAATTTGTCAGTATAGCTTCCCGGGAAAAATTGAACGTAAAATGCATCAAAAGTTGTTTTTATGCTAGGTGCATATTATTTAACAAAAATATGAGATATTGAAACACCACTAATAAAATATTCCATAATGTTATTACGTAACCTTAGATATGCACACATATGGTTGATAATTACTTTAACTGAAAGTTGTTCACCATCTCTGAGCGGCTTGCGAATGAGAACAATGTAAATTGCAAAACAGGGACCTGCGCAATGTATAATGTTAAAACAAATTATCGAAACAAGTATTAGTGTTTTTTTACCGTACGTCTAGTTCGTGGTAATTCGCAGCACGTGTTTTGAGGCTCCCTCGAAACCCTGGTTTCTTCCAACACCGGTTGAGGTTCTTCATCGCATCCTGCCTTGCTATGTTCACGCATCTGCCGGTTGAGCTCCTCATTGGATAGATAAGCTGGCGGGAATATTCGGGCAACCTGACGCTGATTAAGCCATTCAAAGACCAGACCTTTTGTATCCCAAATTGCTTTCGAGAAAGCTTGAATAAATTCTGCCTATATTTTGTGAGAAACTCGGTGACCCATTCAGCATAGTCTTCTTGTACCGGGTAGTAGAACGCATCGAAAAGCCAGCGAAGCGAAAACGATTCGGTCGGTTGTGTCCCGTCTTTGCCATACCGAGTCTACGAGCCAACCGGATAGAAGATGATGAGAGTTTGGTGATACTCAAATGTTTCTGAAAAATTGTTACAAGAATATTAGGTACATTTTCGTCAGCTTTTCCTGGAACACTGCTTTACAAAAGATATTTTATGCAGTGTCTTGTTTCAATGGTGTCAACTTACCGACTAATGTCTGCTATTTGTAGGTGAAGCAGGTTGAACATGTCCGACCAAAGTTCCGAAACGAAGTAAAATCCTGACTAACCTTCTGAATGGTAACAGCTATGGAAGAACTGGAACTGAGTTGTTTTTCAAACGATTCCATCCTACGAGTGACTAACGCTTCACGGGACATCTGATTTTTGGCAAAGTCAGCAATGGTATCCATAGTGATGATAAAAATTCACAAAGTGATTATAGAAAAAATAGTGCTCCAGCAGTTTGCTACAATGGAAAAAAATCTATTGCATTACAAACTTGTACATTTACTCTTAAATAATTTATGTGTTTTATGAGTGATAATGTCCTTAAATTAAATGTAGGTAAATAATATGTAATAATAGGTTTATTAACTGTTTAGTAAAAGTCAAAGTAAGCTGAACATGTATGCACTTATTTATCACCCGTGAAAAAATTGGTTAGATTTCAATTGTTTATAATTGGAGAACGATAGGAACGTTGTGAAATGAAATATGATAGTAGTATGTAGCACAGATGCCAATGCTGATCGATTTTTCTTATTTATCTTAAGCATGAAGTTTTATCTTTTAAATAGTGTATGTTCTGGCCAAATACTATGACCTGATAACATATTTGGGTATTGCCCTATTTTTACATTTGTAAGGTGCTTTAGAGTTTTTAGGTGGTATGTTTATATTTATATATTTTCTGCGATTATGATGAATTTTTGTGAACTAATCTCCAAATGAGTACATAAGGACTAAGTGATGTATCTCAGATAATTGTCAGACTTAATAACCTAATCTTGTAATGGAGACAAAAACCCACGGTTTTTCCGAAGAGGTCACCAAAGAGTTTATCAAATTTAGGGTAAGTTAAAATTAATACAACTCTAAAACTTTTCATGAATGAGAATAGGCTTTTGCCCAAAATTAAGACGTATGTACAGTGTTTCTGTCTTTAAGTTACTAAAAAAAATATTATATCAATTTATAAAATGAAGAAAAATTCTAAATTTTATTTAAAACAATGCACAAAAATGCGTCGCGATAGCCGAAAGGCGATGAAGACCTAATATAATATCTATGAAAGTAACACAAAATTGGTTCAATTATTTTTAGTTTGAATATTATAAAGGCCACCGTTGTCTGGTTAGAGATTAAGTCATCTATGATAAAAGTAGAACAAGATAAACAAATCTGCAGTTATGTTACGTAATTGGTATTGGTTACAAAGTCTTTTAATCAACAGCACGAACCGCCTGGAAATCAAATTGAACTTAACATCAAATTTCCAAAAATGTGCTTATGGACCGTTTTTTTTTCAATAAATCATAAGGTGAAATGTAAAATATATTGTTATAGTAAAATGTATTTATTATTTATTATTATTATTTATTATTGTTACGAATAGGTCTTAGTAGTAGTAGTAGTAGTGGCGAGGATGAATGATCACTTACAAGCTCAGCAGCCTGTAACTTAACGATTTATTTTGAAGATTGCGATAGCGACCGTATGTTTTATTGAGTGCCGCGGTGCTATGGGTCGCGGGTTCAGTAACAAGATCTTGCAACCTAACCTACAAATAATTTTTCGTCACTCTGAATATTTGCTATGAAATTTATGTATAGAAGGATTTGCCTTAATTTCCATGTTTGGTTGGCGCGTTGACTACGATCATAGATCCAGAAGTGTCGCCCCTCCAACCGTGCTTGCCGTCGCCGACCGCATATTCTACGTCTTATGTAAGTATGGTGTTTGTACGCCATCATGTTTACATAAGTCATCTGCTTACATAAGGCAAGTATGCCATCCATCAGACGTTATGGTTCTGGTATTTTCCAGATACACCTCCTATGGCACTCGAGGTTCGGTATGGGGTGATGGATGTTATTACGCCACCACTACATAATATTTCTAATTTGTATATAAAATACGAACTAACTTTTCCTTAAACCTTAGCATAAACTCTAAAACTTTATAATGGTACTCTCAAAGCTCAATTATCAATTATGCAAAATACTTAATTGAATCACTCACCTCATAGATAATGTATAATTATGCAGACATCAATGATGATTAATTGGTCCATTTAAATTGCTTTTAGGGTTATGGTTTAAGCTTTTAAAATTAACAAATAATTTACTAAGTTTATGGCTGTAAACCTGTAAAAAGGGCAATGTTAAAAACTCTGTATTGAATTTACTCATTTATCTTGTCAATCTGCTCCCGAAATTATATTTTTATAAAGAATACATACATTGTATACATAAAAACTCACAGCTGCCTCTTAGAGGGGTAGGCAGAGACTACGGATATTAATTTGCCACGATCCTGATACACCTCTCTCGCTTCCTTTTCATCCGTACCTACGCATACATGCTTGTCGGTTAAGGGTACCCTTAATTTGGCACATATATATTTTTTATTATTTATTAGTTTTAATACAGCCTCGCTACGTAAGGCCGTGGTTGCAGTCACGTCAGCGGTGAGAGGCACCCCTCCTCCGACGGAAAGTCGCGACTAGTTGTCGAACTATGAAGAAGACCGCCACTAGAACGGATCCTTGCCGACATTTTGGTCGATACTCATTCATTTAGGGCGTCCATTACCGACGCTTTCGTTTATTTCTGAAACATTTTGCTTTGTCAGTCTCTCCTCGTTCATTCTTATCACACGAAAAAACCAGCGAAGCATTCCTTTCTTCAGCCCTCAGCCCCCGGTCGAATCCGACCACGACGCTAATCCATCAAAATTTAAGCGGTCGGATTCGACAGCACACACCCACAGCACTTTAAACAATTAAAATTTATATTTAGAGACTACTTTTCTATGAAGAAGTTTGGCATTATAGAATCAATATGAAATGTTTTATCCTCTATTGCAATAAAAAGTTAGGTTATCTTATGGATAATTATTTATAATCTACGTTCACTTCGAACGCCATTTTCGCGTGAATGTTATTGTGTTGGTTTTTAGATTTTTCTAGTTTTTATTAGTGTTTTAGTAAAGTATTTTATTATAAAATTGTAATGAAAGTTTTTGTGTAAATATAATTTATCTTTTTACGTAAATAATTTCGAGTAATATATATTGAAATAATTGTGATTTTCACGCTGCCGACATTCGCTTGGTATATTTTGTTTTTGTTATCAAAATACAATAGTCTTTTTGTAACAAAGTAGAATCTGACTTTTATACAGATTTTACAATGCCAAATTTCTTCATAGAAAAGAAGTCTCTAAATATAACTTTTTATGGTTTTAAGTGCTGCGACTGCATCGGATTTTTATGGTGATCAAAGGGTTAATCCTGGTCATATATTTCTTTATTTTATAGCTTTATACCCGTGGCTTCGACGGGGGCTTCAACTTAGAAACTTCACTAATACTATTCCATACTATATATATATATATATATATATATATATATATATATATATATATATATATATATATATATATATATACATATTTGTGGGTGTATATATAAATATAACTACTGAGAACAAGTCGCAGCGAGTTTTAGGGCAAAATTTGGTTGATTGAGTTCACTCCAATATGGGTTGACCGATTTCACATATACCAAAAATAATTGACAATTTTTTAACTTCTCAGATATGCAGGTTTCTTCACGATATTTTCTTTCACCACCGAGAAAATCGATACTCGCAATTAAAATATGAGTGGTTTTGGCGCTGATCGAAGGAGACAATAGTTTTTGGGCCCTCTAGAAATTTTAACGACCCTCAACAGTATTACACAAAAAAATGTACCAATTTATTAATGAAATATTACAACTAGCCAAAAGTTTTTTTTTTAAATCTAAATGAAATCAAGAAATGTAAAAAACAGTGTTTTTTTGATATTCATATTCAGGTCTATAATTGTATAAGAGATGTGCCAACTCGGAAGAAAATCGACTCGAGTTAATTCCAGTTTAAATTCAGGTAACTCGAACTGAACTCAAGTTACGCAATTCAAATTATCTAAACAAAAGCTGTGTAAATTTGTCACAAATTATTATTATATTTGTTATTCCATCTAACACTTCATTATTACATAACATAATAGGTAGTAATAATATATTTTTGCGTATCGAAAATCTTCATAAAATAACATCACTCTAAAGTTATGACGTAGGTCTTGATGTTATAAAATTATATCACATAATATACATACTATGTAATATCAATTTACGTTGATATATATAAATATATAATATTTTTCATCATCATCATTACAGCCCTTCACAAGTCCACTGCTGATTATAGGTCTCCCCCAAGGAATGCTACATAATATACATACTATGTAATATCAATTTACGTTGATATATATAAATATATAATATTTTCATCATCATCATTACAGCCCTTCACAAGTCCACTGCTGAATATAGGTCTCACCCAAGGAATGCTACATAATATTCATACTATGTAATATCAATTTACGTTGATATATATAAATATATAATATTTTTCATCATCATCATTACAGCCCTTCACAAGTCCACTGCTGATTATAGGTCTCCCCCAAGGAATGCTACATAATATACATACTATGTAATATCAATTTACGTTGATATATATAAATATATAATATTTTTAATCATCATCATTACAGCCCTTCACAAGTCCACTGCTGAATATAGGTCTCCCCCAAGGAATGCTACATAATATTCATACTATGTAATATCAATTTACGTTGATATATATAAATATATAATATTTTTCATCATCATCATTACAGCCCTTCACAAGTCCACTGCTGATTATAGGTCTCACCCAAGGAATGCTACATAATATTCATACTATGTAATATCAATTTACGTTGATATATATAAATATATAATATTTTTCATCATCATCATTACAGCCCTTCACAAGTCCACTGCTGATTATAGGTCTCCCCCAAGGAATGCTACATAATATTCATACTATGAAATATCAATTTACGTTGATATATATAAATATATAATATTTTACATCATCATCATTACAGCCCTTCACAAGTCCACTGCTGAATATAGGTCTCCCCCAAGGAATGCTACAAAGCCCGGTCCTAAGCCGATGAATCAGCTGAATGCAGGTAATTCATCGACTTTCTATATGTCTTATCAGAGCGTTACTATATCTAGTGTGGGGTGGGGGGAGTCGTCGTACGCTACGCCTACTGGTGAAAGTAATCCTCGAATATATAGTTATTACAGGAATCGTAATAATAAGACAGTAGAAGTTGCATGGACGCATGAACCTTGTCGCCGCTATAATGTGTTGACAAACATCATTCACAATTTTTAGTTTTTGCGCGGGGAACCTCTTACGTAAATAATGGTGAACTGCAGCATAATAAGTTGTAAAACCTCATCGAGGACGTGTAATTCAACTAATAAAGGCATAAAATTTCATGAGTAAATTGATTATTTTCTAATTATCATTGTTTTAGATAGTTTACATCTAGGTCAATACTTTACCATGATATTTACCTTTGCAAACTTTCATTGATTATTTTTCGTATTATACAGTTACCATTGCTGCTTTTGTTCTATCGTAATACGCGACGTTTGCGACGTTGACAAACTCGCCAAACAATGTCATGTGAAACATTAGATATCATTGTGTATTGCGTATGTTTATAATACGGCTGCAGTTGAATGAAAGTACAGGTTATATCGATGTTTGGATGTATAAAGGCTATTTTTCCAAATTTCGAACGTAAGGACTAAATGGTATTTAGACGTAAAGTATTCTTAATAATAATTATACAATAATTTCATTAAGAATGTAATTTGTTTAAGTTTGCGTATAAATGTCTATAAATGTTTAGCATACTGATAAATGTAACGAAAAAGTTGTCTTTTTAGGAAGTATATTATACTTAATAGAACATAATTATCACTTATTTCTAGATTCCCAAAAGATTAAGATATAAAACAAAATTAGATAAATATTACGGGTAGACGGGACTGGTTACCTACAGGAAATAGTCCAATCTGTTCAATCCATTTTCAGGAAGGTCCCTGCTAAAAGACGAAATTTAATGAAATCATGCACACCCAGATTGAATACATTGAAGTATATATAAGTAGTCAAAACATAAAACAAAGCAAAAAATAAAAGAATTTGCTGGAACGAAACCATTCAACAACGGTCAACATAGTGTTCTTACCAACGCTGTAATAAGCCTACATAAAACTTTCATATAAAAAATAGATCAAAATATTTTATATCTGGTTTTTTACTAATAAGTGTATTTAACTGTAACAAATTATTATGAAAACTTATTTAAGTGAATCTGTATTATACATCATTTATCTAGTAACCTAGTCTTTTCATTTCCATATTTATTTAACAGACAAACTAAGATTATCACTTTAAACTACCTTACGATACGCTTTCATATTTTGTATTATACTATCAAATTTTCAGTTTATAATAAAAACACCATCAACATCCGCTCTGCCGGTAACATCTACGTCTACCATTTACCGCTTCACGCAAACGTATATTCCCATTACCATCCTCAAATGTAAGGCTTGATAAATAATAAGTATTTTCTTAAGTATCATGGCTGTTAAATATTAAAAAATGGTATATAACAGATATAGAAAACCTATCTATAAAACCATAGGGTTTTCTTTGCTACTTGTAATCTATTTTATTATATAAAAAGAGTGTCGACAACTTCAAAAATATTTGTCAATCTCTGGTATTGTTTACAGGGAAATTGCTTGTTCTCTATTTTTAAACTTTATTGTACACACATCGAAATTGCTTGCAGTGGTGTAACATTATATATTGGAGTAAAATGAAAATGGATCGTAATTAGTATATTTTAAGGTTCATAATAGATAACGCCCTATACAACTTCACCGGTGCAAGTGTGTATTATCTTTTTCTTGCTTGTTGCGTATTTGTTAAGATGTGGCGACATCGGTTTTGGAAGTAATCGAGCACTAATTCATGTCTATTGATTTATCATATATATATATATATATGTATATAATATATATATATATATATATATATATATGTATATAGTCTCTAGTAGAATTTTGTGACTCGAGCCACTCGTGTTAATTTGTCTATGTATGTAATTCTAGTTGTACACGAGTTTTCGAGTAAATCGACTTTATCATACCACAGACCCTTATCACGAGAGTTGAGAGTAGCAATCACTTTGGTTAAAGCATTTTTAAATATGTATCTTTTATTAATTATGTAATATGTGACAGTATGAAATGAAACGAAAATATTAAATATTTTTTGTGGTATTTCGATATTCCTTTTCATGTTTCTAGTATTTTAAATTTTTTGATAAATTGCGTGTTACAAGTCTTAAAAACCACTTTTTTCACGATATGATTTTTTTCAAAACAAAGCCGCACTTAAGATTTTTGTATTTTTCAAACAAGTATATGTCAATCACCTTTTATGTTATGCATTACTTATACGAAGTAACAAAAAATAATCAGCAATGATAGTACAACTACGATATTATAAATCAAACTAAGTTCACATTTGTTTGCAACATGCCAGATGCAAGTTTAAATTTGGATGCAATCTGTGATGTCGCTCGCGGCGACTTATACTACAAGTAAATTAGTAAAGTGACATCTATCTAGCGCTCTCCAAATCTATCTAGCGATCTATACGCTGCGCCAAGGTGACTCGGTAACTTGATAAAATTTATTTTTACTCGATTACCGAGTTGGACACTCGATTCACTCTAGTGAAAGAAAACAGGGTTCGAGTCGCATTACTATTGTAAGTATAAAGTCTGTGGTTATATACTTTTAACCTTTGCTTTTGCACGTATGGGCCAGCTCATACCGGGGTAGTACCACGAACTCACAGAAAACCGGCGTAAAGTAGAAGCTTTGCTTCTGCATTTCGTCTAGTGAGTGCAGGTGACCGGAGGCCAAATTCCCCCCCCCTTAACATAGTTATAGCGGACTTAAATATAACACCACTTCAGGAGGGTACCAGCACCCCCCGGTGACAAAGAATCCCTCGCTGAGCATCCACGCTCAACTCCCCTACTCTTCCTGAGCGTGGGTGCTCAGGCTGCCCCTCATATTCTGGGAGGGGGGGCGGGGAGGGGCGAAATTCCGCTCGAGACTAAACCTGCTCGGGGCAAAGGGAACAGTAAGTCAAAGGCGCCCCCTGCCACGCTCTCCGTGGATTTCTGCATTATCAGGGGACTTCATTCAAATCTTAACGCTGTCTACTACCATCTGGAAAAGGCGAAACCAGCCTTGCTCTTTCTAAATGAGGTACAGGTGTCCTCTCCGGCTGTCACTTCATATCTCTCCTTACGCGGGATACAGATTAGAACACTTTTTTGTCCTCCAGCCGGGTTAGCATGGGCAGGAGAGAATATATCCCCGGGGAAGGGATAAAATTTTTATCACTTGCTCAGTTTTATCCACCCTGCGAGCATGGGCAGGAGACAAAAATTATATCCCTCGATTATATCCACTGTCAAGAGATAAAATTATCTTATCCCTATAGTATATCCCCGTTTGAAATAACGAGTAGACATACATCTCCCCGTCCGTAGCATGGGGCCGAAGGAAAGAGAAAAAATTATCCCTTTTTGACATTTGAAAGCGACAATTTTATCCTCTTTCGTGGACGTGGGTTTAGGTTTATCTTCAAATCATTTTAATACAAAAAGATGTCTCGAGCCTATTGCAACTACATTTTCGTATCAGAAATTGAAAAACAAGAAAGAAAATTACATCGGCGATCGATACGTGATCAGAATACTTAATCTATTGGAATTCTCCGACAACAAATTTCTACGCCGGTTTCGGATGCTCAAAGATTGTGTTTTGTATTTGTGTAAAGAAGTCTATGAGGCTTTAAAGCCTATTAATGCTGTGGATGGACTACCAGTGCATATTAAAGTAAGCATCTATTACAACCCTCTTGTGCAAAAACATCGTATATTTGCAATCAATACATGTGACTAATTTATTTTAATATTTTGTTCAAGGTAGGTAGTTTACATCTTCCAGTATCTTGGCAGATGGTAGTTACCAGAGAGGTACGAGTCAAGACCATGGAATGGCTGTTGTTCAAACAACAAATATTCAGCAAATACTTGACCTAAGTTATTGGGGCCATTATTAGAATGTGGGGAACAATATACTTTAGCCTCTTGTGTAAGTAAATACAAGTTTCAGTGCATCTACTTCTTTCATTTTATTTTTGACTAATACCGAAGTGAATATCATTTCCGGGTATATAACAAGCAAGGCAAAATGTAGCTAGAGGATACCTAGCAGAGCATGGACTGCCAGATATTCTTAGGGCTATTGACTGCACCCATGTTGATATATTTCACCTACCATCCCAGACTTAGGTTTAGTACAAGAAAAGAGCAGTCTACTAGTAATTGTAATCTAAATTGTTCACCTGGTAATAGCAAACAAGTTATAGTTTTTAAAAACCTATAACCTAATAATCAAGTTTTTTCTAAATAAAGAATAGTAGTATTTTATTCATCTAATATTTCCCTTTACCCCAGAAATGACTGTAATGCATATGTGCCACAATAGTGTTACAGGTGGTCCCATGAGACTATAGTCGTCCCGGTTAAAGATTCTACAACCTTTCAGATTGTAGTCACCCCCTAAGCATAGAGTTATTGAATGTCAATAGTTAAATGCCATAATTTAATTACATAGGTTGTGTCCACAATACTCAAGGCGTTAATGGTCAAGTCATATTTAATGATAATAGAATCGATCTATACTATATTTTAGGTATATTGTTTTAAAATAAATTTATGAAACTTAATAAAGTTACAATTCAAAGGTTTAAATTAAGAAATATGTTAATTCTTTAGCAAAGCTGTTAAATATTTTAAAGGCTAATATACATAATATTAGGAATACAAATAACACAAGACTCATGATCATAAAATTATTTATTCTTTGTTTTGTTTGAAATCATTACATTTTCATTCTTCATGCTTCATCATTTTCAATTAAAATTAAATCTTTGTGACTTACAGTAGATATCAATTTTGATGTATTTTGTAATTTTCTTATAATGGCAGTAATTGCAGGGATAAGATTTTTTTTAATTTCCTCCAGTGGTTACACCATCTCCAAAGGGTCTGTATTGTCCTGTTTCACAATTTGACTTAATTCTAGACCCATATTTTTTAACAAATGCAATCACAAGCGAAGTAATTATATAATAAGATTTAACACAAGCAATGTATACTTAACTTAAATATTATACAAAAAAATAAAGAAAGAATAAGAATAATAGAAAAAATAAAAATAAGACAAAAATATGCTTACACTAAATATAACAATTATTATAAATGACATATTGTTTAACAAAAATTATTAACAGTTTAGCGATATACTAAAAAGAAGGAAAAAAATATAAGTTAATGTAAATCAACTTAATCATAAAATTAAACAAAATAAAACAAATTAAAATATATATAAAAACATAAGTAATTAATATACTCGTAATATTTCTATTGTTTGCACAGTGTCTATATAAATTTTAATTTACAATAACTTACATTAATTATTTACAGTCTCTAGTCCCCACAGTAAGATATTGTAACATTTTATTTATTGTACCTACATTATTAAAGGAAAGGCATGAAATAATAATTTAAACATTTATGTTAATAATATTAAAAGAAAGAAAAAAAGGTAAGTATATACAAAAAAGAACTTATCAGCTATATAAAGTCTACTAAAATTAATTAAAAATATAAAGTGGATATTACACTTCACTTTTTTGTTATATCTATTAGATATTACAATTAAATTAGCGTTGACAAGTAAAATTTGTAACATGGAAAGAAGAATGCAAAATTAAAATAGGATATTAAAAGGTGGACCTTATAGCTATATTAAATCTAATATGTAAAATTAACAACGTGTGGGGATGTTATAACAAATATAGAAAAAAAAACAGGTTGGGCATGAAATAAAGTTAAGAGAAGATAAAAATGTAAAATGGATATAAATCAATGTATTCCTAACTATAGTGAACGACAATTTCATTTTTTTCTGTGCTAGTGCTTAGTTTAGCTAGCCACTACACGTAAAACAAACTTATCACGGAATGTACTAAAGGGATATGTTTTACAAAAAAATTCACTATTAAGAAACTGCTTATCTAAAAAATTTGAAATATCAACCACAGTAAGGGCATGAGTCTGTCCTCTATATACAAAAAAAAAAAAAAAATAAAAAAAATAAAGGGGGGTCGTTACTACAAAATAAAAGTTATTAGAGTCCAAACTTACAAGATATGGGACACCAGCTGCAAAAGTGTGGTTATTCCGAGGATATACACTTCCGGCTAATAATGTATATATTTTCGAAAAGAGCTTTCCGAGACGCCGCAAGCGAATACCTTCAATTCCAGCCGCAGACTCCTGGTTCGCGAAACCACCTACCACGTGGTTTTCGTTTTTCCTCTAATAACTCAGGTGTCCTTTATCCAAAAATTCCAAATTTTTAGAGGATGATGTGTCCCCAGGTGGCGCACAAAATCCCTAAAAAGTTGTGCAGGTTGTGGCGACTAATCGAGCGCCGCAAGAGATTTACTGTTTTGCTAATATCAGAAAAAACGGGTTTTCACTTAAAAAATTACTAAAAATTGTTTTGCGGCTAAAAAAGTACACAACTAGATGCGTCTCGTTAATACGCAAATTTTGACACTAAGTACACTCAAATGTGATCACTTTTTTATCACTTTCGAATTTTTAACTGCGGGAGCGTCACAGTTTCGTGGCGTTCCGCTTTGTTTCCTTGTACTTGTAGTAAGTACTTGTAGTACTTATAGTTTTATACTATGGTACATTATCTATGCGCGGGGATAATTTTATCTCCTATTTTATCTACTGTCGATATTATATCCACCAGAGGCCCACGCTCGTAGAGTGGATAAAAGTTTGGCATAGGGATAAGACAATTTTATCCCAGTCTTTAATCGAGGGATAAAAATTTTGTCTCCTGCCCATGCTAGCCCGGCAGGCTGGAGTTTGCGTGTACGTCAGAGAGGAAATCTGTTTTCGACGCCTCTGCAGCCTTGAAGGTACGGACCTGTCTATCTTATGGCTGCAAGTAGCCAGCGACGACCATCCCCGCGTCTACGGGTGCCTCTATAGGTGCCATAGCGGTAATGCCGAAACAGACCTACTCATCGACCACGTCTAGATGGCTACAGACTCCGTGCTACAACATATCCCATCCGCAGAGATCGCGATATTTGGTGATTTTATAGCCGACCATGCTGAATGGCTTGGTTCTTGTTTAACCGATCATGCGGGTAGATCTGTTTATGACTTTGCTTTGGCATATGGTCTGACACAACTGGTTACCTTGCCTACGCCGATCCCAGATGTAGAAAATCATGTACCTTCCCTGTTGGACCTTCTGCTTACCTCTCATCCGGATGGATATCAAGTCTCTGTTGATGCCCACGCTCCTCACGCTCCCATCACGGTTGCGTGCTGCAGGTTACCGCTGTGTTTGGCGTTATAGATCAGCCGATTACGAGCCGATGCGATAATTTTTTGCATCCTACCCTTGGAGGTGTGTTTGCTTCTTGCCAAATGATCCCAGAGTTCTTCGCTTCTTATTATTCTATCGCTGATATGAAGATACAGGGAATGGAACTATTTATTCCATCAACTATGGTACCTATAGGAGGCAGAATCCAGCCTTGGGTTGGTTGCTCCTACAAAATTGCATTACATAATAAGCAGGAGTGTTACCAGGCCTGGGCTTGCGCATCGAAGTCTCGGGATGTTCCAGCGTTCTTAAAAAGAAGTATAACTCGACTTCCAGGTCTTTCAAAAGTATCATTGTCAAGGTAAAGTCAGAGCACATCGGCAGAATTGGCAAGAAACTTGTTCGTCTTCGGTCGAGAACACGTGCATTCTGGTCTCTTGCCAAGGATGTACAGGGAACTTCTACCAGCCGATCTACTGGGCTTTCTTTTTGCGTCCAACTCGACTCTCGATGACGGAGGGAACACACCGCCGACCAGAGTGTGCTCAACGCAGGATGTGCTGTTTACCCAACGCTTGGTGCACAGAGCAGTCCTCTCTCTGGACATCAACAAGTCGAGTGAGCCGGATGGCGTCCCTCCTATTGTGCTAAAGACGTAGACTCTAGAGTTTACACCGGTCTTAACACGTCTTTTACGGTACTCCTACTCCCTAGGCGTAGTCCCGAAATCATGGAAGACACCCTTCGTATACTAGATCCCTAAAAAAGGTAACGGCTCTGATCGGTACAACTCTAGGCCTATTGACGTCACCTCCTTGTTCTCTAAAATAATGGAATCATTATTAACAGCCAGCTCACGCGGTACTTTGAGGATTACCAGCTGATTAGTGGCCAACAGTACGGTTTCCGTCACGGTCGCTTGGCTGGTGATCTTCTAGGTTACTTAAATCATAAATGGGAGAAGGCAGTAGAGTCCAAGTGGGAGGCGTTGACCATTAGTTTGGACATAGCGAAGGCCTTCGATCGGGTTTGGCACAAAGCATTTACTTCGACGCTTCCTTCCTATGAGCTTCCTGAGAAATTGTGCAATTGGATCACTAGCTTTGTTGCTGATCGGAGCATCAAGGTCGTAGTAGACGGAGTATGCTCCGATTACAATCCCATTAACGCTGGTGTTCCACAAGGCTGCTTGCTATCACAAACGCTGTTTCTTCTGCATGTCAATGACATATTGCAAATGTTGCACCAGTGCATCACCAGTCGACAGCACAGCATGCTGTCGTCTGAATAGCAATGAATGCTATTCAGACGACAGCACTGGTGATGCTTTATACACGGGTCGTGCCAATATTTCTCGGAAAAAATTCGCCGAGTACCGTGACAATTTTTTTTGTGAAGTCGAGATTTTTTTGAACAAATTCTCGGACTGGGAGTGACTAAATCAAATTCAGTTTAATCCCTAGAAGACACAAGTTTGTGCGTTTACCGCTAAAAAGAACCCCTTCGTCGTATCTTCTCAGTTTCATGGCACTCCCCTTGTTGTCTCAGCCATTATCGGAATCCTTAGCGTCGACATATTGATTGACGTGCAGTTTCTTGGTCACTTGGAAGAGAAGGTCAAATTGGCCTCATAAAAGCGTGGCGTGCTCAGCAGAGCGGGACAGTATTTCATGCCGGCTCACCACCTGCAACTTTACAAGGCGCAGATTTAGCCGCACATGGAATACTGTTCACATCTCTAGGCCTGGGCTCGCCAGTGCTAGCTGTTCAAAAGCAGTTCAAATCGTCGGCGACCGAGCTCTTTCCGATCAGCTTGACTGACTGGCACTGCTAAGAGATGTTGCATCTCTTTGTGTATTTTATCGCATCTACCACGGAGATTGCTCTGAGTAATTGTTCGGACTAATTCCAGCCGCCACTAATTCCAGTTTCACCATCGCGCATCGCGACAAAATTCGCGATACCATCCATTCTATCTGGATGACTGGCACCACAAAGCGATTTAAGAGAAATTTTCTTCCTCGTATAACTTCATAACTTCCTTGTGGAATCAACTACCACCAGAGATTTTTTCTGGACCGATACGACGTAGGGACCTTCAAGAAAAGAGCCTATTCTTTTTTAAAAGGCCGCCAACGCATCTGTAATCCCCCTGGTGTTATAGCTGTTCATTGGCGACGGTAATCACTTACCATCAGGTGAGTCGTTTGCTGAGGGGGCAAACACCCTCTCCTATGTAAAAAAAGAACTATTATTTAGTTAAGATACCCTTACATTAACCACTATCTCCTTTTCAGGTGGATTCCTTAGAACAAATCTGTATATCTTGCAGGCTGAAAGCTTGTAGAGCTGCCGGTAGGCAGAGATAAAAAAGTGTATGTATTGAAGACAACAATCTTATATTATATCTCTTATCATTGAAAGTGCCCTTCTGATTTCTAACAATATCATAATTGGTTATGTTACCATCAGGTTATTTCATAAAAATCTTTTGGAATGATGATTGAAAATAATATGCAATAAATAATAACTATAAATCTTATTGTCTTTTTATTAATACATTTTCAAAAGTATAGGAAATTGAAATTTCAGTGAGATCTAATTTTTAAAGATAATGTTATTTAAGTGGCCGCCACCAGCTTTTTGACATTCTTGTAGTCGCACTCGCAGATTTTGAAAAACACGTTGACAAATTGCTTGTGGAATTGCGTTAATTTCTTGCACAATGTTTTGCTTTAACTCTTCAACTGTTGTTGGATTATTTTTATAGACTCTTGCTTTTAGGTAACCCCACAAAAAATAATCATTAGGAGAAAGATCTGGACTACTTGAAGGCCACTCAATGTCTCCTCTTCGCGATATGAGTTTTCTAGGAAACATTTTCTTTAGCATGTCTATTGAGACTGTAGAAGTGTGGCAAGTGACTCCATCCTGTTGATACCACGTCCTAGAATTGTACCCTTGAAATTCTTGAAGAGCTGCAACCAGAAACTCTTGCAACATCTGACAATAATTCTCGGATCTCACTGTCACAGCAACTCCTTCCCTTTGGTTTTCAAAGAAGTATGGCCCAATTATTCCACTAGCCGATATTCCAGCCCACACAATGACCTTAGGGCTATGCAGAGGTCTTTGATGCATCTCGCGGGGATTAGATTCGGACCAAAAGCGGCAATTTTGCTTATTAACATGTCCGTTGACATGAAAGTTTGCCTCATCACTGAAGATTAATTGTTAAAACTTTCCAGCATAACATTAGCAAAGTTAAGTCGAAGATTGGCATCATTAGGATTCAACTCTTCTGTTAACTGAATTTTGTACGCTTTTAAATGCAAATCACGGTGCAAAATCCTGCGCAAAGTTGTCCTCTTGATGTTCAAGATTTGGCTTCTTTTGCGAGTCGATTGTCGAGGATTTTCTCTAATCGATTCATGATCGCCTTGAATAATATCCGGCGTCCATATTGACTTCGGGCGGCCCGAAGGAACATCTTAACCCATTTCAGAATAGAATTTGCACATGGTGCTTCTCTGATGTCATGTAAGCCGAAGTGAACGCGGTACATTCGCCTAGCAACAGTCACAGAATTGTTGTTGACATAATACGCGCGAACACAAAATTACACGAATTTTCAGATTTCCTAGTGACACTTCTCGAAAAAGAAAGTGGGTAGAAGCAGTTCGTAGAGATGAAACTTGGATTCCGACGAAACACAGCGCCTTATGCAGTGTACATTTCGATACTTCCTGTTTTAATACTAATGCAAAGAAACACAAAATGACACCAATGAAGGTAGTCTGTCTCATTGCCCATAAAGACTAGGGAAAACTGATACTTCCCTCAAGTGATACCATAGCTATTTGTCAGCACTGCGAACTCGAACTTACGAAGGGTGTACAGAATAAAAGACTAAAAAAAGATTACACAACAGACTTTCTCCTGCCGAAAGTAACAGAAACATTGCTGCAACTTCCATTGTACGAAGACATTCATTTCCATAAATTTGAAAACTACGACGTGAATCACGTCTAAGGATTAACAAATGTCGTTGGTGAAAAGTATATAAAAATTAGAATTGCTTATAGAAAACAAGTAAACAAAACAAATTCGAAGAAACACATTTTAAGTTAGATGTTAGGTTAGAGTTAGTCTCTCTAACTGAACAAAAATTTTGACATTTATCATAACTAATTGAATAAAAAGTCCATAATAATGGGTGCGTTTGGCAGAAAAAAGCGCTAGCAAGCGCTTACAAGCGCTGAAATAGTTTTCGGCCAGGACACGATTACTACTTCAGTAGCGCTGACACAACCCGCCATTTTGCTTATTTAATTTGTTTGTTTTGAAATAGAGTTTATAAGTTGTTTTGTGCAATATTAGTTTTAAGTAATATAATAACGTGAATAAACATATACATGTTATTAAAAATTCATGATTGGTAAGTTTTTAATATGAATACTTTACAAACATATATTTAAATTAGGTTAGGTTCCTCGGTTAAAACTAACATCGTGTCCTGGAGGAAAATAGCTACTTACGATTTGACAGCGTTTACCGCTTACGATCGCCATTTTGCTTACAAGCGCTTGCTAGCGCTTTTTTCTGCCAAACGCACCCATTGTTTTGCTTCTTTTATTTTGATTAAAATTTAAATACCAGAAGCTGTCTTACAGTTTATTTACGATACAACTTTTTTTCTCAGTCGTTCATCGATATATTTTATCGACTACATTCAAGCACTAGAAATAGAGTGGACTTCTACGAATTTCGTATCTGTGTTTATATTAACGTAATAAAATATTTGTGTGCATTATTCTCCACTTGGTTGAACGAGTTTTCATACATTTGTATTTTATATCGGGTTCAGTGGTTAATTCGTTCAAGTACTTGGTATTGACTTCTGTCAAAGCTATCGATTGATATCGGTATCGTATCGAACATTATCGCAAACATAAAACTCTTCGTAATGTTTGCGAATAACTTTGCGATCATTTTTGACAGCCCGCAAAATGTTCGTTACGATAGTAAACTTTTATATAATTGATGGTTTGAAGTTTCACTGACTTAAAGTGAGAAAATATTAAATAAGGCCGAGGCGTATTTGCTATGGAATTTGTCAGTTCTCGAATGAATAGTCACACGAATCTGGAAAAGTCAATTTCTGTACCTTTGCAGAATTATGTTAGTTTACCGTGCTTGTAGGTGAATTTCGGCTAAGTCTTCGAAAAAAAAACTACCGAACGGACTTTCTGTGGATTCCTAGGTAAGTGTCATCATGTATTTGTCTATATACCTAAAAACTAACACTCTTTTTCGTTTGTAGTAACTCTTATTTCGATTTTCTTCTACATAAGTAATGACGGCACTCAAATTTTATGTAGGTGGGGGCTATCAGCTCGCTGCTGTCCTGCAATGGGGTTGCAGCATAAGCCGAAAATCGGTTAACCGAGTAATGCATGTTTTAACCATTGCTATTAATAAAAATTATTGAGAAAAAAATATAAATTTGCCTATATGACCCACGAACTAGCTAATAATTGACATAAACTACTAATGACCCATAGCTGCGAGCAGCTAAATAAAAATTTGAATATACTTCACTGCCATTCCTTGGTGGGATTGCAGCCAATTTAAAAATTCTAGGTCCGAAGTTGCATGAAGAGTCATATGTGAGTGGTCACCATGAGGGTCATTCATTATATAAACGTGCAAGCTGTAATTTATCTTTAGTGGTTATAGTTAACCTATTTGCTTGTTTTAAAACATTTATACGTGGTAGAGCCATGCTGCAGTTATATTAGTAGTACAGTTGTAGCACGAATGGGTCGGCTCGACCGAGGAAGGACCACGCTCTCACAGAATACCAGCGTGAAATAGTAGCTTAATGCTGCTGTGTTTCGTATGGTGAGAGTAGAGAACCGGAGACCCTTTTTACTGGAAACGAGGCATTCCATCTTAGTCCTCACGGGTGACAACGCATATGCATTTTGATTCGTATACGAGGATAGCTGTAGATGTCTATGGGCCACAGCAACCACTTACCATCAGATGGTATGTGTGCTGGTTGTTACCGTATCCTATTAAAAAAAACATGAACAAAATGTCTTCCCTTATTATGGACTATAAAAAAGTGTTATTGGACACATTTAAGTCCGTAATTTGGGTCTAATTTAAATAGTACTAAAAATACTAAATTATACTCATTGGTCTCATTAGGTATAGATTATAATTGTAATGCAAGTATCTAGCTTTACTCTCGAACATAAATTAATCTATACTATAGTAAAACTCTAATACGATCATTTTTGTACATTAAAGAGTTTTGAAAATTTGATTTGGGTACACTATTTTATCGATACAGGTGCCAAAACAATTTTTTTTGCAAACGTTGTCTGCCTGTCTGTCTGCACAAGCATCACGCAAAAACCTGTGAACGGGTTTGGATGGGACTTTTGCTAAAGTATCACGTAAGTGTTGAACCGTTACAATAAGTGTATATTATAATATGATAGCACAGGAGCTGTGTAGTAGGCATAATGTTCCTTTTTGCAGTTACAAAAAGTTTTAAAATTTACATTGACGTGAGATTTAAAAATTACAGTATCCGATTTTAAGTTGTTCTTATATTATTCTGACCCGTTATTTTCTAAACATAATAGTTTGTATTTTAGTAATCAACTAATTACCACTAACTAGATGGCGGATTTATTACACACGTGTTATGATTTAAGACACATCCAATACATTAATAAATAGATGGAGCTTTCAACGCAATGTTATTATCAGTTTAGTAAAATTTTATTACCTTTACTTTTGTTACTATCTATTTCCAACTAATCGTAAAAGTATCGTGGTTAATACTCAAAACTAAAAGAAAAACTAACCTTCAGTTTCATTTCGCCGCTGTTCCTTATCCCGATCATTTTTCAGTTTTTACTCAAGTTTGCTTATATTTCTTTTCATCTTACACGATTCATTTTTATGGTTTTGTTTAGGCATTGAACGAAAATATTTGGGATAACACTTATTTCAAATAATGAAATAGTAAATATTTTTTTTTCTTTTTAACTGTGTTTTAAACAAAATGTGTTTATGGTTTTTACTTTTATAATGGTGTATTCAAACCTCGCCAATAGAGAGCAAGAAAAGATAATAATACATTTTTATCTCGGACGAAGTACGAATATAATTGAAGACCGAGCTTGAGTAATTTAAGGCAATCTCTTATATGTTATATGGGAAACAATTGTTGGCTAGATAAATTCAAGAGCAAATTGTGGATAACTTTATTACGGTTACTTTGTTTTTTATTTACAATATGTAACAAATGCGTATTGTTGGCCAAATTAGTTTGTGGCATTTGTTTGTTCGTCCATTAGTTTTTCTGATATACAGACTAGACTATTCCATACCACGATATTATCTTTTAAAGATTATTGACAACCTGTTACGCGTTCTTTGTTTGACATGTAGATATTTGATATAAGGGAAAATTTGACACGCCTCAAAGGCGGTTAGGCAAATAGAAATCCTTCTTTATTTATTACTTTTGTTTTACCTTTACTGTTTTCTTGAAAACTGAATCGCTTCTTAAATCCTATTGTATATCCAATAAGGATTGTTGTTTGAACGACGCCTACGAAGTTTTTTTAAATTTTAATTACTCTAAAGAATAATAAGGTGATCATTTTGTTGGTGCAATGAATAAATAATGATATGAATATAAATGAAAATATGGATTACTCAATGACTAGATAATAACGAATATACTCTAGAAAACTTAAATTACCTGGTAACCAAACCATCAAGTGGTTACATAATATCCCAATATGTATATATGCATATACTTATGCTTCATCCTATCCTAGTCAAAAGTTCACTGCTGCATATTGGCATGCCCTAGTTGCTCTGTAGGTGGAAAATGTAACCAAATGGTGATTAGGAGCAGTACACATTCTACCAACACATGTGCATCAGACTATTTTAATGACCATAGGCGTTACTTATAATTGTATATAAGAACGTTACAACGTTCTAGATATTAGGACTCTTTGGCCAAGGGGTACACATTATTTTTATTACTCAAAGTACACATTCTTACCCCACTACTACATGGTTACATTTCAGACTATCTTTAATCTGACGCATAGGCGTTACTCATAATTGTATATAAGAACGTTACAACGTTCTAGATATTAGGATTCTTTGGCCAAGGGGTACACATTCTTTTTATTACACAAAGTACACATTCTTACCTCACTACTACATGGTTGCATTTCTGACTATCTTTAATTAGACGCATAGGCGTTACTCATAATTGTATATAAGAACGTTACAACGTTCTAGATATTAGGATTCTTTGGTCAAGGGGTACACATTCTTTTTATTACACAAAGCACACATTCTTACCCCACAACAACATGGTTGCATTTCAGACTATCTTTAAACTGACGCATAGGCGTTACTCATAATTGTATATAAGAACGTTACAACGTTCTAGATATTAGGATTCTTTGGCCAAGCGGTACAAATTATTTTTATTACACAAAATACACATTCTTACCTCACTACTACATGGTTGCATTTCTGACTATCTTTAATCAGACGCATAGGCGTTACTCATAATTGTATATAAGAACGTTACAACGTTCTAGATATTAGAATTCTTTGGCCAAGGGGTACACATTATTTTTATTACACAAAGTACACATTCTTATCCCACTACTTCATGGTTGCATTTCAGACTATCTTTAATCTGACGCATAGGCGTTACTCATAATTGTATATAAGAACGTTACAACGTTCTAGATATTAGGATTCTTTGGCCAAGCGGTACAAATTATTTTTATTACACAAAATACACATTCTTACCTCACTACTACATGGTTGCATTTCTGACTATCTTTAATCAGACGCATAGGCGTTACTCATAATTGTATATAAGAACGTTACAACGTTCTAGATATTAGAATTCTTTGGCCAAGGGGTACACATTATTTTTATTACACAAAGTACACATTCTTATCCCACTACTTCATGGTTGCATTTCAAACTATCTTTAATCTGACGCATAGGCGTTACTCATAATTGTATATAGAAACGTTACAATGTTTCTAGATAGGGCTCTTTGGCTAAGGGGTTCGCCTGAATAAGTACCACTTACTTACCTATTTTTATCACCTAACAGTAGTGTCTCTATTACAATTGTCAATTCTAAAGGGTAAAGTTACCCGATATGATCACAGATTGTCAGCTGTCGGTATTGATTATTTGATCTTGCTCGTCGTAGGTGAAAACCCGGAAATACTTGACATATTTGCCAAAATTGGCAGCCGGATTACCAACTGCAATTTTATTTTTGTTTTGAGTTAATACCAGGAACATGCTACTGCCCATCATCTGTTTTATTTCCCTCTGTGATGGGATTATATGGGGTTGTATACGAGGTTGTATACGATATCGTATATTATTACACCACCATTTGACGGTTACTTATTTCTATTAATTAAAAATAACTACCAGTGTTATATTTTTTCATTACTTTAATGGTGATCCGTTAAATTTATCACTTATTCAGCTAAGTCGTTCCTGTAATGAGATTCTTTTTTAACTTCCCGCAATATTAAGATGAGTGAAGCTGCAGAATTTGCGATGATAGCCCATTACTGAATCTAAAAGACTATAGAATTTTTTTTTAGTAATACAAATATTTTTGTTGACTAAAAATGTGGCTATATTATAATAGTTATCTCAATAAAATTTTAAATCCCGAATGGAAATGATGTTAATTATGCATATTACTATAACCGTTACCGATGCAGCTTGTCAAAAATCTTTTTCTGAACATAGAATGCCCCATATATTACCAACTGGGACGTAGGGATTATTTAATATAGTTTCCACGCTTGGTTTGGGGGGGTTAGCAAGATGCTGCTGCCCATCTATTAGTTTGTTTCCCTCTGTCGCCTATTAAGACACCCACGATATGTCATGCGGTAGTGGATATTTTTACATGGTTAGCACTTTATTAAAAATTATGATAAGACTTCCTTCATCTCTTCATAAAACGTCACCCCATTTAGTGGAGAAACACCGTATATTGCGATTACAACTACAAGGCTGCCACTCAAGAAACTTTCTACTCCAACGGTTGTAGGTTCTCTTAACTATATGGCCGGCCCATTGCCACTAAAGTTTATTGATTTATTGGACTACGTCGGTGACTCTGATCTACTGTGGATATCCTCATCTCTAAAATTATCACGCAGCTAAACTCCAAGCATAGCCTTCTACATAGCTCGCTGTGTGACCTTGAGCTTCCTCAAACGACCAGCACTGAAATACCATGTTTTTGATCCACGTGTCGTTATTGCCACCGGCTCTAGTTGTAAAATATTTTATCAATGGTTTGAGATGTAAGTACGTGACGAGAAGACGTGTCATAAACTCCCAAATTCTCTGATCTCGGTTAAACAATTGAATCTGTAGATTGACCTCTCAGTTGAATTTGGACGGATTATTTATCCCAGGTAAACATACTCATCAACAACTTCAAACATAATTATGACTTGGACAAAACACATGTGCTTTTTTTTGTTTATTTTCATTTGAAGACCAATCCGTTTAGGAGATACTATTGAGCTCATAGAACTTAGTGTTGAGGTCTTCCAACGTAGGCAAATCGAAGAGGATGTATTCTACTTTTCAGTTTAGTTGAAAACATCTTCTAACGCAGCGATGAATAATGGATATAAAAAGAAAATATCTTTACTTTTATTATAATTAGTCCAGAGTGTAAGTTGCTTCTCACGAAAACATATTTATTTTTGCCGTATCTCTGACAACGAATCAGTTTCCTCTATTCAACTTATCGCGAAACGATTAAATTGGACGTAAGAAAAGGGACGAATAATACTTTTTGTGATTGAGCGTATATTTGTGTATTGTGTACGCAATAATATATTTTCTACTATTGACAGATTTGGTATCAGTAGTAAATAATCGCCTTGCTTCTGTTTGCAGCATATATATAGAATTCTTATCAATTTTTAAACAAAAATTGATAAGAAATATATATATATATATATATATATATATATATATATATATATATATATATATATATATACATATATAAATACAATTTAATAGCTTGTTTGCATTATCAACATAGCTGCCTTATTTTGAGCTGAGCCACTTGGTACCCGCCTATTGTGTTTCTGCTAAATGTAAAAGCATAAAACCTGTCACAGTACTGTTCGTCGACACTACTGATAGGTGTGACTTCCACTTCTTCCATCTCCCAAAACTTTTGTAGATCTAGATATTCTTGAGAAGAAGTGGCACAAAAGTAACAGAAGGTATAGTCCCGTTTATCAACTAAGGCCTCTTCTAAAACGATATATCCTTAAACCGTTTCTATTGCTCTAGAATTTCCTTACCGCAATAAATTTTTGTCATGTGTTAAAATGCACGCGAATAAATTAACTCCCAAGAGTATGTCAACGTCACCTGGTCACCCATTCATTCTTGCGATATCTAACTTGGTAGATCCACGCTCCAGCTATATTATAGTTGTAGTTCGAATGGGTCGGCTCGACTGGGGAAGGACCGTGCTCTCACAGAATACCATCGTAAAATAGCAAATTAATGCTGCTGTGTTTCGTATGGTAAGTGTAGAGAACGGGATATAATTTTTACTGGAAATGAGGTATTTCATCATAGTCCTCAGGGTTGATATCGCATTTGCATTTTGATTCTTAATCGAAGATAAATTTAGATGTCTATGGGCCACAGCAGCCATTTGCCACTCTATTCTATAAGTAGTTATCTGGTCCAAAACTAATGCTTCTATTTTGTACTTAGGCTACGGTCTAAGCCTTGAACAAATATTAAGAGTATTAGAATCTCTCACCAACTGTGTGGTTCCATCTTTACCATTAACTATACAGGTAGATTTAGTATTTATGCGTAGTCCTAACTTGCGACAACAGCGTGTGGTCACATAATGTTTTTGTGAACCCAGGTCAGTAAGACATCGCACTGTCACGTCTCTTCCTCCACGGAGTGCTACCTACATAGCAAGAATCTTCTAATGAGTTTGAAGAGAGCGTGTATAGTGACATACGCTCCTGTGCAGGTTCCGAGGTGTCAGCAGGGCCATTCGTCGGATAATCATCAGCAGAAGATTTGGAAAGTATATTGTCCCTAGGTTTAGGCAGCGAATCAATAAACTTAGATTTACGATTATATAATGTCACTGGCCGTAAGTACGACAAGTTGACTTAGACTTATACTTAAAAGTAACATTTTGTCTGCTGAGATAATTGCCACATATTTTATGCGATTTTATATGGTAATTTTTTTTGTAGAAGTCATCTTTAAAAACTCGCTGTATTTATAAAGATGCGATATTGATATATATAAGAATTGTGCATTGTGACACAATGCACAGTTGGAAGCGCTTGCAGTATACGCTTGCGATGCACGGGTTCAAGGCGGTATTTTGGTGGCGTGGCAAAATATTGTTCAAAGTAGTGATTAGGTTATCAGGCCTATGCGAGGTGCGATGTAACATTTTTATTTGTTCTCGGACAAATTGAATATTATCACCATAATTCAGAATTTATTTGAATTGTGAATAGAATTTTCACAATTTTTTTGCGGTATCCAAAGCTAATAATTCAAGGTCAATATGTGTATAATAAAATCAGTATGTGTTACGACCTGTTCTAAATTTGCGGAGTTTGAAGCAGAGAGTAATAACTGGTTTAAATAGCTTACAGTATTTTCATATGTGTGCATCCCATACCGACTTGTAATTCTTGACAGCTTGTCCAAACTCAGCTGCAAAAAAATATGCTGCAAAATCCACGATCCTCGGACTGCAATCAAATAGTTTTTTTACTGGTGCTGTCTAAGATCTTCATACTTTTTTTCACGAATGATTCTCAAAATTTTGTTAAAAATATTTTTTATACAATTTCATACTAAAATTGATGTTTTTTTGCAAAAAAGTACAATAGATACTCGTATTCTTTACTGCATTTCTAATAGCATATATATATTATAGCAAATATTTCTATTAGCAAGTATATATAAATAAACGCAACGAATTTCATTAATTTGCGACAGTGGCGTACATGAAAGTACAGTAAGGTCATTAAAATATATTTTTTTAAAAACCTTCATATTTTTGCTATCATTTGGGATACATTTTTTGCATTTTTATTTAAGCGCCTGATACCTGTACTAGTGGCGCTCCAGAATTATCCACTCTTTCTGGGACACCTAGTATAAATGAATACTGAATGATGTTTTTACCGTCTGGAAAAAAACAGAGTGTAACGTGTGAATGAAAAAGAAGCCTATGACACTGATATTTTATATATTTTTTAAATTCATTAAAATATTATAAAATTGATCTATCAATAAATACTACTAATTTGGAGTAAACTTTCTATACTAAAAAAATAAAAACAAAAATTTTGAATCAAATAAATAAATAAATTGAAAACTATCGAAATTCAAATCATACGCACCCTACTTTACTAGTGGCAATAAAATAATGAATTTGGAATACACTTATCGCACTCGCCATAGTGTATTCCAAATAGGCTTCTTTGTTCTTGTCCTTTCACAGTTTCGCAACCGCAAGGATAAAGCCGCCCGCGCTCTCACCTGTCATTTCAATCAGCTGAATAGCTACGGTGTGACGTCGTATAAATTGTTTATGTTATCGCGTATGTAAGGACACTCGCCGATAGTTATCATAAGCATGAGTTATCATAAGCATGTACCAATACTCTAACGACGAATACGTAGCTACCGAGAAATGGTGAGATTTTATGCTATAACCGGTGAAAAGTTAGACCATGCGACGACTCGAATTTACAACGTACAAAATGAACACTGGTGGAGTTTCTAAAATCCACACAAAATAAAACAACATGCTCATCAAGTTCCTTTTAGTGTTAACGTTTGGGCGGCAATCATTAACGAACACATCACTGGTCCAGTATGTTTTGAAGGTCGTGTGACGGGAGTAACGTATCTGCAAATGATACGTTCCATCATCGACACAATGTTGAAAAACTTCCCTCTAAACCAACTGTAAGGAATGTACTTCGAGCACAACGGTTGACAGATGGACGGTTAAGCAGGACTACAAAAATCTGTGTCAGCCAATTCCATGAGAGGTGCATAGGTCGCGGCTGACCTGTGAACTGGCCGGCGAGATCACCAGACCTAAAACCTTTAGATTTTTATTTGTCGGCCGAACTAAAAGGATTAGTGTAAACAAAATAAGCACAAAGTGTTAATGAAAGTATAACAACAATTTATAAAAAAAAAATTTAATAAGAGTCGGTGGACATTTTGAAAAATTACTGCAATATCACTTAAAAGGATTTTTTTTGTAAATAAAAATAATATATTGTAAATATCAATCAATATCGTTTTTAAGGAGCTTGATTTCGATCTTTTAAATACGCCTAAGATGTTGCAGTATACGATAGACATAAAAATTATTATTAGAAACCATTTATGAATTCATTATAATGCAAGATAAAATTTAACATGTAATTAGCCCGTAAAAGTATGAAGGAAAGTTCGAAATCACAAAAATAATAATCTGAAACGAAAGGATTTTGGGTCCGGCGGGAAGGAGTGGCTTCGGCTGTACTCAGTCGGCACGAATGTATGTCACAGCTAAATAAGAAATAAGACGTATTAATAAACGCCCAGTCGTAATGCATATCATGAATTGTATCAGATTTCTGCGTTATACAATGCAGCTTATTTTTTATTCCCGACGTTTCGGGTGCTTAACTGCACCAATGTTCACGAGGGGACTGAGGTGTTTGACATCCCAATCTCATAGTTAGCCCAGCTATCTTCAGTTTTTGAATATTAATTTTTGGTCCAATATACGCAGTGCGGCTGATAATGCTAAATTTTAATTGTCATGTATTAAAAAATGAACAAATGCAGCGGTTTGTCTTTAATACCACAACATTCAATAGCGCTTTTGCATTGTGGCTAGTTTTGTAGCAAAGTGATGATTTCTTAAATTTACATTAACCCTACACATTGAATAAATTTATATTTATGGATTTCATCACGTTTATATTAACTATTTTAACTTACTTTTTATTCCCGACGTTTCGTGTGCTTTACAGCACCCATGGTTACGGAAAGGACTAAGATGTTTGACGTCCCAATGTCATAGTTAGCCCGGCTACTTTCAGTTCTTGAATAATATGCGTAGATCAGACCAAAAATTAATATTCCAAAACTGAAGTTAGCCGGGCTACCTATAACACTGGGACGTCAAACATCTCAGTTTCTCCCCATGACCATAAGTGCTGTAAAGCACCCGAAACGTCGTAAATTAAAAATTAGTAAAAATAGTTAATTAAACGCGATAAAATTCGTAAATATAGTTTTATACAATTTAAAGAAAGTGGACCTAACTAGTCGTTCCATTATCAGGCTAGTCATTGACATAGATATTTTAGTCAACGTATCGTAACGTTGTTCCGGCTGAACGTCAGTAATCTGAATTCGTAAATGGCGCTGTATCAAAAACACTGCAAGCATCACGATAGCAAGTATTGTAGCTAAGTTTTTTTGAATACACCTGATTCTAAATGTTGGTTGCAGAGATGTGTTGCATGCACCCACTCGGTCGTTTGGTGTAGGCAACATAACGATGATATTCATCGTAGGCATCGGTAGGAATCGCCTTATGAAAAAAATATATGCATGCGTCTCGCTCCCGAAAATTGTAATTTTCATTCACTAGCGATTGTGGCTTACGCCGCGCCGTTTAAGTAGTTTAAGTAGGGTGAGGGAGGGAATGTTGCTTAGAAGAAATTCTGGGTACAAAAAGAAAGCCTTAAAGGAGACTTTTTAAAGTTTAAAAAATAATAATGAACACTTGTGTTTTACCAAGAAACATATGGACGCCATACCAGGACATAGACAAATAAAATAAAAAGTTAAATTTCAAGGTCACATTTTTACGGAAAGAAAATTATTAAAACTAAGAAAGGTACAGAAAACCAGAAATGAAGAGATAGGAAAAGGAACCTAGCTTACAGACGCCCTTTGACATACTTTACGTCCCAAGTGGAAATGGGCAGGTCACATTTGAAGATACTAAAAGAAAAAAGGTGAGTATTTGAAACAACAAAATTGTTGAGATAAAATGGATGATTGCAATGAAAATGATGGGCAGATAACATTGAAATCGCAAGAACTGGATAACGATAAACATCCACGACTTTTTCTGATAATAACTAATTTATTTTGGCCCACATTAAACAATATCTTTTCTGGATTAAGGTTTTCTAAAATCGCAGGTCTATGCTAATAAGTCTCAACCGAACGATGCCCTAAAAGCCAACATAGCCCAGGCCATCGCTCAAATTCAGTCAGATTTCAGGGGTCTAATAACAAAGGCGGCAAAGTCCCATATAATGATATGGGACTTTGCCACTTAGACTTAGCAATTTATGCTAGAGTCATTGAAAATTGAACCTCGTGGATCCCCGTGACTATGGGTGCTGTAAACTGCTCGAAACGTCGGGAATATAAAATAAATTGATATACGCAATAAAATCCGTAAAAACTAGTTTTATTAATACTCATAGATTCGGTCCATAATAAAAATTCGCGGAGGACATTTAAACGATGTAATATTTCACAGTTAATGGCATTAATGGACCTGTCAAATAAATAAATAATTTCGTTAAAACCTAACAACTTGTTTTAAACACACAACTTGTTTTATTCCATTTTAACATTGACCAAATCTTATTGGAAAACACTTTAGGTGAATATTAATTTCCTAATTCTATTACATTTATTTAAATATATATAGTTAAAATACCGGTCAAGCAAATATAAAGCATATAAAATACTCATGATTGTCTTATTCATATCATCAATCAAGGGACATTATAGTTATTAATGAATTAAAAATAATCTACAAAGAAAAATAATCTAAAATGAATTAAAAAAAATCTTTAAACATACAGACATAAAATGCGCAGAATTTTATTTTCTAAAAGGATATAAATAAATATCTTCTTTTAATATATTTTTATTATAAATTTAACTTTTAGTAAAAAGTACAAACTGACATCATAAGGTAACGTTAAGATTGTCACCTTAATTTTTTTTTTACTTTATAAACTTCATCCTCATTTAACTTGTACTCCCATAACGATAGATTTCGTTTAAGGTTTCAAACCTGATGTAAATTTCGTCAGGCTTTTTGTTGAGGCAAATTGTTTTATGCGTTCTAAATTTAACTTAAATCCATAAACTGGGCGGGCCAGTCCAAGGTTGCCATATTATGTTGCAGCAGCTACTGAGTTTACCACTCGAGCCGTATGACAGCGAGCATTATTATTCAAAAGCATACAATCTTGACCCATTTGCAATCCGTATAAGTTAAGCATTTCATCAAGGTATTTTGTAGCAGTTAAGCTACTATATGTATAGCCAAACGGTTTTTCCACAGTTGATATGGATGGACTTTCTAGGAATTTTATAGTGTCTCGTGACCCTTGAAACAAGCTGAAGCTGGTCTATAAGAGAAAAACAACTCACATCATTGAAAATAGTTCCAAGGCAGATCTTTCTTTCCCATTGTAATGTTAATCGAGATAAAGATAAAGATAAAGATATTTTATTTTGCAAATATGGGTACAGTACATGGAAATATAGGTAGTGAGTTCAGCCATATTTTACCAGTAGGCATGCAAAATATACAGAAATATAAACTAATCACCTAAACAGCTATAACAAAATAAAATAATAGCACAAAAACAAACATAATTTAAATTTTTCAACATTATACAGTCTTAATCTCAAAATGAAAAATTTTTTTCAGTCAAATATTCTGTTACGCTATAGTATGCTTTGACTGTCAAGAAGCTACGAAGCCTTTTTTTAAATATCGATAGCGGCAATTCTTTCCAACTTTTTGGTATTTTATCATATATGACTGGAGCCATGCAGTATATACTTTTGCGCATTAGTGCTGTCTTAGCGGATTGATGACATAAAAGGGTATTGTCGCGTCTATTACGTGGAACTACTTGGTCAAGGCGTTTAAAACGTTTCGGATGCAATTTAACAAACACTGCTACTTCTAGTATGTATAAACAAGGCAATGTCAGTATTTTATACTGTTTAAAATATGGCATGCAACTATCGGTAGTTTTGAGCTTAAACATCGCCCTTATGCATTTTTTTTTGAGCCTTAAACGCTGATTCTTTTTCGGTTGAGTTACCCCAAAATATTATTCCATATCGGAGGTGGGATTCTGCTAAGCCGTAGTAAGCAGTGAGGAGTGCATCCGTGTATACTATTGAAGACAAATTATGTAAAGCATATGCGGTTTTACTAATTTTTTTACATAAAGTATTAATGTGTGCTTTCCAGTTAAGATGTTTATCTATTTCGAGACCCAGGAACTTTGCAGTTTCAACTTCTTTTACAACATCATTATTGTAGTGTACATTTAGGATCATGCTAGGAATCCGTTGACTGAAATGGATAATTTTTGTTTTATTTAAGTTTATTTTTAAATTGTTTTCGTCCAACCAGTTTACAACTAATTTTAAGGAGTTATTAATGTCATTTTCATAGGTCTCTACACTTTTACATGGTATTGTCACTGTGGTATCATCCGCAAATAGTGTTACTGGTCTGCTCAATGCATTTAGGTAAGTCATTGATGTACAATATAAATATAAAAGGACCCAGCACACTCCCCTGTGGTACTCCAAATTTAACTTCGCGCTTTGACGATCGAAATATCTCTTCCTTCTTATTTGCTATATTAATTTGATTAATTTCAGTAATTTGTATTCTATTCTTTAAGTAAGATTCAATTAGATTAAGAACATTGCCTCTAATGCCATAGGCTTCAAGTTTTTCTAAAAGAGTAGCGTAATTTACATAATCAAATGCCTTTGTCATGTCGCAAAATATGCCACAGACATGTCTACGTTTATCGATATTGTTAATAATATTGTATATAAAGTCATATATGGCCACATTGATTGTCCTATGTGGTCTAAATCCTTCTTGTTCCTCACATAAAATGTTATATTTTTCAATAAATTTATATATTTCCTTATATATATATTTCTCAAATATTTTTGAAATTACGGGAATAAGTGAGATGGGCCGATAATATTCCATTAGTTCTCTATTTTCCTTCTTAAACAGCGGTTTTATAATTGATGTTTTTAAGGCATCTGGGTAAATACCTGCGCTAATACTTAGGTTGATTAGATGACTTAGATGTCCGCATATTTCCATTGATATGTGTTTTAATATTTTTGTAGCAATGCCATCGTATCCGACGCTACTTGTATTATTTAACGACATTATTATTTTGTGAATATCTAATGGAACACTAGGCGGCATGAACAGAGATTTACTGTTGGTGTTTATTACACAATTATAAGATTTATGTTTGTTAGTGCCATCTATGTTTGCCTGAATAATATCGATAAAATAGTTGTTAAATGCTTCAGGGATGCACTGAGGATTTGATAGAGTTTGATCATCTACCTTAATTTTATTAATACTGCGTATAGGTAAGTTGTATTTTGTTCGTTTAATAATTTGCCAAGTTGTTTTAGACTTATTTTTAGATGCTTTTATTTTTTGGTTATTTTGTGCCTTTTGTGTCAATCTAATAATTTTTTTATATAACTGCGAATAATTTGAAAATAAAATTTTGTTCTTACTGTTAGGATTTAATCTTAGCTGCCACAGAAGTTTTCTTTTCTTTCGACTGCATAATTTTATTCCTTTAGACAACCACTTTGGTTTTTTTATTATGTCTACTTTAATCAATTTAATCGGAAAACATAAATCGTAAATAAGTCTAAACGTATCGATAAATTTATTATATGCTGCGTTTGGATCATCTGTATCGTATATTTCCGAAAAAGAGATATGTTTTATGTAATCTTTAAATTTCGTTATATTTTCCATATTATAATCCCTTCTAGGCGTATACCAATAGTTTATTGCATATATTTTTTGCACTGGACAGTGCAGCAGCTGTGCTGTATGATCGGACAGCGCAAACTCGAAGACATCAGCCTTAAATGATTTATTAAAATTGTGCGCAAAATTGTCTAAACATGTTAAGCTAGCCATGCGGGTCGGTTGTTTTAATGCCAGTTTCAAGTTATATCTAATTAATACACATTCAAATGCATTTGTGAGACTATTTTCTTTAAGAACATCTATATTAAAGTCTCCACCAACAACAACGTTTTTATATCGTGAATGCGATATTCCTTGCAAAAGAGTTTCTAGTTTATCCAGACAGTAGTTAAGATTGTTCACATTTGGTACCCTATATATACACACGACAATTATATTATAATCGGTAAGCTCAATAGCACAACATTCAAATATACCTGGAGATGATAAACTCGATATTTTAGGTAGATCCTTAAATTGAAGACCGTTTCTCACAAGAATGCATGCACCACCCCTCCCTTGCGCCTTTCTACAGTAATAAGTAGCCAGACAATAATTCGGTACAAACAGTTGTTTCTGATACCCTTCCTTAATAAAATGCTCCGTAATGCACAGTACATCTACCAGTATTTTTTTTCCACATAGCTCATCTAAGCACACGGTAAGTGCGTTAGATTTTTTTATTAGGCCTGCAATATTTTGGTGTAAAATTTTAACATATTTATTACAGAAAAAAGGGGTTCATTCCCGGAATCTTTAGTGCTAGAAAGTGAAAGAGGAGATGACTCATACCTCTGTTTCGTGTCACGGAAGTGGTTTATATTATCTTCGTAACTTAAATCGACAAATTCATTTATCATTAGCCTCAGATTAATGAATATATTGGCCATACCGTGATTATTGACACATCCATTTTTCTTCCAAAACATTTTATAATCGTATGACAGATACAAGTTAGAATCAAACAAATATGCGTAATTATGAGTATTTACATCCAGATACATTAGACTGTTAAACGTTTCTATTCTTCCGTTAAATATCGCGGAATAATCGTTGAGTTTAAATGTAGGCGCGCATATTATGACATTTGTGTGTTGTATTTTTAAAAGCGTTTCCCGTATGGTAATTGTTAGATTAACATAGTTTGTAGTACGCCGAAAGTCTTCTTCACCAACGAAAATCACGCAATAGTCGTTCATTGTATAGTTTTTTAATTTTAGATCAATGTTATCAATAAGCTTCTTCTTCCCACAATTCGGTGTCAAATAATGGCAAATTTGATAATTTGGAAACGTATCTTCTGCGATCGTTACTATCCTGTTATTGTTATTGCTACTTATGATACATAGTTTGTGTTCCTTGTTATTTGTACGAATATTCTTATTACTATTAAATGTTTCTACACCATTAAATACTGGTTTGTTTTTTGGTTCAACTTCCGTTATGTTACAAGTAGCGCCATCTGTTATAGATAGATTAGAATCTTTGCACTTTTTATTAACGTCATAGTTAGACAACTGAGTACGATCTTTTGAAAATTTCTTTTTAGTTTGGTTTGTTTTGTGTGGTGTATTTTTTAACAACGCCTCTTCCTGATCGGTATTCTCATGTGTTACGGGATCGTTAGTTAATGAGTTTTGATGTGGGTTATTTTGGAAGCTATAAGTTAAACGACGCTTGGTATCTTTACGATTTATACATGTTTTTTTCCTTGTTGAGGATATAGGACTTTTACATATCTGCTTGAGAACTTCTATTTCTTGTCTAAGTTGAGACACTTGTTTCTTTAGTTGAATATTTTCCAAGATAATATTATCGAGCTCATGTTGTGTACTATCTAAATTAGATTTAAGGTCACTTATTTCTGACTTTAAGTCTTCGATCACGTTTGTTTTATTTGCAGTTAAGTTTAAACTCCTACTCAATCGGCCCTCGGAAAACGTAGAATCAAACGAATCGCCCTCATTCAAGCTTTCATATGATTTTGTTTTTGTTTGGTATCGACGTCTTAGAGTAACATTACTAGTACTATCCATTTTCTGACGGTAGCAAACGAGAAGCACACAAAGCAGCTATATAATCTTGTCTATCTAAATTATATTTAGTAATTTAATAGGTTTAAGTTTAAATGTCAATTTATTACAAGGAAAAATTCACAAATATCACAAAAAGTCAACAAAAAACGCTGGGTTCGAACTCGAGAAACTTAGAGTAACACGGCGTAGGCAAACAATTGAGCCAATTTGCCGTTAACATATGTGGTGAAAATAGGCTTTATAAATAATAAATTGTTCCTCAGATATAAGATGTTCGTTACGTTGTTTGAATTTTTTGCAATTTTACACCGTCACCGTCACTGTTTTGTTAAAACACAATTAACTTAACACTTTGTTTTGATAATAGCCTATTCTTCCACTTAGATGTGATGATATTTTACAGCACTAGGTTGATTTATTTTTATTGCAAACCGAAAATTAATAGTTTTAAAATTAAACAAACTGTCTTTCCACTTTATTTTAAAATTAGTTATTTAAGCATTGCACTTGCGTATAACGGTAAGATAACACTATTACTTCACTATTATGCTATTTTATGTCTACTTTACAATGCATTTGTGGCTTAGTTTTGTCTTAGGTATTTTTAGTATTTAAAATACGCGGAGCGATAGGTTAAGCGTGCATCGCCATCTTGCCGTAGCTAGTAGGTTAATCCGAGATTGCTTTGTCGTACTGCTGGAATCTGAAATAGTCTACGAGCGTATAGGTGAATTGCTGCTGTATTCTCAAAGTTCGCTCACCGGGCCCTGGTGTTCTGACTGCAACTTCAAAAACAATTGCAAAATAAAAGTTGGTTTTGCCTTGCGTTGATCATGCAATTATTTCTGTTACTGGTGACCAATGGCATCTGAAATATTGCACTGGATTGCGCCGGATTCTAAAATACCTTTTGCTGTCAACATCTCTTTTCAGGTCAAATGTCAACGTTCCAAGATATATAAAAGCTGCTCAAATGAATCAATTAACATTTTTTTTAAATTATGCTAATATACTTAAAATATATCTAGACAGTGTGGATGAATGTAATATACATATTTATATTTTTATAATACTTGGCGATAATGCGTCGGAGGGAGGATTGAGAGCATTTTCGGCTCTAGCAATTCCGAGCGCCAGCAACATGTTTGTGTTGCACCACTGACACTAAGAGGTTGATTGGTGGCCTGAATTATTATGTTAAATCCAATCATACCAGTCTCGAATAAAGACAGAATTGTATACAGTTTGTAGAGTGTCATCGTTACAGCCTATTAAAGTCCACTGCTGAACGTAGGCCTCTCCCATAGATTGCCTCATAGGGGGGATATTTGCAATAGTTGCGATGCTTGACAAACGGGTTGGCAACCGTTGTTTCCACACCGTTGTCGAATGGTGGAAGAGATGGTGAAAGAAGCCAAACTGGAAGATGAGTAGATCTTCACTTTTATTTTCGAATTACCCACGTTCGTACCAATCAATTTGCTTGCTTTCGCAATACTTACAGTCTCTTAAGGGAAGAGTGGATCGGCTCTTGTAAATCTAAGTAATTTTATCGTTTTTGACCACGTCACCGCTTACTATCAGGTGATATTATACCATTAACCACTGGTTAATAATAGGTAAAAATGTGATGAATGGAAAATGTTTAAAAACAAAGAAACTGAAGTTATTAAGCAATAAAGAGGGGAGGCCTATATTCAGTAGTGGATTTTTGATAGGCTGTAGCGATAAATGGGATCTAAATATTTCGTTATTATTATCTTAGATTAAACTCACCCTGCTTGACATATTTATTTACAGCTCATTTGGCTTATAACGCATAGTTGCATCCTTTGTGTGGTAATAAATTTCCTTTATGTACATTAACGCACGCTTTTATGACTGCGTTCATAGATAACAACTTTTTATGGTTAAAGCTTGGAAGCCTAAAGATAACTGGCTGGAGTGTCTTCATAGTCTGTTAATAATATATATATTAAATAGAGTACACGCTTTAAGTTACTTTGCAATTTAATAAGAGCATATCGTTCTGGTATAAAAATAGAAGGTATAAAATTTTCATAGTTCGTCAAGACCACGAGTTTTTAGCCGATTATAAAAAGGGAAAGTTTTCATCTTGACTGTATGTTCTTTTTGTATGTAGGTTATGCGATATTTTTGTCAGTTGTTAACCAGTTTTAATGACAATTAGCGATCCGCCCGGCTACGCATGGGTGATTTCTAGATCTCTACAACAGCGCCATCTACCGGATCCAATTGAGTTTTAAAACCACGCAGGCAAGACTAACGAACAACAATTGATTTTTATATACAGTGGAGAAGAAGAAGAGGATTATGTAGGCTTTTTAAAGTCTAAAATAATTTTTGGGATGGACCCATATAAATGGAGAAAATTCCATTCCAATTCCTTCCATTTCTATGGGTGGAAAATAGGGAATAAAAATTTTACTGTAACTATTTAGACGACATTCTGAATGTTACATTGAAGTTGTCATAAACCTACTCGGCCCAATCAACTTTTAGTATAAATTAAAAAACAACTTCAAAGAACTGGTAAAACTGAAAGCGGATTTTTTATTAACTAAAACTTTAAATTTGCCTGTTGTCCAAGTTTCTAAGGCTTTAGTGGTTTAAATATATTAAGTGTTTGACGAGTTCCGTGGTTCGCGTCCTGTCTGTGGTCCAGCATTTCTCCTTTTTTTTTCAAGTTCCCTTCTTTTGTGAGAAAATCTATTATTTCAAGGCCTTTTTTAAGTATTTTTTAAAAATACGAAAATTTTAATCAAACTAATTGCACTCATGATTTTTTATTCAAATAATCAGTTCAGTTTTTATATTCTGTCTGTAAATGTAATTTCAAATATATATATATATATATATATATTGCGGCGTGTGAGCAAGTTGTTGTTTTTTTACGAACGCTTTTGCCATTTATTTGATTTTCGGTTGTTGCTACAATAAGTTTGGATGAGTTGGAATTAGCCCTCTGTTTCTTATTGTCTGTTTAGATTTTCATGCTGGAACCACATTGTATGTTTGTGTAGTGGTGTGCGAAATAGACGCTTTCATTTATCATTCCGGTAACCCGGTCGTCCCCTGCGTTTTGGATTAGTATCTAAACCCAGGGATGGGCAGCAACATCTTCCTGATAACAGCTGAATAAAAAAAAACTGCGGTTGCTAAGTCGCTTTCCATGGCAACTTTAGCAAATATTGTATTACCCGTATAAGGTAATAGGAGAGCTTATGTTTAGCAGTGAACATTTGTCAGGTTGTAATGATGCATTATATAAAAAATCTTATAATCAGTGGGATGATAAGTTTTTAAGAATCAGGAGCAATATTAATAGGATGACAGGTTTTCAACAATAGGGAGCGATATAAACCTAAGTTCGATACTCACAGAAACCAACGGAATGGCACTTTTAAAATTGGATTTACTACGTACTCGGCGGAAAAAAAAACTATACAATGTACAGATAGTTGCAATTTACACACACACAAACACACACACACATATATATATACATAGATTAATAATATTTATATTCTTTAGAGGAAATATAACAAATTGAAGATTACAACTAGAATGTAGTCTTAACAAATACATAAAAATCTTTATCATAAATTTTTACACCAGTTGGGATCTAATATTTTCTTCAAACTTATCTGGTATCATTATTACATCTACTGAATTTCCCCATAATAAAAGACCATATGATAGTACTGACGAAACATATCCGTGATATGCACATAGAACACCATCAGTTGATACCGTGATCTTTTTATTGCGTAGACAAATCTGTCGAGTTTGTCACAAACGTAATCGACATGTGTTTTCCAGTCGCAATTTCGATCCAACATTATACCCAGAAATTTAGTACTTGCTACTTGTTCGATGATCTTATCATTGTATTTAACATTAATATTCAGTAGTTTTCTTTGATATGTCTGAAATTGGATCATTTTATTTTTTTACATATTAATCTGCAAATTATTACAATAAAGCCAGTCTATTGTGTTTTTGATTGCTTTATTTATCTCTATTTCATATTTATCTGAATTTTCATATTTTACGATAAGGGTTGTGTCATCAGCAAACAAGATTGTGTAATAGCGAGTGATATTAGGGAGATCATTATTATACATGAGGAATAAGAATGGTCCAAATACACTGCCTTGTGGCACGCCAAAGTCATTTATCTGATTGTCGATTCTATGTAACACTTTTTTGTCTTTATTGACTTTAGATATTTCCACACATTGTTGTCTCTCACATAAATAGTTTCTCAACCAGTCGTTAGCTTTACCTCTTATCCCATATTTTTCTAATTTGTGTAAGAGCAATTTATGGTCCACGAAACCGAACGCCTTGCTCATGTCCAGGAAGATTACCTCAACTGGAAGGCCATCATTTATAGCCTGGGTGACTATTTTAATCAAATTAAAACATGCTAACGAGGTTGTACTATTCTGTTTAAATCCAAATTAATATAATCCAAATTGCTCCTCTTTAAGTAAACGATGACTTGTCGTAAATTCCTGAAGCCTTCTCAGCATAATCTTCTCAAATATTTTTGACAATATGGTTATCCGCGTCACTGCCCTATAATTATTCATTTCGTATTTTTCGCCTTTCTTAAAAAGTGGCTTAACGATTGATTTTTTCAATATATTTGGAAAGGTACGTTCTTCAAAAGACATATTAATTAAATAACATAGCGGTTGACATATGTATCGTGCGGATAATTTAATTGCAGTGGTTGTTATGTTATCAAATCCTACTGCATTCGTAAAATTAAGACTTTTAATTATCCGAAATATTTCCATAGCATCAGTAGGTTTAAGGAATATTGTATGTATATTATTAGTAGTGATAGTTTTGTTTATTTCATCAACACTATATTTAAAATTATTGTTATTTGTCAAGTTTATATAAAAGTGATTAAATATGTCACTTATTTTCTTTGGGTCGTCATATATCCGATTATTTTTTATTATTCTGTCAATTTGTGTTTTTGTATTTTGGTCATCAATATTTTCATTAATTACCGCCCATGTGGCTTTACATTTATCTTTATTATTGTCAATATATTTCTTACTTTGTATCTGTCTCGATTTATATATGCACTTTTTAAGTATGGAACTATATGATTTGTATTTTTTATTGAGTATTTTTCCGTTTGTTTTATTATATTGTTGACTAAGGTAGAGATATCTTTTCCTTATATAGGATTTTCTAATGCCCTTCGTCAACCATTTATTGTTCCCTTTTTTAGTTGCCCTTTTTATTGTGTGTATTGGAAATTTTCATTTAACGCATAATTATGTAACTTAGACCTCATTCAATTTCGAGCAAAATCGGTCAAGTCGTTTTTTTGTGCCGAATGAAAAATTGTATAAAATATTAAAACACATGATATTTTTAATTCTTTCCACTAGGAAGTTAGTCGTTTGGACATTTCGGGTCGCACCTAGACCGCTTTAAACAATTAAATTTAATCGGCTTAACCATGTTCCAAAAATCTGATTGACCCTGCAGGCCATTCCTCGAACTAACCACTAATTTCAAATACCAAACGCTTCAAATTTCACCAAATTATGACGTTTAATATGAAATATCGCAGTAATTTAAAAAAATCAACTATTTAAAAATTTTTCGTTAACGATATCTCACCAAGGAATCAACAGATTTTAACCGGACCGATGGCAATCGACGTGGTTTTTCAAGGTTAAAATCTGATTAGTTTTTGGAATCAATCGGTAAAACCGTTACCGTTTAAAAGTTATTCCAAGAAACAATTTTTCAAAATTATTTTTTTTTTGAGATTTCTCAAAATCTACCGGCAAATAGTTAAAATTTATAGAAAATCTAAGTTTGATAAAACACTTTGTAAATCCCTGCTAAATACGCAGCCCAAATATACAAACTCATCTACTTGCTCGATCAACTCCCCTTCTATTCTTATTTCACAAATCGTGTTTTACTTTCTTCTCTTTCAAAAACCATAACCTTCATCTTACTTGCGTTCACTTTCATAACCCTTTCTTTTAATGATCTGTTCATTAATGTAATCATCATTTGCAACTCGGCCGCCGACGACGCAAGGATAACTTGATCATCGGCGTACAAAAGGCATTTGACGGTTAACTCACCCATTCTTAATCCGCATTCTTCAACTTTCAAATTTTGCAAACAACTGTCCACAAACAGATTGAACAGCCACGGGGAAGCCACACAGCCCCGTCTGACACCTTTATGGATGTCAAACTAGTCCGAGTAGACCCCGTTGATCCTAAAACAAGCACTAGAGTCCCTATAAAGGGACTCCAATGCCTGTATCAAGCCAGCGCCCAACCCAAATGACTTCAGTGTTTGCCATAGCACATCCCTATTCACTCTGTCATAGGCCTTTTCCAAGTTCATGAACGCACAAAAAACCTTTTGGTTTTTGGCCAAAAACTTCTCCGCGATCATGCGCATGGAAAAGACTGGATCTGTACATCCCATTCCCTTTCTAAATCCCGCTTGCACATCCCAAATTTTTCCATCAGTTTCTTTCATGACCCTTTCAATCAGTACCTTAGCATATAGTTTTCCCACAATGCTAAGAAGGCTGATGCCACGGTAGTTTTTACAGTCCTGCTGCGACCCTTTTCCCTTATATACTGGGACTATAACGGCTTTGCACCAGTCTACCGGTACCCGCTTCAGTTCCCAGCATAAATTAAACAAGGTATGCAGCAGGCCTGCCACCACTTCCTCTCCAGCCCTTAGCATTTCGAGTGAAACTCTATCATATCCAGCAGCCTTACCTGCTTTCATGCTTTTCATTGCTTTCATTACTTCACCTATACTTATCTCGCTACCTCTTTCCTCTTCTTTCGGAATTTTTAGTTCACTTAGTACACACGTTGTCTCCTCACTCATAAACACGCTTTCAAAATATTCCTTCCATCTCTTTAAACTCAAAACTTCATCATTCAGAATATAGCCATTCTCGTCTCTTATAGCATTCATCATAGGCTGTTTCGAATGATAAGGATATAGTACGACGAGTGAATGCGGGAAATAGAGTAAATGGGGCCCTGCACTGTATTGCGAAGAGTCAAAATGTGTCGAAAAAAGCATGTATGGCAATTCACAATGCTGTGTTGGTCCCTACTTTAACGTTTGGTAGTGAAAGTTGGGTGTGGCAGAAGAAGCACGAGAGTAGAATGAACGCAGTAGAAATGCGATGAAAAAAAGAAAGGAATGCTTCGGTGGTTTGGTCATGTGGAAAGAATGAATGAGGAAAGAGTGACAAAGAAAATTTATGTTGCAGAAGTGAATGGCAGAGTCGGAAAGGGACATCCTAGGCGAAAATTTATCGACCAAATTGGCGATTTATTGAAAACGGGCCAAATTAGGAGTACCCTTAACCGACGAGCATGTATGCGGAGGTGTATGGATGTGGCGAGAGAGGTGTGTCAGGATTGTGCCAAATGGAAGTCTGTAGTCTCTGCCTACCCCTCTGGGTGACAGGCGTGAGTGTTTATGTATGTATTATTATGTTATGTACTTTGTAAATCCGCTTCGTTCATTTCAATCGGTCAAGCCGTTCAAAACAAAACGCACGCACGCGCACACGCACTTTTTACATTTTTTAATATTTTTCAGCAATAAGATAATCAAAATCTTGTTTAGAATAAATATTTAAGAATTATGGGACATTAAAAATATAATTTTCTTCGTCTGTCAAAGTACAAAAAAAAAACTGACTCACGGTTCAGCACATTATTTGAACATCTTGAAAGGCGTGATTCAAATTTTAGATTAAAAAAATTGTATTTTGAAAATAAAAAAAATATATAAAAGACACAAAAAGTTTTATTGTAACGTAAAATAGATTTAATAAAAACACAGGCACCAGGCAACTAAGATACACATTCGAACATTACCTTCGAAACGTGGAGATTTGGATTTTAAGGGCCGATCCTCAGTATAATACCAACCGAGAACGAACTGTGAACGGCAACTGAGGATCGGCCTTTAAAGTTCTGCCTATTAAAAAAATGTCTAAATATTCTTTTATATTTATTATTATTATTTAAATTACTATAGTTGGTAGAACCCAGCTGCAGCCATATTGTGTGAGGAACTGCGCACTCACAGAATACCAGCGTAAAATGACACGTGTTTCGTGTGATAGCTGTGGAGAAAAGGATCCGATTTTTTATTGACTAAGGATAAAAAACGAATACACAATTCTATTCTCAGACATCTATTCTCGATTAAAATCAAAATACAGAAATGTACTGTTACCAAAGATGGGATGCCTGTCCATTGTCATATATAAAAAATGAATAGACACGACAGCTTACAAAAGTAGAACGATAGGTGCATAAAAACAGCAGCGGAAGTTACCAAGCTCTTCTTTCCAAATGTAATATAAGCACTCTAGATTTAAAAAACACTTACCCCTGTGCTTGTGCAGGTGCTTATAGGTCACGGTGAATTCGGTAATCGTTAAACTGAACTCAGATTTCATTTAATGTTTAATAAAATTGAAATTAAAATTAAAGGAAGAGTTCAGAACGATAATTCGTGGGAAATAATGAAGTCTAATAAAAAAGATATATTATGTAAAATAGCCATAGAAAAAAGTAGGAAATAAGACTTTATATTTAACGGTTTAGAAATAAGATAGATATGGGAAAATACAATAAGAAAATTTTGTAAGGTTATATTATATATAGTACATATACTACTTTCGAAAAGAATTCTGAAAAAGAAAGAAAAAAATTCAAAAACAGAAAACGAGAAAAATAAAAAATGAAAATAAACAAAGGAAAAAATATGCACATAGTCTAGTACGTAGAGAAAATAAAAACTATAGGAAAATATGTTAAGTGGTTTTTATGTAGTATAAGAATATGTACATCAGGGTCACCGGTGTATGCAAATGTATGCATTGAGCCCGTCTAACTAAAAACACCTGGAATAAAAAAGGTATTCCTAAAATGTTTCGCTGTGCAATGCCTCTGCCAAGTGTTAGAAGTGGAATAGAAAGACAAACATAAAAACGATGGAGTTTTTCGTTTCCATATTATGTTTTAGTGATAAGATACTTCACGGTTATGTCTAGCAAATGCACACACCCATGCTAAATTATTTTATAGTAAAATATATTTATTTTTGTTTTCAATAACTAATCTGCATTTATATTTGCACCTTTTTGTGACAAACAATCTTTACGCTAGCTATAAAAAAAACTTAATTAAGCTAACGAGGTCACGGCTCTTCAAAACGGCAGGTCAAATGCACCGTGCATTGGCGTAATTACTAACAAGGACGCTCTAATTTAAAAATGGAGCGTGAAACTTCTGTGAAATTCAATGCATTTTGATTTCAAGAACATGTGTAGTAAAGTTCACAAGTGACCATAGATAGGCCTTCGCATAGTTGACCTCATTGGGGTGATATTTGCAATAGTTGCTGCGCATGGCAAGTGAGTTGGCAATCACAGTTTTTCAATTTTAGCCATTATTAGGAAGACGCTGCTGCCCATTCCTTGATTTGTTTCCCTTTGTTGCCTCTTACAATACCCATGAAATGATATGCGGTAGTGGATATTCTTGCACAGTTACTACAAGGTTATTGTTATTGACTTGATATATTATGCTAGCAAAGTAATGTAAAATAAAGCAGCCTATATCCCAGAAGTGACGACTCCGTGGCGCAGTGGCTTAGCAATGAGTGGCTGCGCTGGGGGTCACGGGTTCGAATCCCGCACGGAACAAGTATTTGTATGGCCTACAAGTAGTTGTTCCGAGTCTGGATGTTCGTCCTTGTGCAATTTATGTTTGTAAACTGCCCCCACAATACAAGAGAAAATCTTAGTGTAGGGGTAACGTTTTTAAAAAAAAATTAGAAAAAAAAATTAGAAGTAAGGTACAGGCTACCTCTGAATTCTATGAAGCTTATGGAGCAACCAGCCTGCCACGCTGCTCTAGTTTATGTTGGCAGGTTTTATATAACGAAAAAGTTAATTTTTATAATATTTTTATACCTCTAACATACACATTGACAGTAAAGTAAAACATAGTGTTTTCTTATGATTATACTGCCAAGGTGTATGTTAAGGTAATTTACTTGCTGTATTATGCTAGTAAAGTAATATTAAATGAAGCTAGTACTTGGCACTGGCCTTTTCCGACTTCTAAGATGCATAGGGAGCAACTAACAGTTTGAGTTGGCAGAGTTAATATAACGTAAAAATGAAAGTCGCATATGGGGTGGTCGGGTGCCCGACTGCTTGAATTACTGTAGCACAATGACTAGTCCTATATTAGGAAATTATGATAGTAAGCTCTATTCTACTAAAGCATTATTATAGAAGGTATCCATGATGCATTAGCAGTATGATACTAGAGTTATGGGTTGAAGACACATATATTAAAGACATATAATAATAAGGTCTATGATACAAAATTATTACTATAAAAGATCTCTATGAAGTATTAGCATTACAATAGTGGAGTTGCGGGTTGAAGTCCCGAAGACATATGATAGTAAGGTCTATGATATAAAAGCAATACCATAGAAGGTCTCTATGATGAATTAGCATTACAAGAGCAGAGTTGTGGGTTGAAGCCCTATATATTAAAGACATATAATAGTAAGGTCTATGATATAAAAGCATTACTATAGAAATCTCTTTGAAGTATAAGCATTACAATACTAGGGTTGTGGGTTGAAGTACTATATATTAATAACTTATGATAGTAAGCTCTATTATACTAAAACATTATTATAGAAGGGCTCCTTGATGCATAAGCATTATGATAGTAGAGTTGTGGGTTGAAGCCCTATATATTAAAGACATATAATAGTAAGGTCTATGATATAAAAGCATTACTATAGAAATCTTTTTGAAGTATAAGCATTACAATACTAGAGTTGTGAGTTGAAGTACTATATATTAATAACTTATGATAGTAAGCTCTATTATACTAAAACATTATTATAGAAGGGCTCCTTGATGCATAAGCATTATGATAGTAGAGTTATGGGTTGAAGACCTATATATTAAAGACGTATAATAGTAAGGTCTTTGAAATAAAGCAAATATGTGGAAGGTCTCAAATAAGTAAAAGCATTATATTAATAAAAAAGAAGAAAACTCTTAGTGCCGGTGGTAAGCGGGTTTGTTGTAGCAATACGGCTTTCCTGTGGACATGGCACACCCATACCGTTTGTGGGCGGCGTCGTAGCGCAAAGCGATGCGTCGTCTATCTATCGGATTGGGATGAGTGTGTTTGGTAGCACTTTTAAGTATAACATCCAAACTCAACTTACGTCTTATTGTATTAGCACTATGATACATGGAGTTTTGTTCACTAACGTCTTAGCAGCGTGCTGCTATGATACGTTCTAGCACGTCTACGTACAGCACTGCGTCCCTACGATGGTTGTTTGGTGGGACGCTAGTCTCAATGGCGCTCTCTGCGTCTTGGTTTGATTCACACTTAAGTAGCTTTTCCCAAGTCGGGTCCCTTCATTAGGGGGCTGCAAACTGTCTGACCTCCATAATAATTTATATAACAACATAGTAATCTATCTCTGTAACTTTCCCACCTTTGAATGATTAAAGGAAACTTATTAGTGGATGAGACAAATATGATCGAAAATGCATTTACACAACGTCAGTTACAGAAACCCTTTCTGATGGCAAATTATTACTAGAATCTTATAACTCCCTTTTGACTATATCGGCCGTTCTATTGGTTGGTGAAGCATATGTGTCGTATCGCGAGTGGTAGCTGGAGGGAGGATATGAGGAGACTCTCAAGGCTGCAGCCGAAAGCCGCACGACGTGGGACCCCATTCCCTTGAGGTGAGCGGTAGACTTATGACACGCTCTGTGGCTAGTGACTGTGGTGATCGTGCAATTGATGGTGATGCCATACACTTACATTACGTCTGCAGGATCGGCGGTCTGGCATGTGGTGGCGCTCACGGGGAGGGGGGGGGTTGTATACGGCCAGTGTACCTATTTGCCTAAACTGTGTGACGTACATTCACTGAATGGCGTTTACACGCGTTGACATGCGACTACGCACTACCAAGAAACCAACCCCTTTTTTCTGGTTCACCAGTTATTCTGCTGTGGACTACAGTGCAGTTTCCGAATTAGCGTTCCCTACGGGGGGAGCTTATCAAAATAGTTGGCGGACACCGGGCACGCCGTGTGTGGAGCCGTGTGCCTCCCTCATATTTTTTTAAATAAATGAGGGAGATAGAAACTCTTGTATCGGGTATTTTGTAGTTATACATATTTTGTGACTTTACTAAGCGGAAAGAGATAAATAATAATCAATTAATAATGTTAACCTGATATAAGTGGAAGAACATAAAAATGTCCCTAATTTTTATGTTCTTATAACCTTTCTCGAGCCCTGTCACTTAGCTTATAAAGCACTACCAACAGCTTTCATTTGCTGTAGTGAATATGCATTCTTCCAAAAGACACATAAAATAACTAAGTTACTAAATAAATACTACGTAAATAGGGGTCCTAACTAAAACGATCACAGCAAAAATATTACAAACGGCCTATTATTAAACCTTTAGAAAGATCAGAACATATTTTATTTATCCTGATCACATACATATAATTAATTCCAAAAGAGTAAAGTAATTATAAATAAATAATTTAATATTTACTAAGGGGGGGGGGGGGGAGGAGCGTTACAGTATCAATAAGCGTAAGCTGTTGCAATAGTGTGCAGTTAAACGGCAAGGCGCTTACCGATTTAACCTCTAAATCCCCTAGCGGGCTCATGAGACCGCGGCCATATTCCGTCAAATCCCTAGCGGTCTCATGAGGTCGCACCCACCCACAGCACTTTAACCCATAAATACTTATATATAGAGACTACTTTTCTATGAAGAATTTTAGCATTATATAATCAATATGAAATACTCTGTCCTTTAGTGCAATAAAAAACTGTTATCCTATGAATATTTTTATAAAGAATACATACATTTTATACATAAAATCTCACAGCTGTCTCTTAGGGGGATAGGCAGAGACTACGGACATTAATTTTTCACGATCCTGACACACCTCTCTCGCCACCTTTTCATCCCCGTACCTACGCATGCATGCTCGTAGGTTAAGGGTACTCTTAATTTGGCCCATATATATGTTTTGGTATTTATTAGTTTTAATACATCCTCGCTACGTAAAACCGTGGTTGCAGTTATGTCGGCGGTGAGAGGCACCCCTCATTCGACGAAAGGTCGCTACTAGTTGTCGAACTGTGAAGAAGACCGCCACTAGAACGGATCCTTGCCGACATTTTGGTCCATACTCTTTCATCTAGGGCGTCTGTTACCGACGCTTTCGTTTACTTCTGCAACATTTTGCTTTGTCCCTCTCTCCTCGTTCATTCTTTGCACACGAACAAACCACCGAAGCATTCATTTCTTCATCCCTCAGCCCCTCAGACCACGGCGTTATTCCATCAAAATTTAAGCGGTCGGATTCGACAGCGGACATCCACAGCACTTTAAACGATTAAAACTTATATTTAGAGACTACTTTTCTGTGAAGAAATTTGGCATTATAGAATCAATATGAAATTTTTTATCCTCTACTGCAATAAAAAGTCAAGTTATCTAATGGACAATTATTAATAATCTACGTACATTTCGTATGCCATTTTCGCGTGAATGTTATTGTGTTGATTTTTGAATTTTTCTAATGTTTTATTAGTATTTTAGTATAGTGTTTTATTATAAAATTTTAATGAAAGTTTTTGTGTGAATATAATTTATCTTTTTATGTAAATAATTTCGAGTAATATATATTGAAATAATTTTGATTTTCACTCTGCCGACATTCGCGTGGTATGTTTTTTTTGTTATCAAAATACAATATTTTTTTGTAATTAAGTAAAACCTAACTTTTGTTTAGACCACAGGATAGAGAATTTTGTATAGATTTTATGATTCTAAACTCCTTCATAGAAAAGTAGTCACTAAATATAAGTTTTAATGGTTTTAAATGCTGTGGGTGAGTGCGGTCGCATGCGACCGCTCCGGATTTGCCAATCGCATGCGACTACATGGGATTTTAATGGCGCTTGAAGGGTGAAGTGAATGTAATGCACGTATATGCACTTCACCCTGCAAAGGAGGGCAGAGATGCGCGCGCAGTCACTTGCTATTGGCCGAGATTTACGGACGTTTGAAGGTACACTAGTCGCGAACACTAAGCCTATTGAATGATAAGTTTATGTTCACTGTTTAAAAATATGTAACAAATTTTACTGATTGCATGCACAATAAAAAGCGTCACCAAAATCGAAATGTAACAGTTGATAGTATGAAACTTTCTCGATACACTGACATAGGTTAATCTCATGTAAATAGACTTTATCCAGTATAATTAATTTTAACAATCGAACGATGACAAATAGCGACTATTGAGGTCAACAGTCTCGAACGTACTCAAAACTGAGTCACCATCACGGACAGAACTATTCGCAAGAATAATTCCCTCCGTGATGATGGCTCGGTCCCATTAGAGGCTGGCGCGATCATTTTCGAGCACGGCTTCCGGCAAGAACTTGTACGGTACTTACGGTACGGTAAATTCCGGTTCACGGGACCGTATTTCAGAGCAAGCTCCTGGTGGAGAATTCTGACTACTAAGTTGTGCTTGTGAAAGTACTCCGAGTTAGAAAGCGCCAAAAAATCGGAGATGATATGCCCAAGTGACTCACCGGGATGGCAAAAAGCTCGACAGATGTCGACGGTGCCATCCTTTATAATTATTTTTGGGGTATCTATTTAGTTTTGTCATCTGGTAGGTTTCTATATATATCAATAAAATAAAATAAATAAAAAAATAAATAAAGGTCCTACTGGATGGAAGCCCTCGACAGGGAGACAGAACGAACGAACAAAACGAGACGGATGATGCGAGCAGTATCGAGGAGCACCGCCATCTGCATTTGAGCCCGGAGCAAAGGCAAGAGGACAGAAAGGACAGAAATAATTTCAGCTGGCAGACCACCCCAAATGTCGGTCACATTCTAAGCCAGGACCAGATATTTTGTTTTCTAATCTAATTCGGCTTTCACTAGGTTCTCGTCATTTGGAATGGTAATGTCGACCAAAAATATCCTTATCCTATACCCGGTCTATCAGCACAATATCAGGCTTATTTGCAAGAATAGTCCTGGCTGAGATGATGGCCCGGTCCCCGTAGAGCCTAGGGTGGTCATTTTTGAACACGGCATCCGGCAAATAATTACGATAAGGGAGTGTCCGATCCACGAGACTGTATTTCAGAGCGAGTTCCTGGTGTAGAATTCTGGCTAAAAGGTTGTGGCTGTGCAGTGTGCATTACTCAGAGTTAGAAACCGCCGAATAATCGGAGATGACATGCCTAAAAGACTCACTGGGATGGCGACAAACTCGACAGATGTCGACGGTGCTATCCTTTATTGTTATAGGGTATCTATATAATTTTCTCACCTGGTTGGGTGCTATAAATATATAATTATAAACTAAAATGATAAGATAAATATACATAAATATCAATAAAATAAAATAAATACAAAAACTACATAAATAAATAAAACCCAACCAGATGGAGGCCCTCGGCAGGGGAGACCAAACGGCCGAGGGTTAGGGGGAAAGGGAAAGAAACCGGCGGACGATGCGGGCGGTATCGAGAAGCACCGCCTTCTGTATTTGAGCCCGGAGCGGTCCGTCACGGAGTCCAAGTCGCCTCAGATGACCCGAGAGGCTGACTGGGATTAGCCCATTCGCAGAGACGACTACAGGAATAATTTCGGTCGGCATACCACCCCACATGTCGGTCACCTCGTTAGCCAGGTCCAGATATTTTGTTCGTTTATCTGTTTCGGCTTTCACGAGGTTCTCCTCGTACGGAATGGTAATGTCGATCAAAAATATCCTTGACTGTGCCCGGTCCATCAGCACAATATCAGGCTTATTCGCAGAAATAGTCCTGTCTGTGATGATGGCCCGGTCCCAGTAGAGCCTGGCGCGATCATTTTCGAGCACGGCTTCCGGCAAGTACTTGTAATACGGCAATTTTCGGTCCACGAGACCGTATTTCAGAGCGAGCTCCTGGTGTAGAATTCTGGCTACTAGGTTGTGCCTGTGCAAGTACTCAGAGTTAGAAAGCGCCGAACAACCGGAGATGACATGCCTAAGTGACTCCCCGGGATGACAACTAGCTCGATAGATGTCTATTATTATTATTATTAATACAGGCTGTGCCACGCGTCGGTAGCCCTCTTTGTTAGAAGTTGGTTACAAGTGTCCACGGACAGCCCTTGCCATTTACTATTAGGTCCAGCTCCTTTCTCTCGTTGATCAAAATAAATATGGTAAGAGGTATAACTGTTACAGCTTCGTTCAACTATATAGTCTCCAGTAAAAGCTTTTACATGTTTATAAAGCGCTTTAAAATGTTACACGGTTTATGTTTTTGCGTAGAAATAAAGTCAAAGTAACTATTACCTGAGACATTGCGTTGAGATTATGTAGGTAACATTTGGACGTGTCTTGAATACAAAAGCGAAGCTGTTCTTTCATTGGTGTGCTATTTTCGCATATAAAAGTTCACAAGTGACGCAATGTAACATGACTTTTGCTTTTTATTATTTTTACGCTAACCAATTGAAGAAGCTTAGCTATAAGTACGATATTAAAATAAAATTAACCAGAAGAATAAACATAAAACTTAAGTGACTAACACTCACATTTTGTTAAAGTGACTTTTTTCTACAATGGCTCTCTATCTGTTCAAGTTTCATTCATTACAATCGGTTCTAACATTCTAAAGATAAGCAAGGACAGATAAACATAGAGACAGACAAAAATTTTAAAAGTGATTATTCACGTTTTAATGTCATGCAAAAAATCTGAAAGCCCCCTCAGCTGAATAAAAAACACTTATTTCGATATTACAGATAGATATTTAAATTTAATCAATGTTTACATAAAAAAACAGTTTATCCCGTAAAGGATGGTGTTGTTGCTTATGTTAATTGTGGTAGATGCCTACGAACCTGCCCCAAGTGATGGATTTTTTTGTAAAGTTAAGCTTCAGTAATATAATGTTTAACCAATATATAACATTTCAGTGTCATAAGCCTTGTCCAAGTCCATAAATGCACAAAAAACTTTCTGGTTTTTGGCCAAAAACTTCTCCGCAATCATGCGCATGGAAAAGACTTGATCTGTACACCCTATTCCCTTTCTAAAAACCGCTTGCACATCCCATATTTTTCCATCAGTTTCTTTCATAACTCTTTCAATTAACACCTTAGCATACAGTTTACCCGAAATACTAAGCAAGCTGATACCACGGTAGTTTTTGTAGTCCTACTGTGACCCTTTTTCTTTATATATTGGTACTATAACTACTTTACACCAGTCATCTGGTACCCGATTTAATTCCCAACATAAATTAAACAAGGTGTACAGCAGGCCTGCCACCACTCCCTCTCCAGCCCTCAGCATCTCGAGTGATACTCTATCATATCCAGCTGCCTTACCCGCTTTCATGCTTTTCATTGCTTGCATTATTTCATCTACACTTATCTCCACACCCCTTTCCACTTCTTTCGGAATTTCTAGTTCATTTAATTCAGACGACTCTTCACTCATAAACACGCTTTCAAAGTATTCCTTCCATCTGTTTAAATTCGAACTTAGACTTCATCATTTAGAATACAACCGTTCTCGTCTCTTATAGCATTAATTATAGGCTGCTTTGTATTTCCCCTGGCAGTTCTTACGAGTTTCCAGAACATTTTTATATTACCCTGGAAATTATCAGATATCCTTCTATCATTCTTATCCGTTCCTTCTTTCTTTTTCCTTTCAACTACTTCTTTTACTCTCTTATTTAGACTTCTAAATTCTGCCTTTTTTCTTTCAATCTCATCATTCATACCAGGAGAATTACCAGCTTTGGTTGCTAGTAAATCTAACCATCTTTCTTCTTTGATTCAACTTCCACCCGTACTCATCATTCTACCACAACGTATTACTTTTCCTTTCATTTGTTCTCTTACTTACCTGCTGCATGCACCTGCACCTGCTGCATGCACCTGCATGGCTGCATCCACCAAACTTTTCTTAATATTATCCCACACTCTTTTATATTCCCATTATCTTACACAATACGTGGCCTAGGGAACCTCTACCAGCTATCTCTTCCGTCTCTACACAGGGAGCATGACTCACTAGCCCATGCCGCAAAGGACAAATCCCATCTACTGGACTCTCTCTTTGCGTCCAACTCGACTCTTGATGACCGCCGACCATCCCGTAAAGGATGGTGTTGTTGCTTATGTCAAACAGCAGATTGTGGTAGATGCCTACGAACCTGCCCCAAGTGATGGATTTTTTTGTAAAGTTAAGCTTCAGTAATATAATGTAGTTTATTCGTATAGATTACCCTATTTCAATAATCCCTAAACAATTTGGACGCTCTAATTGCTATATTATGTAACATTGATTGTACAAATATTATTCTCACAGGTTATATTAATCAGGATGTCTTACTGACATCCAATTTCGTTACTCAATAAATTAGTATGCTCGCATTGGGATGAGACTCTCGCGTCCATAGGCTTCGACCACCTAACCATAGGCCCACCCTACACGTGTACCCCGGGTGGTGCTAAACGAGCGTTAAAGCCGAAAAAATAGAATCGGCTCCTCGCCGCATGGTAGCGGCATAAAATCTACCACCACCTCTTGTTCGCACCATGAGTCAGGAAGTAAAAGAAATGGCCCCGAGTTCCCGGCGCCTCTTTAATGCGGCAGGGGTGCGAAGAATCTCTAGGAGAAAAACCTGATTAATATAACCTGTTTAATATAACTGACTAATAAACCTGATTAATATAACCTGTGAGAATAATATTTGTAAAATCAATGTTACATAACATAGCAATTAGAGCGTCCAAATTGTTTAGGGATTATTGAAATAGGGTAATCTATACGAATAAACTACATTATATTACTGATGCTTAACTTTACAAAAAAATCCATCACTTGGGGCAGGTTCGTAGGTATCTACCACAATCTGCTGTTTAACATAAGCAACAACACCATCCTTTACGGGATGGTCGGCGGTCATCAAGAGTCGAGTTGGACGCAAAGACAGAGTCCAGTAGATGGGATTTGTCCTTTGCGGCATGGGCTAGTGAGTCATGCTCCCTGTGTAGAGACGGAAGAGATAGCTGGTAGAGGTTCCCTAGGACATCCTTGGCGAAAAAGCAGAATGCACATATTCTCGGAAGAAGATGAACAAGTTTTTCGCCAATTCTGCAGATGTGCTCTGACTTTGCCTTGACAATGACATTTTTGAAAGACTTGGAAGCAAAATTATACTTATTTTTAAGAAGGCTGGTATTTACATCCCGATAAGTAGAAGCCCGAGCCCAGGCATGCTATCCAGTTGTCACCGTAATATTGTATTCGGTTTCCCATGTTTAACCCATTTTTATATATTATGTTACAATAGTTTTATTTTTATTTTTTCGAAAACAGTGCATTAACAGTCAGAAAGATAAGCAGTCACCCATTAAGTCAATGTCGAATTAATCTACCACCTCCTTAAAAACTAGGTTTATAGTGTTTCCTCTTGGAGCTGATATATTTAAGCTAATGTTGGAGTTCACCGGATAAATGTACTATGAAGAGCCACCCCGCAGCTGTATTATGGTTGTAGCAAGAATAGGTTGGTTCGACCGAGGAAGGACCACGCTCTCAGAGACCCTTTTTAGTAAAAACGAGGAATCTCATCTTAGTCCTCAGGGGTGATAACGCAGCTGTGTTTTGATTCTAAATCGAGGATAAATTCAGATGTTAATGGGCCACACATTATACCACACATATACGAGTACTTACCATCAAGTGGACTGTGTGCTCGTTATTCACCCTTATTCTATAAAAATTACCAAATAACACTGACCAAGAGAAATTAAGAAAAGCAGTCCTCACATAAGTCAATGTTGATAATTTTCATTGACTGTCCTTGGGATTTATTAACGGTCATGGTAAAGCACAACTTGGAAGAAATTGTATTGTTTTACTCGAACAGACGATAGTCTTATCAAAATGAAACTAAGGTTTCGCAACCGCACCAAGTGATTATGTTCCAGAAACAATTTACAGATATATTTTACTTGCAGTTTAGTTCCTTTGCTTTAATTTTAAGAATAAGTGTTTTTGTTAGTGTTAGCTGTTTGAATAACAACTTGTTTGTCGAAGAGTTTAACAATAAATAATTTACTCTCGATCACTTGCGTGATTTTTTAACTCCGCCATAACTTGGAGTAGTCATAACACTAAACATATATGAAATTCAAATGGAATTCAAGAGGAATTGACTGATATTTTAACGAAAAAACTAAAAGACAACTTTTTCAGAACATAATTATAACACACAATAAATATTTTCAAAATACAATATAAAATGTTGCAGATCAATTTTTGTAAATTTTTGGTCAGTGATCAGCAGCGTATGCTTTCACGAAGTGTTTTTTTTGCGCCTAATAGGAAGATCTGACCCAGCAGCAACATATTATTTTTAACAGGGATATACTATTATGAACTTGATCTATCAATAAATACTACTAATTAGGTGCGTATTATTTTAATTTATTTATTTAGTTCAAAATTTTTGTTTTTATTTTTTTTAGTACCGAAAATTTATTTCCAATAAGTAGTGTTAATTGATAGATCAATTGCAAAATAAGTTAATGTAAAATATATATATATATAACATTTCAGTGCCATAGGCTTTTACTTCGTTTACCTCTTACGCCCGTTATTTTCCAGTATATGATACTTAGTGTTAAATATAAAAAATAACTGGTAAAATATAGATTATTTTGGATCAAACATCTTTCAGCCGCAACCGAACGCACATTACATTATTATATTATTTACTTTTTATCTCTGTTTTAAGGATAAACACCAAATTTGATGGTATTAACTCAAAAAATAATTAACCTAAATAACTGGTACAATATAGATTATTTTGGATTAAACATCTCTCAGCCGCAACCGAACGCGCATTACATTATTATATTATTTATTTGTTTTTTATCTTTGTTTTAAGGCTTAACACCAAATTTGATGGTATTAACTCAAAAAACACGAAACTTCAATTTTATAAACTTTTATCTCCCTTATTTTATCCATTTTTGTAATTTTCTAAAGTATTTGGAACACATATTTTAGTGCTCCGCCCATCAAAAGATGATAACGAAACCCGTAAAGATATTCTTTATTATCCGTTGTGCATCCATCAAGACCCTTTTTATCAGAAACGGGTATCAAGTTAAAATTAAACCAAATACTAAGGTAGCTCGGTCCCCTGGAGGCGTTAAAAATTTGAATTTCTATATCAAAAGAAACAACCATTTGTCTCATATTTTAATACTACTCGGCATGTAGTGGCAGTGTAGGTATATCCACTACTCCATATCATCCCATGGATGTCGTAAGAGGCGAAAGAGGGTAACAGGAGATCGGCAACAGCGTCTCTCTAATAACGACTAAAAATAAAAATAAATTATGGTTGCCAATCCGCTTGCCAAGAGTGGCAACTGAAGAAAATATCCCCCCTATGGGGTAATCTAAGAGGACGATGCTATGTTTAGCAGTGGACTTTAATAGGCTTACGGTAATCTATTATTTACTTATTTGTAACACAAAAATGTTCAAATGCGGACTTAACGCCTTAAGGAGTTCTCTTCTAATCAACCTATATAGAATCTATGCCGGAGGCATATGTTGAGCAGTGAACTTTTAATAGGCTATAATGAACGAATGAATGAATTCAGAGACTTGCACACTCACTCATGAAAATACGAGTACCCACAGGGTATTTACTTCTGGTTGACCCAGAATCATGAAGTTTGGTAAGAAAAAAGTTCGCACAGCTTAAGTGAAGGAAGAAAGCTGAAAAAAGTAAGTTTTTTATTATAATTAGAAACTTATGTATACTCGTAATGTGTAGTTGGAGCAACCACCGCCCTATACAAAATTAAGTTAGTCCATCAATCCGACTTTGAAATTTCGCTAGAACATTGTTGGGCATTTACATTATCTATATCTATAAGATTATAAAAATCTACACCATAATAATTATTTTCGGAATCCTCCGGGCGGCCAGTTCGACTCACAGTTGTCCAGTTTTACTTTTCGTTCGTTAGAATTTCTGATTGACTGACTTACTAAATGTTTTTATGCAGATTAGTTTCTTTATAGGTCTATGCGACAACTATAAGTACAAATAAATCATCATCACTTATTGTAACAAAAGTACAAAGTACTAATTCCTCGCGAACGAAGTCGCGGGATCAGCTAGTTTAAAATTAAAATAAAAGAGGATGTGTTCTTTAATACAGATAAAAATAGAAGGAATAAATGAAAACGTTTTTTTTAAATTTATTCAGGACAACAAACAATTACATAATAATGCTTAAACCAAATAACATTTTATAAATAATATTAGTCATTATGTAACCAGCACCGTTATCCACAAAGTAATATTAAATTGGTAACAGTAAATAATAAATGCACAATAAACAGAGTATAAGTGAAAAAGGGAAAATAAAATAAAATTGACAGTACTCAGTAACATAAAAATCAAAATGAGACAAAAGGAAAAAAATAATTAAAAAAAAATTGCTAGCAGTACAAATTTATCTTGTAAAATATTTAAAGATACTATTGAATATCTACTAACTTTCTTAGAACGTTCTTGCGAAATTGTAACTGTGATGAAGTGAATAGATCAATATTTGAAAAACGACCTTTTACGAACATTGTAGGATTCAATACCTTGATATTCTCATATAATGATTATTGGCAACCTGTTACCCGGAATTTGTTTGACATAGGATCTTTGATAAAAGGGAAAATTTGACACGCTTCAAAGGCCGCCAAGCATAAAAAATATCTTTTATTCATTGGTTTTTTATTAACATTAACTGTGTCCTTGAAAAACTTAATTGCTTATTATCCCTATCGCATATGCAATAAGTATTGTTGTTTTCATCTGTAATTGAGGTGACAAGGTTTACTTCGTTGGAGCAACGAATAAATACTATATATATATATATATATATATATATATATATATATATATATATATATATATATATATATATATATAGATTATATATAGTGATTAGACAATAACGAATATATTTTTATTATATTTGTTCCATCCTAGCCTTCCAAACGTCCACTGCTGAACATTGGCCTCCCCTTTAAATTGCCCTGTGGGGGGAATATTTGCCATACTTGCCCAGTTTGGCAGATTTTTTGGGTTGGTGACCGCAATTATTTTTATTTTGAGTTGATACCAGGAACATGCCTCTGCCAATCACTTGTTTTATTTCCCTCTGTGATGAGATTGTGTGGGGTAGTTGATACATATGATAGGTATTATTACACCACGACTACACGGTTATTTATCTTTATTAATTTAAAGTAACTACTCTTGTTATATTAAATCATTACTTTAAAGATGGTTGCAGATATTTATCACTTATTCTGCTAAGTCGTTCCTGTAATGAGATTCCCTTTTTAATGGCCCGCAATATTGAGATGAGTGAGGCTACGGATTCTACGATAATAGCCATTACTGTGTATCTAAAAGGCTATAGAATTTTCTTTTTAGTAATACAAATATTTTTTGTTGACTTAATGAATAGAAACTGGGCCTATATTATAAAAGTTATCTCAATAAAATCTTATATACAGAATCGAAATTACGAGTATGTTCTAAATGCCATTGCCGAATAAGACCACCCAATAAATTGCCGGACATTTACTATAGTTGACACACTTTGTTAGGAGGTGAGCAAGGTGTTGCTGCCCACCGTCTCTACACGGTTAGTAAGTTATAAAAATTGCTAAGATTTCATTCTTACTGTACAAATCTTATTTTGAAAAAAGGATTTTGCAGTAACTTACACTTACTCTAGTAACTTACTCCTTTACTGTTTCATAGAATTAAACTAACTTGTTTAACGGCGGACATAAAACGTCTGCATCCATGCAATGCTATTATGTTAATGTCAAAGCTGTCAAAGTCTGAATCAATATCAACTTCTTGGCGTTTTATGATTTAGCGCGCATTAATTAATTTTCTCATATGTGAGCGTCGTCCTTCACACACCAAATTGAAAATATGTCTACTTGATTAGGTGAACATCATACATTGAATATACAGTCTAAGCTAGTCAGGCTGATTAGTGTGATTTAAATTTGACTTAAAATGCGCAGTGAAATGTGCCCAATAACATTTTCCTTCTGTCAATAATAAGAGGAAGACACTATTTTCAGGCAAGTACATAGGTAAACAAAAACTATTGAAGATAAACTTTTAGCTTGTACATATCTAATTAATGGTAACCATTTCTGGTGAGTGGTTACCACTATCATCATATACCTCTTCATGCACCTTCATAGCTAGACTTTTAAAATGTGTACAGTCTGTGACTCCAATCGCATCCAGGAATGACTGTGTAGCACTTCAAAATTTTTTTAGATACTTGAAATTTCATGGGTCGTAGGAAATGTTATATATTTTCTATATTACAATAAACTTAGGATAGTAAATTATACGCCAGTATATTCTTAGTCTATGAGTGATACACTAACCTCAAAGTAATTACCAGCATAGAGAGGACCTTAAAAACAACAAAACCATTACATGTAACCGAAGTCTTTATGCGTATGACATTTCCTACAGGATACAAAAGATAGTTATATGAAAGATAGTTATATGTCACCGCCTCTCCTTTACAAGTTGTAGACGTTTTTTAGCTTTTTATATACCATAGACAATTCTAGTGATGGTAACTATAGAAAAGAACACCCTCATCGATATACTCGTTTTATCTATTGCATTTAATACACACATTTCAATACATTTTAATAATACTGCTTAACGTTTTCAATAAATATTAAATTCGGATACCAACTAAGGGAAGACCTACGGACGAAGTGTTCAGCAATGGAACTTAAAAACTTATGATTTAAAATAAATTTTGCTAAATTTTGTTTCAATTTGGGTGAATTTTGTAATTCAGATCGATCGTGCTACAAAGTTAAAATATGTCATAAAACCCGCTAAGAAAAATTCTGTTTGCCAAATTTGGCTACGCTTTTTCATGAGCTTCACATAAGTTAGGTGTGAGAAAAATAACACAAAGTAAAAATTCAAACTAAATAATTATACGCTCTTTAAAAATAAAATAAAACCAATTTAACCGTATTGAAATAACTTTTAAATTGTTTATTGTATCATATCTATATTGCTCATTTTATTTAGTAAAATCTTTATACATGCCACAGTTTCTCAAATCGTCCAAGGTTAACTGGTAGAGAATGCTATAAGATAATAAGTCGGCATTTTATATCCCTCGTTATAAGGTGTGTAAAAAGATGAAATAAAATAAAGGGTATCCGTGACAAGAAGCTGGCTGTGACAAAACATGTAAATACTATAAAAAGCCTGTATTGTAGTATAAAAGCCTAAATCATGCATCAAAAGTATTTATTACGCTTTACTTACTAAACTTACGAAAATTGACGTAAGATAAGATGTTGGTGTTTAATAAAGATAACACTTACCTAGATTCTCCGGTTTTACTATCTGCAGTAAACATTCACGTACCTAAGAAACGCATAAGACATACCCCACTATTTGTCCCCAAATTCAGAAATTACAATTACGCAATGCTCTCACTTTTGTCTAGTATTTTGCTCAATATATTATAAAAAAAAAACATCAAACCTTGATATAAATACTTTAAAAGTACAATAATAAAATCCAATATAAAGTTCTCAAGCTCCTGCAATAAATAACTTATCTAATTGTATTATGTGCTTTTTATTAGAAAATTAAAGGATGTTTATCTTTTATATTTATATATTGGATGATTTTTTTACAGGCAGGAAAAAAATGAGCTGTTACAGTTGACCGTAATAGAAGCCTATGGCACTGATATTTTACAATTTTACTTTTATTTTTCATTAATTTATTATGAAATTGATCAATCAATAAATACTACTAGTACACACACAAAATCTGCATCTTAGTTTTAGATTGCTTGTTGCACTTTTGGTGTCAACCTTTCTTTTGTATAAAGATATTTATTGTAGGAGATGATTTTCAAAATTTAAACAAACATTTTTATAATTGGTTGTTATAACTATTTATGAGTTATTTTTATGGTACATTCATAAGAGCTGTTGGTTACATAATAAAATATTTTATTGATTTATTTAATTTAATAATAATTATAAATTAAATGAACAACGTTAATGTAAAATTTATTAATTACTCGACAACACCTATCAGGTCCAGATTTTGTAATTTTTTTTATTTTTCGTATTACACCGATTAGAATTGTGAATTCGAGTAATTTTAGCTTTTAACCCTTCGATTTTATTCGAAGAGGTTTTCTTCCGCTCCCTCTAACAAATGTATCTATGCTTGTCTTTCTTTTTATATGTACACCTTCTCATTCTAACAATAAACTGTCTCTTTATGAAAGTGCTTAAGCCATAATTGTTTTTAATTCTCTTATTTCGTATTACGTAGTCGATTACTACGTAATACATGACTCTAAGTTAATACAACACATTCATACATTGTTTTTGTAACATTCACTCCCTGTCTTTTGTGTGAACCGTGGCAGCTCAGATGGTTAACGCTCGCTGTAAATATAACAGAACGCGAGTAACCCGGATTCGATTCCCACCGGCACTAATGATTTGTTAATAAATAATGAAATTGTTAATTGCAATTTTAAGTGCTGATTTACCACGTGCTCGGCGGTGAAGGAATATATCGTGAGGAAACCTGCATGTCTGAGGAATAAGAAAAAAAAATATTTCGCAGACATGTGAAGTTCGCTAACACGCAGCAGCGGCAGCGCGGCGGACACTTCCTTGCCCTAAACTCCAAACAGACGATGAACTCTATAAAATTGAAACGAAGCATTATTTTATAAATAATTTATATTCAAAGCAACAGTTCACAGTTTGTCGTAAGAAATTTAGATTTATGAAGGTGACGTCCCCAAGACATAACTCTGTCCCGTAGCTACTTTAGCCCATTAACGCCCAAAATAAAACTATTGTTATTTTTTTCATTTTATTATATTTTATTGCTTTAATAGTACCTATATAAAACATTTATAAGAAAAAATTAAAAAATAACTGTTTTTTTTTTTTTTTTTGCGCCCGAAGCAATTAAAGGGCTACCCTGTACGTAGGGAGGCGGAAAATGCATTACGCATACCACGATAGCCGGTCTATCGTGGTTATGGGGGACTCACTGTCCTACCGGGGACCCTAAGTGATACCCCCTAAAAACCGCCTTTAGGGACAGGCAACCGGCTGATTAAGCTCTATTGTGCCTTATCATGAGCGACCCTCTTTTGGGAAAAGAGGGCGCAGGCGGCTAAGTGCCGCTGAGGGAGTGCCTACGAAGGCAAATTAATGTCAGATATTACAATAATTTTATTTAATTAGAGTTGGCCTGAGCTGCCAGGAGACAGTTCAGGTCGTTTGAAAGTTTATTAGGCGGGTCCGAGAGAGAGTTTCTCGGCCTGCGGACACGATAGCGAGAGGGGGGTGGGGCTGCATAAGAAGCTGCCTCACGAATTAAGTGGTTTGGGTGCGACTCTGAGGCTTTGAAGAAGTTCTCAGAGAGTTTTTTAAGAAATTGTTGAATTGTTGGGAGCTCTAAGTCCCGATGAAGGTCGGCATTGCGGACGTACCACGGTGCGTTCGCAGCTCGACGACAGAATAGGTTCTGAACTATTTGGAGTTCATTTAAAATGTTAGGGTTTGCGTGGGCAAAGACGGGGCCCGCGTAGGACATGACTGGTCGTATACATACCTTATAGAGTGTACGCTTGTTTCGAAGGGACATTTTACTGTGTCGGCCCAACATACTGTTGAGCCTACTCAGATAAAAACGTGCGTGACGGGTTACTCTTTTGACGTGGGGCTTGAAAGTGAGCCCTGTGTCTAGAGTGACACCTAAATATTTGGCGGACGTATGCCAGGGGACAGGGGTCCCTAGCATACGTATTGGTGGAGTGTTTTTGAGACGGCGTCGTTTATAATCGAAGTGAACGGCGGAGCTCTTCTCCGGGTTCACATCGATGCGCCATTTTTTGAACCAAGCTCCTAGGTCATCAACTGACTTTTGGATCTTGTTCCGTATGGCAGTGTCGTCTGCAAAGAGGGAGAGTTGAACACCTTTCGACGGGATGGGAATGTCGTTGGTGAATATGATGTACAGCAGAGGAGCAAGTACTGAGCCCTGAGGGACACCAGCCTTGATAGTTCGCTGTGAAGAGAGCGTGCCTTCGTGTCTGAAACGAAAGGTACGATGTTTTAAATAGGAGGCCACGAGACGAACTAGACGATCGGGGAGACCTATTTTATAGAGCTTGTAGATAAGGCCTGTGTGCCAGACTCTATCGAAAGCTTTGGCTATATCGAAAAAGACCGCGATGGTCTTATGACGACGAGGATAGAAACCGCTGAGGATATATTCCACAATGCGGTGAACTTGTTGGGGACATGAGTGTTTGGCTCGGAAGCCGAATTGATGGGGAATGATAAGAGGGTCGCCGTCTGTGGGAAACAGGTAGCGCCTCATACGACTTTGGATGACTCTTTCGAAGAGCTTGCCCATTGCCTTGAGGAGGCTAATGGGGCGATGGCTGGAGGGGGAGGTTGAGAGGCTTGCCTGGCTTGGGAATTCCAATCACAGTAGCCTCTTTCCACGTAGTGGGAAAATAACTAAGGTTGAAGCAGGCGTTGAAGATAATAGATAAAAGGGTTAACACCTGCTCGGGAAAGTGTTTTAGGGCTTGATTGGAGATGCCATCCGCGCCCGGAGCCTTTTTAGGCTTAAGTCCTTTGATGAGGGATGAGATCTCATCATTGGACACAGAGATAGGTTCAGAGGCCGTGGGGGGTGAGCTCCGGCGGCGGGCCTCATCCTCCACTGCCTGGACGTGTGAGGGGTCGACGGGTTGAGAACTGGGAGAGCATTGAGCGGCAATGCTATCTGCAAAGCACTCAGCCTTTTCCTCGTCCTCGAAGGCAACCGTGCCGTCGGGACGGGAGAGAGGGGGAGTGTGGGTGATAGCGTCTATGCGGAGGGCTCTAGCCATCTGATAGTACGCTGTGTGAGATGGAGAGATATTCTCCATGAGCTTACTCTTTTCGAGATCTTGAAATTCAGAGAGGCGGAAGCGGAGTTTTCGTTGAAGACGATTGGCCGCGCGCCTATATTCGGGGGTGGGATATTTTGCTGCTCTCCGGAAAGCAGCTTTTTTGGCTTTTATTAGGTTGCTAATATGTAAGGGAAGCCCACTATTGTTAGCAACCGGGACGACCCTTTCTTTCTCCTCAAGGGAGGATTTAATAAGGGTGGAGAGTGAGTCGACCGCGGTGTCGATTTTTTCGGGACTATCTAAGTCCGACGATAGGGAGATGGTAGAGTCCTGTGAGTCCAGAGCTTTAGCTAGGGACTCTTTGAATCCCTTCCAGTTAGTGAAGGTTTTCGTGTGTGTTGGGGGAGGTGGCTGATGGCCAAGAATGAGGGAGACCGGTCGGTGATCTGATCCTAGATCGTCTAGTGTCTCGATTGCTCCGAGGTTGAGAGAAACTCCTTGGAGTAACGCAAAATCTAACACATCGGGGGCGTGATCGGTGTTATCGGGGAAGTGAGTAACACCGAGAGGACTATGGACGGTAATATCAAGAGACTGCGTGATATCGAGCAGTATCTTGCCACTAGGGGACGTAGTGCGGCATGTCCATTCAGTATGCTTGGAGTTAAAATCTCCAAACATAATGACTGAGTTGCCTAAAGATAAAATGGCCTCAAAATCCTTTTTGAGGGGATAGGTTCCTGAAGGGATGTAACAGGAGGCTATGAGGATGGACTGATGTCCAGTCATAGCTAGCCTGCATACCGTGGCTTCCATGTTGGTAAGCTGCGGAGTAGAAATGGGCGAGCAATGAAGTGTCTTCTTGTAATAGATGGCCGTTCCGCCGCCTCGGCGGTCGGGTCTGTCGTTACGAAGAAGAGAGAAGTTTTTAATAGAAAGGCCTCTAGTGTCCTTAGCTTTGAGATTAGTTTCCTGTAGGAGGAGGAAATCGACTTCACGATTCCGAAGAAAGAGCTTGAGCTCTGGGAGGTTATTTCGCAAGCCGCGAATATTAAATGATACAAGCGATAAACCCTTAGGTTTGATACGACCGTGAGATCTAGGTAGGTTAATTCTCTCAGTCATTGAAGTTAAGTTAATTAAGTTAACCTAACTTACAACGCTAACAAAAGGTTATTGTGCTCCGCAAGAACGAGGAGACGTTCTTGGGGGGACTTGGCCGCGCGCAGTTTGCGTGATACAACTGTTATTTCCCTAACGTCGATATTCCTAATAGCGGAATATAGCGTGTTGTAGTCGTCGATTGTGGGCTCTGCTTCATGAGCGTACGAGGTTGCCCTCGGTGGGTCTGCCTTTTTGGGCCCCCAGGGAAAGACTGGAGGCTGCATTGGCTTGGAGAAGCCCGGAGGGGGGCCGAATTATGCCCTGAGGGGGCCTAGGGGGACCCTGAGGGGGCCTAGGGGGACCCTGAGAGGGTCGAGAGAAGCCCTGGATAGGCTGAGAGGGGCCCTGACGGGGCCGTTGATGGAGGGCTGGGAAAGTGCGGTCATTCACCGGCGGTGGAGCTTTCCTACTGGGGCGAGGTTGAGGTGCGCGTGGGCAACCCTTGTAGTTCGCCGGGTGTCCTGTCTGGTTGCACAGGACACAGGCGGGCGGGGATTCGGCGTCTTTGGGCCGGGGACACTCTTTAGTGTTGTGTGGCTCCAGGCACTTCACACACCTGGGTGGGGCGGAGCAGTTGGCCGCCGCGTGACCATAAAGTTGGCAGCGGTGGCACTGCGCCGGGAAACCGGGCCTATGTGGGGGCTATACCTTCACCCTTGACAGGCCGCACACTGTGCGCACCTGCCGGAAGATGGCTTTAGCCTCCGGCACGTTGGACAAGATTACGAGGGCAAGGTTGTATCTCTTGCCCGTACGGTTGTGCATTTTGTGCACTGCTTCCACTGGGAAACCTTGGGACTTAAGGTCCTCGAGGATTTCCTCATTGGAGAACTCAAAGGGGACGCCTCGGATGACGGCCCTGACTTTACGCTCTTCAGGGAGAGCGTAAGTGTGGTATGAGATGCGCTCGGCTGTGAATAGCCGGGTGATTGCGCGGAAGTCCTCGATCGAGGTAGGGATTATTTTGATTGCCTCCCCGAGGTTGACTGCATGATCGTATTTGATGCCTGCGTCGTAGCAGGTCTTAGACAGTTGGGTGAACTTTGCCTTGTCTCTTAGGAAGACAGGGGGCGGGACTTGCTTCTTCGCCAGCACTGGAGCACAACGAGAGGCTGGTTTAGATGGAGTGGGTATGTCTAGTGACATCAGTGGGACGGGTGCAGCGTCAAGGGCTGCGGAGGTTGAAGGAGCGGCAGGGGCCGCTGAAGTAGGGGGGGTGCGTTTCAACGCGGCGCGCTTTCCGTTGCGCTTGGAGGTGACGGTGGTGAAGTTTGACTCACCGGTTCCGTCAGAGTCAGAGGACTCCGATGAACCGGAGCCTAGGGTAGTGGCGGGCCTCTTCCGGGAGGTAGACGCCGAGGATTCGGAGCATGCGTACTCCATTTCTAAGGGGGGCAGATTCGAGTTGGGCAAAAGAGTTCCTCGTTTCGAGGTAAGATGCGATTACCGGCGGCGGGAGGTGTGCCTGAGGGGCAGGGGTGGGAGCCTGGGCGGCGATGGTGGCGATGGCGGCGAGGACCGTCTCATTGCCACTTAACCCATATTGGGTAATGAGGGCGGCTAGGGACTCAGTAAAACTGGAGTTGGCCATTTTAGGATAAGAAGCTAAAGGTGAGAGAGTAAAGATGAGGAGGACGGGTCCCTGCTCTCGATAGAACAGGGACTAGAACGCGGGACGCACTACAACATACTATGCACGTAATAGTAACAGTAAAAATGCAAGAAAACACAAGAAAATAGAAAACAGTAAAAAAAAAAAAAATGATAATGAAAATGAAATGAAATGACAAGTGAAAATGAAGAATGAAATGAAAAGCGGAAGTCAGTCAGACCTCCCTGCCCGAAGACAGGGGGGCAAGAGCTGTAGCAAAAAAGTGACTCACCGGCAGCCTCGACGCTGTTCCGCGTGAGCAGGACAGCGGAGGCGCGTGAGAGCGCGACAGCACTACCGTACTGTACGGGAGCGCGGACCACCAGGAGGCGACCGTCCGAGAGCGGTGCCGCCGGCGGACTGAGCACTGCGTCGGCGCTGTACAGCGCGAGCGGGACAGCGGGGGCGCGAGAGCGGGGAGCACTACCGTACAGGAACGAAAGCGCGGACTACCTGGATGCAACCGCTCGGAAGCGATGCCACAGGCGGAATGAAAAATAACTGTGTCACATCGCACTTATAAGGGTGTATACAGGCGAGTACAGTGGGCGGATCAAGAGTGAAATTCTCCGAAAGAACTTCGCTCTACGCATAACTTTTTAGGCAGGTCTTGCAACGCCATCGGACGCGACTGTGACATACAGCACAACGCAGCGGATTTTGGATGCGCTGTGGGTTGTAGCCGTAATTTTTTTTGTCTAACCCAACCGCTGTTGAGCCTGAAGGACGGGATTTAGACTTTGTTTACTGCAGGTAAGCGCGCGCAATAATTCTTCGAAAGGACAATTAGTCCATGTATGTCACAGTCGTATTTTCTGCTGACTTGCTCAGTAAAACATGCAGTCTCCAAGCGTTAGAGATAGACATATCCAGTAAATAGATAAATATTACCCACCACCACTTCTTTCCTCTTATCGAAACTCGGTGCAGACTTATGGAATATGGTCCATCTGATCTACACCACCCATTCCTTTGTTGTAATTCACGAATAGTCCTGGTATATTCACATTTACTTTTTGTCTTCTTGTACTGCACCACCTCCTTACTTTTGCTATAGGTTCAATTTTGTCAAAATTGGTACCCATAGTGACAACGTTGTTGTCTTTCCAGCGTACAATCGCAATTTCATTTCTTGTATCAAAGCGATAGTCATATTCTGCTCTGGGTTGCTTTTTATTTCTTTTACAGAAAGAAGTTTTTTTGTTCTATTATCACGAATTGTACCAGTCGCTCTAGTTCCTTGAAGACGAAAATCATGCGGTAATTGGTAATTCGTGAAAAAGTTATCAAAATACACGATATGTTCTTTACTATCTTATATGGGCATTTTTGCGAGTAAAATTTTTGCCACTCTTGCGCCAAGACTATCTGACGAAGCGTTTGCAGATTTGCCACAGTAAATATCAAAAGTATAACAGTAACCGTCTGAACTAGTTGCGACCCAGATTTTGTATCCGAACCGTACGGGTTTTCCTCTAATAAATTGTTTAGCTGGATGGAAACCGAAATATTTTATCATAGACTCGTCCATAGATAAATTTTCGTGTAAAACTCCCCACTGACAAAAGTTTCGCTGAATCAAATCGCACAACGGTCTCAATTTGAACATCTTGTCGGTTCTATTATTTGCTAAAGAATTATCAACAAGGTCTAAGTATCGCTTTATATCTGTAAATCTATTTCGAGACTTGCAACTCGCCACTAACTGAATCTTCATCTAAACTCCAATACGCACGTTCAGATGGTAGTTGATGGTAGCCAGTAAGAATCAATATACCCAAAAATTTTTTCAAGTCAGAGATGTCCAGCTCAAAATTGTGCTTATTATTTTGACCAGCGTACAATCAGGTCATCAAACCAGTCATCAAACATTTTTTCAAACAGCATAACTGAACTATAATCTTTTAAGCTTTCTATTATACTTTGTTGTCGGTTTTGTAATATATCTGTAGCATCATAAACAGCACTGTATTGGGGTAAAGTTTTCCTCCAAACATGTACTTCGGGCTGCTCGCGTTGGTTTCTAGGCCGCTTATTTCTAGTGTTCTGCGGTCCCAGCCGTGTTTGATAGGGACTCATCGTTACTGTCATTCCAGTCCGAAACGTCATAATCAGGATGGCGGTGAATTACCTCCAAAGTCCCTGGAACATCCCTTGGAAGTGTTGAAGAAACTAAGTCGTCTTCATTACCCTCTTCTTCGTCACTTACGATAGCAGGATCTGGAGGTAATAACACTACATCATACTCTACATCTTGATCTTCACCAGCCAGTATCGATTATAGTACTTCCTCAAGCTTCGAGTAGTTATTTTGATTCGAAAAAACGCAGCGGTTCGCTATTTACTGGTTTTCGAGTACAACTGTAAAAATAGTAAAAATAATATATACTTATGCCCATTGTACCTGTCTGTGTACAGAGGTATAAATCATCGTAATATGGCAGATTTAATAAAGATTTTATTTAAAATACAATTTGACAAGCAGTAATAAAGTATTATCGAACGTTAACATCCAAAATTTATCCAAAACCTTTAAAATATTTATTTAATATAATTATATAATTTATATAAATCAAAAATAATTACTTACCTCCAAATTAAAGTCATAAGAAATAAAAATTTTGACATTAGTTTACGCGTCACTGTCAAAACGATAGATTTTATGGTCTATTAGAGTCATCTAGTTTCAAAATAAATAAATAGTTCGATTGAAACAAATTCCGAAGTACATCAAATATCGACATAAGGAGGTGTACTCAAGCAAGTACAGAGGGCGTTAATGGGTTAGAGTTTGTGGGAACAGATACGAGATTTTGTTAAATGCAGTTGCAAACAGCGTTGTGATATTTAAAAGTGATTATGTGTTATAAAGAAAATTTTATATACATCTAAATTTCACAATAGTTCATCATGTAAGAATAATTAAAAATCTGATCTACCTTTTTATTTGAAGCAAACCAGCTACTACATATAAGTGGTTTTAAAAAAAGTTTTGTTATCGTTGATTTTTTTAAATTTTCGTGTTTAGTATTAAAAAAGTTTAAAGCTACACCTTATTTACGTCCCCCTGAAGGGCACAATCCTCCTTTCGTATCTGAGAGGATTTTAGGGCAGTGATGTGTCCACCGCGCTGTCCTAATGCTTGTTGGCGAACTTTACTTATCTTCGAAATTTATGTTTATCTTATTTACATGACATACAGGATTTCCGCCGAGCACGTGGTAAATCAGCACTTAAAATTGCAATGAAAAATTTCATTGGTGGAGGTGGTGATCAAACCCGGGTTGCTCGCGTACTATGAAATTTACAGCGAGCGCTTAGCCCCTGTGCTAACACGGTTTGTTCGCACGGCATGATTAATGTTGCTGAATATTAATTTAATTAACTTTTCAAGCCCCTAGCGGTCTCATGAGACCGCGACCATATTCCGTCGAATCCCTAGCTCTCCCTCTCCCTAGGTCTAATGAGCTCGCACACATCACGGCACTGTAATCCATAAAAACTTATATATAGAAACTACTTTGCTATGAAGAAGTTTGGCATTATATAATAAATATAAAATTTTGTATTCTTTAGTGCAATAAAAAACTGTTATTTTATGTATATTTATTTATAATCTACGTTCATTTCATACGCTATTTTCGCGAGAATGTTATTTGTGTTGGTTTTTGGATTTTTCTAATGTTTTAGTAGAGTGTTTTATTATGAAATTGTAATGAAAGTTTTTGTGTAAATATAATCTTTTTACGTAAATAATTTCGAGTAATATATAAAAATAATTGTGAAATTTACGCTGCTGACATTCGTTTGGTATGTTTATTGGTTGGTAGTTTTATTGGTTTTAAGTGCTGTGGGTGGGTGCGTTCGCATGCGACTTCATAGGATTTTTATGGCGCTTGAAGGGTTAATTAATTAATGAAAATTTATTGTACGCAAATAATTTTTTAAGTGATTGACATTTAATTAAACTATTTAGTTGCAATTTCTTTATGTTACCTTTATAGACAATTTTTAGTCAAATGTACTGTATTTCTAATAAAGTTAATTTTGAGTAAACAAAATAATATGTTTCATTTGTTCACATTTTTTACTTTACCTAATCTTCTCATGAAATTCTATTGGTTATCTAGGGATTACATATAATACCTAGGAAAGATATGTAATGGTAAACAATAGATTACATAATATTTTATACATTACCTTAGCGAATCTGGCATTACAAGAAACGACTATGTATTGTATACATGATGACAAATTTTGTGCATTTTCGGTAACATAAACATAAAAAGTAATACATATACGCATAAATAAACTTACATAACATAAACATATATTTAAAAAACTTACCCACATTAATAACTTTAACAATTTCATTATCAGCAATTTTAGCGTAAGAGACATGAGCTTTTCACTACAAAAAAAAAACAACATAAATTATTACGGTCAATAGCGTGATTTCTGTAACTGAAGTATACTTACTCGTATGTAGTTCCACGCCATTAACGCGGAATCCGTATAAATAAGTATTTCTCTCTACCCAAACCCTTGTCAGCGAATGGTATAAACAAAATCCAATTACGGGAATGACTTGCTTTTAAAATATTTAAACGTTTCGTTTCTTTTATTTTGACTTTATTTACAGAAAAAACTCTTGCATTTGAAACTTCCATAATAGGAATTAAATAACTATCTTTATCGCATGAAGTCATTAGTTCTCGATTTTTAAGATTTTCAAAAAATATTTTACATTTCTTCAGCTAGGAATTGAACCTTCTTGTTTTGTTGAAAAGGGAACTATTCATTGAAAAAGGAAGCAAACATATAGTTCATCTGTCCACCACCGCTCTTGACTTGACTTTTTAAAAACGAATAGGCTCTTTTATTCAAGGACCCTAAGTTGTACCGAACCGAAACAATCGTTAGTGACAGTAAAATATTATGTAATCATGCATGACTGGAAGTTTCTAGAAAATCGCGAGATTGTGATTTGACAGCTATTATGAAATTTAGAGTTGTTTCTAAGTCGATAATGGTTGAAATTGGCGCTTAGAATTAATGCGGAAAACTAACTTAAGTATTCATTTTGATAAACAAAAACAAAAAGAGATGCAATGTAAGTTCACGAGACAAATGTATAATACTAACAAAAAACTAAGTCGTTGAAACTCATCATATATCGTATAATATTTGAGGGTCTCGATGATTTGAACTACTCTTCTTTGGACGTTGGTCAATTTAGAATGTAGTACTGGGGTGCCCCCGACCATAGATGAGAATTTATTTTTCTTCTACGACTTTTTCTGTCACCAGGGCATGCCACATAGGAATGAGGTAAACTATTTGACGGATTTCATGGCGAGGAAGTTAATTTGTTAGAAAAATGAACATAGAGATTAAAGTTTCGTTCTGAAATACTAGATTTATTAAATAAGAAGTATATAAGATAAACTGCGAATATTCCCAATAGTTAAAAATAGGGGTAAAATGTATATGCAATACAAAAATATAGAGAAGAAACCAAAACCGATAAACTTGATAAAATGTAATTTGTCAATTATGATGACATTGTGTCAGTGGCCAATAATCGGTTAGTGTCTTAGAGTAATTACATATATAGTATGCATAGAGAGAACCTACAATTCTACATAAATTGAGTCAATATACTTGTCCTGCTTTTTCTAATTTAATTCTCAAATAAGTCAAAAAGAGACAAATATATTTAAGGATGTTGCGTATAATTCATGCGTGGAAAATGAAATGTCAAGTGGTCATCTTTGGTTAGTTTTTACACTACTAAATAAAAAAGTTAATAAGATTGTATTTATTTTGTCCAAGATCATACTGGCTGATTTGTTTTGCAAATGTAATTTCAATTAAGTGGCATTATTTATTGTGATGTTTGATGTCTGTAGTCTTTAATATTTTACTAAACATATTATTATAAAATTATATCTTTAGGCTTGTTTTATAGGATGCAAATCCCATTCTTCCCGTATGGAACATGGTTTACAATTTGTAATTTTCCACCGGAAGTTTTTACTATCGTTTTATTGTCGTTTTTATTATCCTAGAATTAAATTACATTATAACTGTAAGTAAACTGTATTTCTTATTATTTTGAAAATAACAAGTAAGTTTTTTGTAAAATTGAGACTGTACTTGTTATATATAATCGCAATTAAATACATTGAAATATAAAATTTATTTTAAACAATATTGGTGCGGTTTTAAGGCATATCGGCAAAGTCGACAACCCCATGTCGAAATTCTTGTTTATATTTTCGTTGTTTTAGTATACCGAGAGTGAAAAATTAATTGAATGTGAAAATAGTGTAATCACTTCTAAAAATAACTGGCTGAGAACTATTAAATAATAATATTTTACACAAAATGAAAGAATAAGTTGGCAACTATTACTTCACAGGTATTTTGTAAAGTTCATACTGATATTAATAATCTGGAAACATAACCAATGAACATTAGTAAAAATTTAAATCCATCCACAAGTTCAAAATTGCACTTTAGATAATTTACACATACATTAGTTAAAACAAAAATTAGCTAAAGCTGAGAAGCTTTCGAGAAAACGTCTACTGAAAATCAAAACTCTCCAGCAAAGATCATGGAAGCTTAAGAAGAAAAACATAACGTTAAATGATATATTGTAAGAGATTCTAAACAACGAATATTTAGAAAACGAGAAAATACTTATGTTGGATGCAGTAAATATAATAACATTATATAAAGTTATTTATGTAAACGGCAAGGAAACACGGTGCGGATAATTACGAAATTAAGAAATTTGCCGTTAAATTACATTTTTATCTCCACGTGCGTGTAATTTTATACAAGAGGAATTAGGCAATATTATCCCTCATCCCAAATCTATTAACAAATGGTACCAAGGAATCGACTGGCAACCAGGATTTACGACTGAGGCATTAAATGCAATAAAACTACGTATTAATACTGACAAAGACAAGCTCATTTATTGTGCGGCATGGACGAGATGACCATTCGAAACATTATAGAGTGGGACTGGAATAACTATTTTGGGTACGTTAATACTGATTGTGATTTAAATTCAAATGCAATTCAAGTAGCTAAGAAGCATTAACTTTCATGCTTACCTCTTTAATGATACGTGGAAAATTCTAGTAGGTTACTTTTTAATTGAATCTATGACCGCTAAGGAAAAATACACTTTATTGCAGCAATGCTTATCATTATTGAAAGAATTTGGACTTCAGGTTATGTCAGTGACCTTCGATGAAGCGACAATAAATAAAGCAATTTGTAATTACCTTGGCTGTTCTATGTCCTACGATTTTACCTATGATGGGTGTGATGTTTGTATTTGCCGGACCCGTTTCATAACATTTAATTAGTTAGAAATACACTTGGGGATAAAAAGAGGATGAAAGACATTCATGGTAGAAATATTAATTGGCATTATATAGAATTACCTAACCAGATTCGGTATAAGGAAGGTCTTCATTTGGCTAGTAAATTAAAAAATAAACATCAATTTTATAAAAATGAAAATAATAGTCCGACTAGCTACGCAAATAATGAGTAACTCAGGAGGATATGCTCTTGAATATTGTAAACAAACTGGTATTTCTGAATTTTCAAACTATGACGGAACCATTAAATTTATTTGTATTTTTAATAATTTGTTCGATGTCCTTAATAGTAGATCTGTGAGAGCTAAAGTTTGGAGGAAAGCAACAACAACATTTAATAAAACATTATTTTAATATTATATTGAATGTTGTTGTTGCTTTCCTCCAAAACATTTAAAAACAAACATTTAATATAACAGGGCTACATGATTTACTGGATTTATAATTTGCACAAAATCTCTATTGCATTTGTTCATATATTTATTCGAAAAAGAAAATAGCGTTTTAAAATTTCTTTGTAAATATAAGCGTAGCCAGGATCACATTGAAATTATTTTTGGTGCTATTCGTTCTCAATGCTGATTTAATAATAATCCATCGACTAGGATGTATCGTGCTGCTTGTAAGAAAAAATACTACTGCATGCAGAGTTTAAACAAAGTAGCATCGGAAATTGTTTACCCTTTGGAGGAATACAATTTTTAAATTATAAACCGAATAAATTTTTACAAACAAAATATTGAACGAAAGCTCTCCTAGTTGGCGTTGGCGTTTGTTTAAAAACTCAAGTAGTAGTAACACGGTGTTGTTGAACTTTATTGAACATGATTATATTGCCGATCTATATATACCTTCAGAGTATGCATACGATGTTATTATTTACATTCCAGGATTTCTAGTCGGAACTTTGAAAAAAATTGTTTGTGAAACATGCATACAAAGTATTGAAAGTCACAACTCCGATTATTTTTTGATATCTATTAAGGACTTAGGCGGATTAATAAAACCAGCTCAAAGTACCTGAATCTGTATCAGAAAAAATTTACGGGAAGTTAAATTACAAGTTTACTCCAAGTTAATAGGACTAAACAAAAATATGAGAAGAATAATTTTTAAAGTAAGTCAAGCTTTATTGTACACAAATATATTTTCGGAATTGGATGAACACTCTATCAAAACTAATTTCGCAGAAAACCTTTATCAAAAAGTCAATCAGCCAATGTAATTTAAATATTCGTATTCATCATATAACAAAAAAAAATTGAATTTTACTAAGGAAAAGTTAAGAACTTTCTCAACAAAAAGTATTATTTTTAAAGGACATTTATATGACAGTGATGTCAAAGTATTGACTTAACGAGTTGCTGAATATCTACGTTATTTCTTACCTCTATAATAACTAAAGTACTGTTTTATACGAAAAAGTAATGCCTAATTCTCTCTTATCTTTGCTCGCTCATACTGTCATCAATGTAACATTCCATTTCTTTCATCGTCTGATATTCCGTTCCTTCTTAGATAAAAAAGATATCCTGAGTGTATGACTCATTTATCAGCGCACAGCCCATACCAATAGACCTAGTTATCAGAAATTTGGAAACCTGAATTTTATTACCATCTTTTATAGCGTCTATATAGTATTACAAAGGATTTTACTAAAATTCAATCACCAAGGTGGCTAAATAGGGTGTTAAATTTTGTATAAAACTTTCTGGTAAGTATGGCGCTGTTGACATATAATAAATAAATATGGTTTTTGCGATTTTCAATACAAATCCTAACGGGGTGTGTATGTGTGTGTGTGTGGGGGGGGGGGGTGTGGGGGTTATCAAATAAAAGCAGAATGTGGCTTGAGAACCTTGATTATGACAGCACAGAAGCATTTATGTCGTAGCTTTACCACACGCACGCTTATTCGTGTCTATTCCAACGCATACGTACCTACACGCACGCACGCACGCACTCACAAAAAAACAAGCGCTTAAAATTACTTGAAATAACTTTTTTATTTCTTATATTTCTGAAGTTGTTTAACTAACTAATAACTTTAAATTGTTTAAGAGAAATTGATCTTTTGACTAGGCTAAGTTTAAGGGGAGGAACTGGTTCCTGAAACACACCTGCACTAGTTCAGGGGCCAGGGAATTAATGATATAATGGAAAAAAGGTTGTGTTATAAATAAATAACTAAATAAATTATTTTAAATATTTTTTTATTTCATGACTGGCGAGAATATAATGAAAAAAAAAATAATAAAACCATATGTACCTATATAATAATTTTTTTTTCAAAAATTTTTCCTTAAGGTTTTAAAATGAGGGTGCAAAATTGTATGATAAATATTGTATTTGCAGGTACAGACCAAGCTGCTGAACGCAGAAGCGTAAGACTGGGACAATAGCTTCCTTTTGTTATGTGTTCGTCTACTAAGAAAAAATTGAACCCTATGAAGGTGAATTTTATACATTGTACGACAGTTTTTATTTACGGGGCACTTCTATGATTGTACGGTAAAAATCTATTAAATTATTTTGTGAATTGAAAATTGGTACAAATTTTGGATTACAATAATTAAATACGCATATTTTAATTTTCCGAAAATCTACTGTCATGCGTTAAATAAACTCTTGATAATACTATTTTAAGCTTACGATTAGTAACTAAAGGACACATGTTTAAGTATTAAAAATTATAATATATTTTAATGCAGTTTTCAGTCAATCAATTTATTATTTTTAGTTTATATCAATACACTATCAAACAAAACAAAATCAAATATATAATTGTGGTACAAAAGGTGGTCTTATCGCTCTGCAAGCGATTTCTTCTAAACAACCGTATTACGAAAGAATTTTCCAAAACAAATGGCGAGGAGGAAGGTGTACATAAATTATACTTTTTATAGGAGAGGGGGAAAACGAGCATACGGCTCACCTGATTATAAGTGACTGCCACCGCCCATGAACAACTGCAGCAATTCCCCTGAATTGCAGGTGCGTTGCTGGCCTATTAGAAATGTGTAAGCTCATTTCTTGAAGGTCCCTGTCTTATTGGTCTGTAAAATCGCCGAAGGTAAACTATATCACAGAGAGATCGCACGTGGAAGCAAACTCCTAGTGAAACGTACAGTGGTGGATCGCCAAGCATCCAGATGGTGCGGATGGTATCGGAAAATTTGCTGCAATGTGCGTTCATTCTATTTGGAGGCTGGGACTAATCCGAACAATTCCTCAGAGCACTCCCCGTGGCAGATGCGAAAGAAAATGCAAAGGAACGCAACATCTCTTCGCAGGGCCAGTGAATCGAGCCGATCGGAAAGGAATCTGTTGCCGACGATTTGGGCCACTCTGCGCTGGATGCGATCAAGTAGAAGGAGCTGGCACTGTGGATCCTCAGCCCAGAGATAGAAACAGTATTCCATATGAGGCCGAACCTTTATACATACAATAAAGTTAAAAATTAAAATAAAAACACAAGAGGAATACAATTGAGAAAAATAAAATACAAAAAATGACAAGAAAAATGATTAAGTGTTGGAGCACCAAGTAATAAACTTTGAGGAGATATTTGAAGGAAAAAAGAGACAAAACACGGTGAATATAGAATAGTTTTTGCTGCAGTTATAGTAGCATCGTATATATATATATAAGTCGGCTCGATCGGGGAGGACCACTAAAATAAGAGCTTAATGCTGCTATATTTCGTATGTTGAGTGTAGAGAACCGTAGACCCTTTTTACTGATAACGAGGCATTCCATCTATGTCCTTACGGATGACAAAGTATCTTAATCTTTTTTCGTAAAAGAGGATAAATGTAGATGTCCATGTGCCACCGCGACCACTTACCACACGCGATTGTGTGCCCGTTTGTCATCCTTGTCCTATAAAAAATACAGGCAAGCAGTTCCATAAGAACTGTTACATTACAAGTTAGAAGGGTTTTCACTATTTATTAGCCTAAGACTAATTGAAAATGAAAAATATAAAAACTAGAACTCTCCTTATTGGGCTATTTAATAATAGCCCAATAAGGAGAGCTTGGGTCGTGACGGTCTGGGTAATTCAAAATTGACGCGAGTAACACATCAGGGCCAAAAGTAAGTTATATACAAAATGTGTGTTATTTTAAGAAGTATATTTCTATATGTTTAATTATATTGAAGGCCTTTTATCAAATTCGTTCTGTTATAATAACGAGGAATACGAAAATTATCTTTGTATACGTAACTACATAAAACAAAATTGCACGTCTAAGCAACGGCGTAAAGATTGTCAGTACAACAGAACGTGACTTGAATAAGTTAGTTATGCTTTTCTTTTATTGCTATTGCCTCTTTTAGAATATGATTTTCAAAGGAAATGTAACTTATTTTGCATTGACTTTCTCTATGTTGTTTAAAAAATGCTTCATTGACAATTTTTTCGTTTATATCAACATTGGACTAACCTTTATAAATCTACTGCTGGGTATATGCCATTTCAAAAATGCAACAGGTTTGAGGTGCAGATTTTGGTAGAAAATGTCTAAATGTGTGTATGACGCACTGTCGGAAAGCAATAGCGCTGTGGCTGTAGCAAACACTGCTCCAGCATAACGCTGGACCAGTGTTGCTAGAGCTAAGTCAGATGAATTTTCGTTGGTGCAAACTAATTTATTTTTGTTTTCATCCATAACAGTCTATAAATTTTCACTGCTAACCTATTAGATTTATCCATAGACTGCCTCAAAGGCGGGTTTTTACCATAGTTGGCTCGCTTGGAAGACGGCTTGGCAATTGCAGTTTATAATACGAGTAATAATAATAAATTTATTGCCTCTAAAACACACAGTTACTTTCACGTTAAAACAAAAAAACATTATAATTGAGACAAAAGGAGACGGCTCAGCCTTGTCTGTAACGAGATACACATCTCATACAGAGCTGTTTTTCAGCCGCTCCCTCCTCCCTGAGGTGTTGTGTGGGAGTCCAAAGTAGCAGGCTCCCCATTTACCTGACTTATACTTTTAAACTACATACAAAGTAATTAAATATTATATCAATATAAAATATTTTTTTAATTAAAAAAATATTATATAAATATTAAATCGCAAATACAAAAAAAAAAGATTAGAAACATTAAAGACAAAATAAAAACATTTAAAAATGTTTTTATTTTGTCTTTAATGCGCGTGCGCGCGCGTAAGTGAGCGTGCGTGTGCATGCCAATTTATACTTGGCTTTGAAGCAATCTATTGACATTTTCTTTCTCATGAGTGGGGGGAGGTCATTCCAAATTCTCGCTGCAGTGAATTTGAAACAACTTCTATATCTTGCTGTTTTGTGTGCGGGTGTGTGGAGGAGCATTTGTGTGTGAGAACGAATACTTCGACAGGAAATATCTTTGATCCAGGTGAGTTTTTCGAAAAGGTATTCTGGCTTTTTTGTTCCAAATTACCTTTTGGACTATCGAAGCATAGTGTAATTCTCTCCTGGCGCCCATATTGAGTATGCCTTTTTCATTTAAGTATGGGGTTATAAATTGTCTTCTTGGTAAATTACAACAGTATCGAACACATGCATTTTGTACTCTCTGTATTGTTCTTTCGGTATTAGCTGACAATTTAAGGCCAAAGACTGAGCTGCAGTAGCTCAATTGTGATAACACCAATGAGTCACACAAGAGAAAGCGTAGGTCCTCTTTAATATACTGTCTTATTTTGTATAAAGTTTTAAGTTTAAAGTACGAATTTCTTTTCTTGTTATTGATGTGTTCTACAAATTTCTGCTCTCCGTCTAGTATAAGCCTTAAATTACGAGCGGATCTTACTTGTGTCAAGGTTTCATCTTCTATTTTAATCGTTTCCTCGCTGTCTAAAATAGTTTTTATTTGGTTTTTTGTGCCCAAAACTAGTACTTGTGATTTAGTTGCGTTTAATACCAGAGAATTTTTTTGGGACCGGGTTTGGATATTATGGAGATCCTCATTTATTCTGTTTATTGCCTCTTTAACATCCCTGGGGTCAAAACAATACAGCTGGGTGTCGTCTACGTATAAATAGTATTTACAATGTTTTATTTGCTTAGGTAGGTCTGCTGTGTACAGAGAGAACAAAATAGGACTGAGTAAGGAGCCTTGGGGTACTCCTCTTACAATTTTCCGTAGAGTGGAGAATTTCTTGCCACCATTGCATCCATCTGTTACCACAATTTGTTCTCTGTTGGATAGGAATGACTGAAACCATATACATATGTCTTTAGAAAAGCCATAGTGCTCTAATTTATTTAAGAGGATTTCAGGTTGTAGACAGTCAAATGCCCGCGTGTAATCCAACAGCACCATGATACTGCTCAATCCCATATCGGAGGCCTCTGTTAGATCGTCAGTGACATTTAAGAGGGCAGTTTCCGTGCCATGCCCTTTTCTGAACCCTGATTGAAACTTTGGTAGGGGGTTATTCGTTTCTAAGTAATTTAGCATTTGAAAAAGTATAATCTTTTCTAAGACTTTAGACAACACCGGGAGGATCGAGATAGGGCGCAGATCTTTTAGTTCACTTGCTGAGTTCTTTTTAGGAATGGGCTTGACTAGAGCTCTTTTCCATTGCGTTGGGAATGTACTTGTTTCGATCGACTTGTTTACTATAAATGTAATAATAGGGAGAGTTACAGGTAAAGTTAATTTGAGCATTTCAATATTTAAGTTATCGTGCCCTGCGGCTTTTGTTTTTATTTTATTGATAATCTTACTGATTTCTATTTCATTTGTCGGGTTTAGGTCGAATAGGGTATCTCGTTACATACTTTATAATCTTGTTTGAGTTATGGTTTGTCACATGGCGGCAAGTCTAGAAAATAGTCATTAATAATATTCGGGTCATTGAGATGGTGTGGAATTGTATTTAAATAAGTAGTTTTAATTTGTGCAGCATTTTTTATATTACGCCACAGCGACCTCGGATCTTTTAAGTTGTTGTTTATATAATGGTTAAAGTAAATTTTTCTTTCGCGTTTACGGGTTGCTGTGACTAAATTTTTAAGGGTTCGGTAGTATTCATTTGAACAATCTTTTTTATCCTTTTGGGCTTTTTCTAACGCATCGTCACGTAAACTCATCATGAATAGCAACATATCTGTAATCCATGGCTTTGGTTTGTCCCTTATCGTCAGCGTACGGGCAGGTGCATGAGCATCAAATAATTGACTCATATATGCGTTGAAAGTTTGAACCATTTCGTCTACGTTTTCTAGATTATAGATAGAGTCCCAGGGTATAAGTGTCAGACCTCTTGCGAAAGCTTCGGAATTAATATTTCCTAGTAATCTCTGTTGTTTTACAAGTTTATAAAATTTTGGTTTTCTTATGTCCAAATCTAACAGCACCAATGCATGATCACTAAGACAACGATTGTGTATAAGTTTAATATTTTTGCATCTTGAGGGAGTGTTAGACATGACGAGATCTAAAATAGTTTCAGTCTGATCAGTGACTCTCGTTGGTTCTTTGAAGAGTTGTTCAAGTTTATGTTGATAGCAGAATTGCATTATATATTTTGCTCTATTGCAATGTTTGTTAGTCATATCTACGTTAAAATCGCCAAGTATGCAAGTGTAATCGTATTGTGCCATTGAATTCAGGGAGTCACTCAGAGTGTCCAGTGTTTTTGTAACACCAACACTGTTAGGTCTGTAGGCCGTGCCAAGGGCCATTGAAGCTCCCGGGAGTTGAATTTCTAGCCACATCTGCTCTAGAGACGACGCTGTGTGTTGCGTATTTTAGTATTTATTTCCTGCTTAATATAGAAGCCTACACCTCCTCCCTTTTTTTGTTGCCTACCTCTATGCACAAACTTATAATTTGGTATTATAGGCGCAAATTCATCTTCTACATCTTTTAACCATGTTTCATTTATAGCTAATATATCAGGAGTGTGATAACGGACAGCCACAAGAAATTCATCCTGCCCAGTATTCAGAGATCTGGCGTTTAATAGACCTATTCTTAGATATTTATTTTTAATACTAAACATTTAGGACATAATAACTTGATATGATAATAATAAATATTTAAAGTAATATAAAACTTGTGATGAATAAGTGGGTTGTGTACGGTGTGTCAGAAAGTGTGATTGAGGTGCTAGTTGTTTGTGTAGAAATAGTCTCAATTACAGATTTCAGGAAGTAAATTTAAAAGAAACGATTAAATACATTCCTTGCACGATACCAAAACACATAAAAACAGTTAGTTAGTCGTGTATGGGATGGAAAGATATCAGCTGTCATTATACTTAAAAACCTTTGATAAGTCAATTTCATTTCTAATCCGAATCCGCGGTTTCCCTTGTTCCTTGCGCACAAATATCTTTCCCTCCCGTACCCATACATATTTGAATTGTACTTCGCGGGCAAGGGAGCGTGCTTTTTGAAGAAGTTGACGGTTAAATCTTGTCAAGCGTTCATTAAGATATAACAGTTTGGTGGATCCAGGTAATTCGAGGCCATCGCTGTTGAGATTACGTCTGGAGCGCGCAGCTTGAAGCAGGCCGTTCCGTGTATCACGGCGTGCAAGGCGCACGGCTATAGGTCTTGGGCACGGTGTTGTGCTCTCCTGTTTCGCTGGACGAAGTGAGCTCACGTGTTCTGCTGATACGACGTCTTTATCGTCCAACTCCATACCAATTTTCTTAGCAACCGTCAGAATAATGTGGGTGCAGTTTTCATTAGGTGTTTCTGGACAGCCAGCTATTTCTAGGTCGTTAGAGAGTAAGGATTGGTCTCTTTCCGCAATATCAGCCTGCAGCTGCATTACGATTCCCTCAATTGGATGGGTTTGGGCAAGCTTGGTTTCCGACTTACTCTCCAATATCGAAACTAGCCTCCAGTTGCTCCAGTTTATGTTATGTTTATCTTTTTTTATAAAATGTTTTCTCCACACTAGGATCCTCTCCTGTATCGTGGGGGAAGTTTAAATACATTAATTTCACAACGAAAAACATCCAGACTCGAAACAAATTTGTAGGCCATACAAATACTTGTTGCATACGGTATTTGAATCCGCGGTGGCAACTCATTGTTAAGCCACTGCGCTATCGAGGCGTCGTTTTATTTCCCTCTGGAGACTCTTACAACACCCACGGGACGATATGGAGTAGTGGATGTTCTTACACCGCCACTACACTATTATTTTTGTATAATTATTGTATTTTTTTTTTCAAATTTATGTATAATTTGTGTCATAGCGATGAATAAAACATTTATTTATTTATTCATATTCACTTCGATGAGAATGTGGGCTAATTAGTACTGATCAGAAAACCTCGCACTTACTGCGCTACAATTTCGTCATCAGTCTACAAGTTTTGGTTTTTCTAGATGGGATTTTCACAATCAGTCAGTTGTATAAGTTTCGACCCTCATTTAACCAAATTACCTGCATCGCTTACAAGTATAGCGATATTCCTGCATGAAGTGATCATTTATTTAAGAAGTTTTACGCTTTTTACTAAATTTAACAAAAATTTATGTTTACAACTACCAACAGCATTATTATAATGTCAACCTTAATAGTGTAATGCCTGGCAGAAGGATGACAACCGCAGCCTTTTTTATTTTTGAGTTTTTACATCTCCTATTTAGTTCCCTCTCTGCCTTTTAGGACATTCACATCCCGAATGTCCACTACATGGTCACGGTCAATCACGGAGAAATTCATCATCATCTTTGTTCATTATCAATATTTTAACCTGATAGAAATTAAATGCTAAATAGCTTAAATATGGCTTTGCTACAAATCACGCTCATGGGTTACTTGCATTAACTGACATTTTTTGCTAGCAACGTAATAAAATTGCGGGGTAAATTCGCTTGGCAAGTTGACTGATATGGTAAGATCTCTTTCGGAGCAGCATAACTGGTAAGACCTATCCGTAATTGCTAAGCTGTATAGAACGATTATTGTCCTGCTTCCCATTACAACTTAGTAAAATTTTGTTCAAAATTTAGGGATAGATCTTCCGTTATATTTCGATTATTAGGAACTCTTTTGGTCAATTGGCAGGTAATTATTTTAAAAGTTGGCAACGGATTGTTTTTATACCATTTTAATTTAGTTTTCTAAGATCCATTAGAGGTGAAATTTATTAAGTCAAGTTTTATAACCATGTTTTCACGTTACCAAAAAAGTATGCTGGAAGTAATTAAAACAATATTTTTTGGCATATCTATTTATTTACCTGCGTAATTTTTTTGAATACTCATATGGAAAGTATCGAGGCTTCGGCAGATATGTGAAACATTAATTACCACATCAAAGTGAAGAATATGCTATTCAGGTCAACGTAGAATATAATTTCGATGAAATTGTTGGACGATTTTGGTCACATTTAGAAAATCAGTCCTATTCAGACAACGAAGAAAGCTACACCGGTAAGCGAAATTTTTTTATTATCATCATCCTCTAACTCAAACGAGGCGGGCGATACCATTTGTGTAAATAATGGTATATGCATTCATAGAATAAATTTTTTTTAAGAATTTTCATAATCATCAGATGGTATAGAAAGACTTGTATCAGCATTCATTCAATCGATTCCTGGTGAAACTACCTGACAAAACATTCATTGAATCGACTGAAATTCCACCGCCAATTTATACGACATAAACTAGACCATATCAGGTACCTATCAATTCCAGAATTCTAGTTTAACTCTCCGTCCGTCCCGATTCAGGTACATAACGATCAAATTAGTACATCTTTAGACGTATTCTAGTTTATTTTGCCTACATTGATAAATTTAGCAGACGATAAATAGACCAACAATTATAAATTGTAGCCTTTCATCGGCTAGAGGCTTACTAATATTATATAAATTCGTAGTTTTCAAACGTGTCACTGCTATATCCTTCAGATTTATGGATATAGGAAAATTTTACTGTAACTAAGTAAAAAAAATTAAGTATTATCCAAAACATGTTAATAATACAAATATATTTCTCATTTAACAAATATACTGTGCTGTCCCTTATATTAGGGACGGTCGTGTCTGTTAAAAGAGTTTAATGGTTGGATCCTATATTTGATATTTTTTGTTTAACTCGTTAAAAAGTGCATAAAGCACATGTAAAAACTATTTATACATATAAAAATAACTAGAAAAAAATTCATCATCATCATCATCATTACAGCCCTTCACAGGTCCACTGCTGAACATAGGCCTCCCCCAAGGTATGCCACAAAGCACGGTCCTGAGTCCATCGACTTCCTGCATGTCTTACCAGGTCATCACTCCATCTAGTTGGGGGTCGCCCTACACCTCGCCTTCCGGTACGAGGCTGCTACTCGAGAACCTTTTTTCCCCAACGGTTGTCGGTTCTTCGAGCTATATGGCCGGCCCATTGCCACTTCAGCTTACTAATCTGTTGGGCTATGTTGATCAATCTGGTTCTACTGCGGATATCCTCATTTCTAAGTTTATCACGCAGAGAAATTCCGAGCATAGCCTTCTCCATAGCTCGCTGAGCGACTTTGAGCGTCCTCATACGGCCAGCAGTGAAGGACCATGTCTCGGTTCCGCAGGTCATCACTGGCAATACGCACTGGTTGTACAACTTAGTTTTCGGGTTTGGAGGTATATCTGACGAGAAGATGTGTCGTAATTTCCCGAACTCTGCGAAGCCGAGTTGAATCCGTCGATTGACCTCTCGGTCGAAGTTGGACTTACCTAGTCGGAATATTTGTCCCAGGTAAACGTACTCGTCAACAACTTCGAGCTTAGTGCTCCCAACAACTACCGGCATAGGTGTGACATGGACATTAAACAATATCTTTGTTTTGTCCATGTTCATCTTAAGACCTATCCGTTGGGAGGTACTATTGAGGTCATTTAGCATAGTGCTTAAGTCCTCCAGCGATTCTGCCATAAGGACTATATCGTCGACAAATCAAAGGTGAGTGATGTACTCGCCATTGATGTTAATACCGTATCCTTTCCAGTCCAGTAGCTTGAAAACGTCTTCCAATGCAGTGGTGAAGAGTTTCGGGGAAATAACGTCACCCTGTCTTACACCTCTCTGCAGTTGGATAGGTTTCGTACTCTGGTTCTGTACTCGAATAGTCATCGTAGCCCTACTGTGCAAACACTTCAACAGTTCGATATACAGACAGTCAACTTGGCATCGCTGAAGAGACTATAGCACCGCCCAAATTTCGACGGAATCAAAGGCTTTTTCATAGTCCACATACGCCAGGCAAAGTGGTAGATTGTACTCTTCGGACTTCTGTACAATATGCCAAAGGGTATGTATGTTGTCTATGGTACTAAAGCCTTTTCTGAAACCGGCTTTTTCGGGAGGCTGGAAGTTGTCGAGTTTGCGTGCGAGACGATTCGTAATGACTCTCGAAAACAGCACATAGACGCGGCTCAGAAGGGATATTGGTATGTAGTTCTTCAAGAGGGCGTTGTCACCTTTCTTGAAGAACAAGAACACCACACCTTCTGCTCCACGCCTCCGGAGTAGTGCCACCATGGAGGATGGAATTAAAGAGCCTCTGAAGGAATTCAAGTATCGGTTTTTCACCCGCTTTCAGAAGTTCCGCTGTAATTTCATCCTAGCAAGGGAACTTGCCATTTTTAATGTGCTGGAGAGCCATTCTAATCTCGCTCAGACTGACTTTCGGGATATCATTGGAATAGTGTCGGATAAGACTTGCTCTTGGATCGTTACTCACACTTGCGTGTGGCTTCAATGATGATGTGAACAGCTGCCCATAGAACCTCTCAATCTCACTCAGAATCTCAGGTTTCCCGGAAACGATGCTGCCACACTCAGTCTTCAGCTTTGACAGTTGGCTTTTACTGGCAGACAGATCTCTGGCAAAGACTTTGGAGTCCTGGTTCTACTCAATCGCTTCTTCAATACGAGCAGTATTAAAGCATTTGGATCTCTTCATTGCCTGTATGCTGTCAAATTTGTTGACGATTGCAACCTCATCTCCCGTCTAATAGCCATGAGATTAAGAGTGTGATCGGAGAGTTTTTGTGTTCTTCTGCGGCCGGTCTTGCAGAACTTAGCTCTGACCGCATGGACAGTTTCCACGAGCTTGTTATTCATATCGTCCACTGCATTGCAATCTTCTAGGCACTGAAAGCGGTTTCGTAACTTGAGCTGAAAGGTTTCGGGATTCCGGATTAGAGCACGAGGGGGGACGGAGCGTTGACTTCATTAGACGAGACCTCTCCAACTTAACGTTTAGGTTCAGTGTGCCTCTAACCATCCGGTGATCGCTGCCAGTTTTCACCCTTGCGGTCACTGAGCCATCATTGAACAGTTGGCGTCTGGTCGTCATAATGAAGTCAATCTCATTTTTTGTCGAACCGTCGGGGCTCGACCAGGTCCACTTCCTGTGGGGCCGCTTCTGGAAGAAATAGTTCATCATAAAGAGTCCCTCGTTCTCCATAAAGTCAGCCAGCTGCTGGCTCCTACGGTTCCGTTGTTCTACTCCAAATTTCCCTAACTTCAGCTCACCGATTTCTCTTGTGCCAAAAAATGTGAAAAAAATTGGTTTTACTTAACTCGTCTACTTACATTTTTAGCATTTTTTATTTAATTGTTAGTTGTCAAATGAATAAGCTTAATTATAGTAGAAACTGGTTTGCTTGTTCTTTGAATGTAATAAAATCGTTATAAAGAACGACATTTTTCTTGAATATGGGAACTAGGTATGTGAATTGCTTGATATTTTCACAGTCTTCTGAGTCCTAATATTAATTACATAAGATACGCGAGGGACGTGATGTAGAAACAAGTCTAATTTGCAATGAACAGCAACTTTTATTAACTTCGTGACACGCGTTAGCAACCATTTATAATATCATACACGATCGTGAGTATGTATCTCTCACCAATTTTTTGGCTAAATAATAAATTAAATCCATGTTAATTTTAAGGTACAATTGTCGTGTTTACAGATTTCAGACTTTATTTATATACTTACGTTAATCAAATCAAAGGTAAAATTTTGTTAGTTGTCTTATAAGCGTCATCCAACGAGACTCATCCTAGAGGATGTCATCCTCAACCTGTCACCTTGACCTTGTGCGCGAATATTTTTAAGTCGACTCAAAAGGGTAAAACAATTAAAATTTGTAAATGCTACTACTAAGGAGTAGGATAAGTTAAATCAAGGAATTAAAGTTACGATTTGAAACTATTAAATTATGTGGAATCTAGGTTATTCCTTTTGCTGTTTTTCAGTCAATTTTTACCATTTTTAATAATTTTAAGTAAAATATTCATGTACGTAAGCTCTGTGGATAAGCGAATGCACTAAAGTGTCATAGCTAGTAAACGAATCGCATTTGATCCCTGAAGTCTCCAATTAAATTGTAAATTACAATTTGAGAGCTGATTTAACCCTTGTCTGAGCTTTATTTGCAGCACAGATTAAGCTGTAAAACTAAAGACTAATAATACTAACAGTAAATGCAGCGGATTTCTAAGAAATAAAAAAATATATACATCTATATTTTCACGGATATGCGACGCTCGTTAATAAGCATTGAGGCAACGCCAATGTAGCAGCCCAGCAACAAAACCTTCTTAGTAAAAAGAGACGTGGGACGTATGATAGTTGATACCTAACTTTTCTTACGATTCCTAGAAAAAAAATGTGCTCCAAATAAGGTACTACATATTTATCTTTACATAAAATAAAATAATAATAAAGTCCGATTATTTTTAATAGGATAATCGAGTTGTATTGTTGGAGTACAAGGCAAAAATGTAGCTATTTCGAATTATTTCTAGTATGAAGTGTACAGCAATATGAATACAATAAAATAATTGAAAAGGTTCTTTAAGCGTAAAATATTCTTGAGTTTTTGTATACAAGATGCTTCAATGATCATTTTTAATGATGTCACTTAAGATTTGGGCTGGATTTTAGCTTGGAACCAGGAAAAGCAAGAATGATACGGAAATCTGAAGTATTGATTTAAAAATAAACTTCTTGTGAAAACATTATATTAATTAGATGTTTATCAGTTTCTCATTGTAGTTATATTTCTATAGTTTCTTCATTATGAATGAGAAGCAAGTAGATAGTAGAAAATTCAGAAGTTGATTAAGATTTTATTAAAGGTGAATTTTTTTATAGGAGAGGGGGCAAACGAGCATACGGTTCACCTGATGTTAAGTGACTACCACCGCCCATGAACATCTGCAACACCAAGGGAACTGCAGGTGCGTTGCCAGTCTTTTAGAAAAAAGTAAGCTCTTTTCTTTCACGTAGCGAACGTTGTATCGGTCCGGAAAAATCGCCTGTGGGAAACCATTCCACAGAGAGGTCGTACGCGAAAAAATACTCCTAGTGAAATATACAGCGGTGGACCGCCAAGCATCCAGATGGTGTGGATAGTATCGGGATGTTTGCGGCGTAGTGCGTTCATGAAATTTGGTGGCTGGGATTAATCCAAACAATTCCGTAGAGAACTCCCCGTGGTAGATGCGAAAGAAAACGCAAAGAGATGAAAAATCCCTTCGCAGCGCCAGTGAATCGAGCCAATTGTAAAGCATTCGTCGACGATTTGAGCCACTCAGAGCTAGATGTGGTCAAGTGAAAGGAGCTGGCACCGGGGAGCCCTAGCCAAGAAACGGGCACAGTATTCCATGTGAGGCCAACCTGCGCCTTGTAAAGTTGCAGGCGGTGTGCCGGCATGAAATACTATCTGCTCTGCTGAGCACGTCAAACTTTTAAGAGGCCAATTTGGCCTTCTCTTCCAAGTGACCACAAAACTACACGTCACTCGATATATCAACGCCGAGGATTCCGATACTAGCTGAGGCAACAAAGGGAATGCCTTGAACCTGAGTAGATACGACAAAAGGATTATTTTTAGCGGTTAACACGCAAGCTTGTGTCTTCTGGGGGTTAAACTGGACTAGATTTAGTCGCCCCAATCCGAGACTTTGTTCAGTAAAGACTCGACTTCAGACACAAGTTTGTCCCGGTACACGGAGTCGTTTTCGCGAGAAATATTGGCACGGCCGGTGTACAGAGCATCACCAGTGCTGTCATCCGCATAGCAATGAATGTTACGAGTTTGCAACATATTATTGATATGCAGGAGAAATTGCGTTGATGATAGCACACAGCCCTGTGGAACGCCAGCATTAATAGGCTTGAAATCGGAGCATTCACCGTCTACAAAGACCTTGATGCTCCGATCTGCAAGAAAGCTGGTGATCCAAATGCACAATTTTTCGGGAAGCCCTTAGAAAGAGAGCTTCGAGAGAAACGCTTTGTGCCACATCTTCACTTCGCAAAGTCCAAACTAATAGCCAAGCCTTGGGCACTACTGCCTTCGCCCATTGATACATCAGGTATACCAGAAGATCACTGGCTGATCGATCCTGACAAATACCGTTTTGGCGGTCACTAATCAGCTGGTGATCCTCAAGGTAGCGCATGAGCTGACAGTTTATAATGGATTCCATCATTTTGGAGTACTGGATGGCGATAGGCCTGTTTACATAGCGGAACGTTGGTGCTTCAGCCCTGGCTTGGTAGCACTCCTGCTTATAGCATGATACTATTTTACAGGAGCGACCAAACCATGGCTGAGATTTGCCTCCGATGGGCACCGCAAAGGAAGTGATAAAAATCAGCGACAGAATCCGTAACAATATTGGGATCGTACGGCAAGAAGTAAACCCGCCCCCAAGGGTAGAACGCAAAGAAAGACCGTATCCTGTCCCAATCAGCTGACCTATAGTGCAAAACAAGGCGGCAGCCTGCAGAATGCAACCGCGATTTCATTGTAAGTGGCACCACACACCAGATAAGACGAGGAGCCAAGAGGGGCATCGACGGAGACCAGATATCTCTACAGGTGAAAGGTTAGCAGAGGGTCCAACAGGGAAGGTGCATGATTCTCCACATCTGGAATCCATGTAGGCCAAGTAATCAGTTGTGTCAGACCATTTCAGAAGGCAAAATCATGTACAGGTCTCCCCGCATGATCGGTTAAATGTGAACCAAGCCATTCAGGGTGGGCGGCGTTAAAATCGCTGAGGATCATGATCTCTGTAGAGGAGATCTGCTGTAGCCTTTGTCTTTTTGCTCAGCTTGCCCCGAGCAGTTAGTTAGTTAGTTAGTCAGTAGCCTAGAGCACCTACGCTCAATAGTGAAGTATCTTGGTCATGAAAGGTCAGCGAGGGATTCTCCAGGGGTGCTGGTACCCTCCTGGGCTGATGTTTCATTTAATTACCCTACCATGGTGATATATATTGGTGGGGCGGGGCATTAGGGTCCGGCCACCTGCACTCACCAGACGAAACGCGGTAGCTGAGCTTTCACTTCACGCCGGTATTCTGTGAGGTCGTGGTACTACCCCGGTTTGAGCCGGTCTACACGTGGAACAGCAAATCTGCCGCGTGGCTCTACCACTGTTAAATGACGAATGTAACAAACTAAATAGAGACTTTACCGAATCTTCAAGTTTTATAAATAAATAAAGCGGTACAAGCTTGAAAGCATTTTTGCTAGGCTTTGGTTACAATTTAAAATAAATTTTGCAATTAAGATTTGTCCTACAATATGATAAAATCTCTTCTGACACGACGTGTAACAATTGAAACACTTACACGATAACTTGAATTGGGAATTATATTGCTTTAGGATACACAAGAATTAATACGGTTTACTCTTTTCATAATATGGGAGCGGTAACTATTGTGTAAAATGTACTAATATGTAGCATAGATGTCATGTCTTTTGTCTTTATTCTTACCCACAAATAAAGAAGAATAAAAAAAATGAATCTGAAAATGTAACCCTAACACATCTCTTAAGGGTCTATACTACCTCAATTGGCTTAGCAAGATCCTCCGGTATGTCGAAAATATTGCAGCATTAATTATGAAATAAATATATGTTACAGTTCCAGATTAATATTAAGTACTATGTAAGACAAAAACACGATTCCGTAAAATTTTCTCGATAGAAAAAAATCCAAATTTACCTCCAAACTGAAAAATAAACCGCTGGTATGGTATAAAATACTTAAAATTAGATCATGAAACTTTGCATACTAACTGAACTAACTATAAAGCAGGGCTTACGTTTTTTTAAATGACCATTATTTTCACTGTAAAAAGAAATTACCTAAACTATCGGCGTCCTGAACCTTATTTCCTGCCCCTCGATCAGTCTCGCTTCGGCTTTCAAACGCTGTGTCGCTTGGGATCAAAATGGGAAATAACGTAATAATAGTCAGATGCGACTGGGTTGGCGTACTGAAACAGGCATAAGTATGATAAACCTAATGAAATAAGTATCTAACGACCTATCTACTTACAGTATTATAAAAAACATGTCGATAGATAGCATACAACGCGAGGGAAGTGGGGGCGAAAGAATTTGAGCTGAGTTAGTATAGGCCCTTAAGTATTATTTCTAGAATACTTTAAAAATGTCATCCTGTTTTGGCAACATTTGACTATGTAAAACCAAGACTTTTTGCGATTTCACCGTAAAATAAAGAAATTCTCACCAATAAGGCGTAAGCATACTTGTAAAACGTGATGTAAACACATACATCAAGAACTTGTTATGTGTGTTAAATAAATATTTAAAAGCAATAATTTTATAACACGAATCACATTTTAAGCGGCAGGGCCATTGATCGAATTGATCGACCCAATCGGGGTACGACCACGATCAAATAGAATACCGGCGTGAAACACCAATACAATGCTGCTGTACTTCATATAATAAGTGTAGAGAATAGGATACTAGTAACTCCATTTTAGTCCTCAATAATATTATTTAGGTTACTATGGTGACAACGCACCTAAATCAAATGAGTTAGAAAATATATTAATTTATATATTACGCTTATATTCATTTTACAAAACAGAATATCAAATAGCTTTGGCTCTAAAATCAGGAATTCTTGGCAGTACAGAAAACCTTAAGTGTTAGATTAATTTTAAACAATTTAGATAGTGTTGGAAAAGTTAATAAAGAAATATTATAGTATGAAGCTAGCGACACTTCTGGAGAGATGGTAAGTTAGTGTTGATTTTATCAAATTTAAGAAAAAGAATTATATTCAATTACGAATTTAGGGACTAGCTTTATTTATCAGTTAGTTATTAATGACGACAAATAAGATATCAGAAGCTAAAATCCGATTAACATCTGAAGTGGAAACAGTTCCCGGGATTTCCGAATCGCTTGTCATTCAACCAATTATGACGTGACTGAAAAAGATAAAAGCGACTTGACTCGAGTTCCACTGAGCGAAATAGGCACAATAATATTTTCCAATAATTTTTTGTACTTGAATGTGAAAACGCTGTTATGCTGTAGATCCTTTTCCTTAATTTTTCTCAGGATGAACGCGATAATTTTTTTTGTATGCAGTCGCGCTATTGTCGCCTAATTTTTAATTAAAACGTGATTTTAAATGAAATTTAAAATAAGTTTTTGTAAATAAATTACCATACATTTGGTACCAATTTGTTATAATGATACGCTCCACAACTTAACCATCCTTTCCGGATGTTATAATATTTGTTATAATTTATAGGCCTAAAATTTACTGTGCAGTACTTTAATTGTGGAAATATTCTTGCAAATTATAAAAACAGCTTTATATAAAATACTCGCGACAATTAAAGTAAAGAATGAAGTCTTACTTTAATTTATTACTTACTTTATTTTATGGGATTACTTTAACACCGAGGTCGGCGTATTCATCCAATATTATATTTAAAATAATACCAAGTACCGTAGATATACACTAACAAAATATTAAAAAGAAACGAAGTAACATTTACTGTTTTTCATAAATACATACAATTTATTATAATGCAACTTTCAATGATAAGGAGCGAAGTTTTAACAATGATTCGAGTGCGGTTAATACGGCACTTGAAGTGCGGCGTAAATGAATTAATCTCACAGTTACGTCCTAGGGACATAATAAGACGTGGCTATAGCAAAAGCTAAAAAGGAAAAGAAAGCAGGCATTAAATACTTATGTCTGCTAACTTTACTTTACATACTTTACAAGCTAATTTCTACTTTTTTTAAATATAATCTATTGAATATGAATATCAGTCTGGGTTTTGCACAGCTTATAGTACTACTATTGCTTCAATTAACGTCACAGGTGATATAAGCCAAGGTATGGAAGAAAAACATAACAGTATTCGTACCACTTGATTTCTGAAATGCTTTCTACACATTTTTTCTCTTTTTTTTCTCTTTCTTTCCACACTGTCATCTAAATTTTGGCCCAATTGCATTAGAATGGCTCAAATCTAATTTTTGCGGTCGACAGCAGTCAGTATGTGTGGGGTAATAACCTCAGCCTAGGCTGATGTGGATGCTGGTGTTCCGCAAAATGGTAACATTTTTCCTATAATATTTTCAATTTGACGGCTCCCTGAGCAGCGGCTTAGCAATGAGTTGCAGTGCTAAGGGCCGCGCGTTTGAATCCAGCACGAAAAAAGATTTAATACGGCCTACAAACAACTGTGTTTGGATGTTTGTCCTTGTGACATTTAAGCACGGAAACTAAACGCGAGACTGGAGAAAATCCTAGTGTGGACGTAAGGTTTTAAAAAATATATATAAAACTTTATTACATCTATCTTCGATTGCTTGCATTATTTGTATGCTGATGACCTATCAGCTATAAGTGTAAGTTAAAATTGGGGATATCCACAATGGGATGTAAAAACTTAAATGCAACTCATTAGCTTGGTCTACTCGTTAAGAAGTTTTGGTCAATCCTTTGAAATGCCAAGCCATACCGGTGTATAAAGAATGATTTCTTTTTCTCTTTATTAGGGATAACAAACAATTGTACAATATAATCCTATTATTAAACACATTACTATATTTAAGCTTAATAGTCATACAATCGACAACGTTATCCACGTATTACTACTGGGTCTGTGCACTTAACAATTAAGATGAAAATGTAATGTTCTATTAAAAACGACCCGTTCACCAATAAATACAGAGAAAAACAAACTGATTTACACATATGCACGTAAATGTGCACGCATATACATACACACACAAAACAAAAACACACACACACACACACACACACACACACACACACACACACACACACAAATACATACATATATATACAAACATATAAATACGCGCACATACACATACACGCACATAAACACACACATAAAGATAATACATAGATGTGAAAAATTAAATTTTACCTACATAACCAATTACATTAAGTTGCATCAAATTCAGATAGAACCTCATACACCGCTTTTTATATCTAGAAGAAGTTAATCCAAAGATATCTATGTCATTAAATTTGTTGTTGTATAATTCCATTATATGATTTAAAGGTGCCGGTGCACGTGCGCACCGACATTTATTTTACTTGGTTTTACGCTTACGCTTCGAGCGACTGGGTATACAAATGTATATTTGATTGGTGAGTCCATTACAATCAAAGGGCATTGCCCATTTTCGGCCATGGAACGCCCAACAATGTGCATTTGTTAAAAAAATATATCTTTATTTATGGTTATTAATCGCGGTATTCATTTATACTAAAACAATGGGAATATTTTTGCACAAATTAAAAGTACAGAAAAGATAAGAATAAAATTAGGTAAAACAGTAATTCATTAGTTTGTGAATAAAATAAAAAGTGTTGCCAATCACAAATCCCATTAAAAAAATCGATTCCCCTTTTCGATCGATTACTTATGGTGTCATTAATACAATGCTTACCTATATAATTTTTCGATAATTATTACGATGTTATGATATAGGTTTAAAATAACCGTTGACAATGGATATATATCCAAAGCAGCCGATACGCAACCGTCATTAACCAGTTGTTTATCCGACTACAGACGAAAAAGGATGGTTATGTTTTTACTGTGGTGCTTAAAAAAGTAGGATGCATTTTATTATTGAGGGCGCTACTATCAAAGAATATTTTTTTCGCTAAACTCGTAAAGTACTTGACCAACTTTGAGAATTCTTTCACCACTAGATTGTTATGTATAATTTTAGATATTTAATATAGGGTTAATTTTATTATAGAGGGCGCTACTTTCAATGAATACGTTTTTTGGCTAATCTCAAAAATTACTAGGCCGATTTTGAAAATTCTTTCACCCTTACATTGCTAATGAGGGCGTTAGCTGTGTGATTAATTTATATTATTACAATAATTAATTGTGAGATTAATATTTTCTAAATAAATAAAACTAAATACCTACCTAAGATGTTCAAATCCAATTATTATTTTTACAATTTAAGAATCGTATTTACACACTTTACTTACTCAGATTGATTATTATAGATAAAGAGGTAATAAATCTAATGTAAAAGAAATCCGCTTAAACGAAAAAACTATTTATTAAAATAAAATTAAAAGTTGAAAAAAAAAAGTGGTTCAGTGCGAGTCGGACTCGCAGGCCCATGGAGAGTTCTGTAGTAACAAGCATATATTTTAAATCGAATCAAAATACCACTATCATTATCGCCAGCAACAAATTATTTTGTTTTTCATAGTGTTTTTATAAAAACCAAAGTTGTTTTTGCGGTTCTTTAAAATATGCAACTTATATCTAAAAAAAGGACTATTATACATTATAGGGGTTTCTGTAGTTTACTCATTACCAAAGAGAAAAAACTTATTGCACAAAATGGGTTTTTATTCATTTCAAGTCATCAAAAGCGGTAATCAACCGTTAAAAACTAAAACAACCATTGTTATAGGCTCGGTTGAATTCATTGACAACCTTCACATTTATAGTTATGATAATTAAACAAGCGAATTACTAGCTGATTTACCAAGAATTCTTTAGAGTATAACAAAACGCTACTGCACAAGTTAACTGTTATTCTTATCTGTTCTTAACATAACATTTAAAATGGAATCATGTTATGATAATTCAAGAAGTTAATTTCTAGCTGATTTACCACGAATTCTCTAAAGCATAACAAAATAATACAGCACAAGTTAACTGTTCTTAAAAATACATTTGAAATGGAATTTCAATAAATAAAGGAAACTATATTTTAAAAAGCGTGCAGAACTTAAAACGCGTCAAAGATTATTCTTTTTATGATATTATTAATCGAATAAAAATAGATATCTTTTCATAGATTTTATGACAGTTAAGTGGCAACATCGAATCTGACAGGTAGGCCCCTGTCACTGTTATGTCACAAGAATTCAATTGCGTGTTATCTTATCGTGTTATTTTGTTTTGTTGGAAAATGCAATTGTTGATCTCTCAACAATTGGTTCGAACACAGCAGGTAAATAGTTGGTACATATCACGATGTGGCATGTCTTCCTCTAAGAAATGCTTTATAACTGAGTTCACTTGAATAATATCAATATAATAATTGTAGCTTCTTTATTAGGTACAAGTTTCGAGTACAGTGAACGTGTAGTGTGCCACTCGCAAAATGCACCAATAGTTCGTCTTGAACATGTATACGCTATCAGCTGTGGCACTGACACTTATGAGAATAAGATCACACACATTGTTTGGGTTCGATTCTCCACGTGAGGAACAATTTGCGCTTCGTGAGGTAAGATAAGGTCATTCAATTATAAATGTGTCATATCTGATAATTATACATGTTTTTACACTGATTGTATATCAACTCAAGAACTTGTTTTATTTTTTCACACCCGCACTAGCTATATCTCACAAACATACTAGCTTATTTATGAGATTGACTATTTTTATCAACTACCAAGAAAGGAGACAGTTGATTTTACATTGTTTTTGGACTGCTGGTAGTCTGTCAGGCCTTAATTATTAAATAATATAGGGCGTTAAATCCGTCCTTGTGCAGTAATATTTAACTTGATAAATATTTTATTTATATTTGAGTTTGAAATAAACAAATCTATTTTGTTTTTATTTTTTCACTTTGACTTAATTTTTTGTATTTTACATTATTTCAGTTGCTATTGTCATGCTGTGTATATCATAATTGCTGGCAATGAACTGATAGAACAGCATCACGTTCAACTGCAGAACAGGAACCATCTGAATCATCTTGTCCGTCCTCGTTGCAATCTGAAGTGAGTAATGTATTGCACCCAGAACAACAAAGCTTAGATCATACATCACACAGTGTACTGCTAACTAATTATTTAAAAGCACAATGTTTTTTACCTGGCTGTAACAGTTCCATCAGCATTGCGAGTTGAGATTAACTACATTTTGCGATAACAAACATACATAGTGACAATTACTATGTATGTGTGTTATACGTGGTAGAGCCATGCTGCAGTTATATTAGAAGTATAGTTGCAGCATGAATGGGTCGGCTCGACCGGGGAAGGACCACGCTCTCACAGAATACCAGCGTGAAATAGTAGCTTAATGCTGCTTTGTTTTGTATGGTGAATGTAGAGAACCGGAGACCCTTTTTACTGGAAACGAGAAAATGATCTTAGTCCTCACGGGTGACAACGCATCTGCATTTTGATTTGTAATCGAGGATAGATGTGGATGTCTAAGGGTCGCAGCAATGTCTCCAGCAGATGGTGAATCTCAGTTAACGACAAGATATGCTAATGAATCCGTGACTATGTGTCAAAATGGGTAGTAGAGGTGGTGAATGGCATTTTTAAAACTGAATTTAAAATATTTCATCAAAATGACTTTAACAGGGCTTCTACACATTTGATGACAGACTGCTGTGGCTGCTGCTATAATTAATAAATTCCACACAAAAATAAGGGACAGGGATGATGCGGCTCAAATACTTGAAATAGTTCACCAAAATATGGAGTCAAATAATGATTTGTCTGAGTATGCTAAGGAAAACAATCTAAATAGAGCTGGGGCAGGCAGACTTTAGGAATATAAATGTAGACTTTAAAATGTTAGGGAATTTCCTGTTTTAACTTACAGCGACTTAATATTAATTGCTTGTGTCACATACCAATTAAAGCAATCTCGCTACTATTATGGTGAGCATATAAGATTTAATGGTTGCTACCGGATAGAACTCTGTAATAACCAGAGGAGCAGCATTATGGAAGGAATAAACTTAAGCCCTAGCTGATCTTTACTTAGGGCTAGAATTGCAAGTCATCACCATTAGTCGTAAAGTGTATTTTATATATATTTTAATTAGTGGCAATGGTTCTGGTAGAAATGCAATTAAAAAGTACTGTCGGCCGTCGAACTGTTGGATGCTGTGCCCATGTTATGACAGTAATATGGTATTTGGGTTGCGCACGGCATCAGACTAATATTTTGCTTCCTGCTCAGTTCTTGAATGATGTATCGATGTGTAAAAATCCCCGATAGAGGCAAATAATTCCTTAGCTTTCCTAGATGCGTTAGTCATCCAAAATTCTAACAACACCATAGGTCACACTGTGTATAAAAAACAATGAATCTCACCATCATCCTTCACAGTTAGTTACCATGAGCAAATCTTTGTTACAGAGAGCACAAGGGATCTGTGGCAGCAAACATCTGGCCGTCAGTTCTGCACGTCAACAAGCTTCGGGTCCCGCGCCTACGTCACAGTGACCGAGTGAAGCCGGCCACAGTCAAGCGTGTGCAGTACTACCATATGTCAGGGGTGTCACAGACTAGATCCGCTAAATCTTGAAACGAGCTTCTATTAGAACATTCTACAAGCCTCTGAAGAAGATTAGTGAGTTCTTACCATCAATCAAATGTCATATTCTTCTAAATGGTGCAGGAGTGTACACCCTTGATTGTGAATGTGGTCACTCATATATGGGGCAAACGAAAAGAACAATTAATACCCGCGTAAAAGAACATATAGCTGGCGTGAAGCATTAAAGTTCAGGGAAGTTTGCAGTTTGTGATCATATCCTAGACGGCCCCAACCAGATATACATAAATCAGATTTGATGGACCACAAATCCTCTCGAAGGAACATCAATTCCTATCAAGGATGATACGTGAGACTATTGAAATTAAAAAATCCTCCTTCCTTATCCTTATTTAAATAGAGAAGGAGGCTTGGTACTACCAACTGCTTGGAACCCTTTAATTAATGAAATTAAAACTAAACCCAAGCATACCACTGCAAGGTTTCAAGACACAGTAAGTACATTCTGTAGATCGGACCATAAACGAAAAATTAAAAATCTGAAGGTATTCCAGGTTAACACTGACATTGGGACGTCAGTCACCTCAGTCCGCCTTAACCATGGGTGCTGGAAAGCACCCGATAATGTCGGGAAAAATCAAGGATACGCGATAAACTTTATAAAAGTAGTTGTTAAAAAACTGTATTTGTGAAAATAAAAACCTATATATTTTTAAAATCCCGACTTTTTTTAAAGCAATTCCTTTACCATTTTATTTTTTTAATTGCATATTATCATATCTATATACTTTTATATGTTTGCACCCATGGCCGAAGTGTCTATGAAGAGTGGGCAATCCCCTTTGTTATAGCAGATATTGTAAAGCGAAGTTTGATCCAAGAGCACCCTTCTTTTTTCTAAAGAAAGAAAACTAAATTTTCCTACTAAAAATATAACATTCATTAGAATTACTTTTAAAGCATTTGTAAATTGTAGATTTTAAAAAATTTCGTTGAACTCGCCCCAACTGTAAATTATATCTACTATATATTGAACTCCATATAACTGATGCATATTCGACCTGTGATCTTATTAGAGTTTTATATAAAGTTAAAAATGTGGTGAGGTGTTTGAAGGAAGAACATATCCGCATAACAAAACTATAAAGCTGAAAGGCTTTATTGGTAATATGCGTTACGTGTTCATTAAAGTGTAGTTTAGAGTCTTAATACAACCCTAAATCCCTGATTAAAGATACTGATTTCAACGAAACACAGTTTAGTTTATAAGTGTATTTAATAATGTTAATTTTTTTCTGAAAGTGATATGTTTGGATTTTGATGTACTTAAATGAATTTAATTTTTTTACAGTAGCCTGCCAAGCGATTTAGGTCTTGTTGTATTTTGTCACAGTCTTCGACACTTTTGACACTGTAATAAATTTAAAGGTCATCGACGTAAAGAAGAAAGTTAGTAAAATGGAAACAATCACCGATGTCGTTCGCAAATAATATAAAAAACAAAGGCCCAAGAATAGAACCTTGCGGTACGCCTGAGTTGACATTTATGATATTGGATGAGAAACTATTAATCACAACCCGTTGAGATCTGTTTAAAACGTTTGATGAAAACCATCTTAACAAGTTTCCTCGTATTCCATTAAACGCTAATTTTTCTAAAAGTATATTGTGATCAACCTTATCAGAGGCCTTAGAGTAAATTAAATCTACTCGCCGGTTAGACGGTTATCCATGCAGTGAAAAAGATAATTTATATAAATAACAAGGGCAGTTGTTGTTGATCGCTGTTTTACAATGGGTTTGTTTAGGTATAATTATGTTATGTAATATAGGATAAATTTGCTTATGTATTATTCTCTCAAGAATCTTCGATATAGTAATAAAGATATAGGGCGATAGTTAGAAACGTCGTTTTGCACCCACTCTTTTAAACTGGTGTTATATTAGCGTTCTTCCATATCCGGGGCACAGTCCCTTTACTAAGACATTAGTTAATTATCAGACACAAAGGAACACTAATAGCTGCGGCAGTATGTTTGAAGAAAAATGGTGGAAGGCTGTCCAGGTCCCTTGGTAATATCGAGTAACATAAGCTCTTTGACTATGCTATCCTTTAAAAAGAAGATATTTAAATTAATTTCGGAATTGGAATTAGTATACTGTAACTCCTGTCTATTTTCATATACGGAGCCGAAAAATTTTGAAAATAATTCACAGATACCCTTTGATGTATTAGATTTTATATTTTTATAAGTCATAACGTTAGGTATTCTGCTTTTATTATTATTAACAAAGAACCAAAATAATTTATTATCATTTTTGAGTCCTTCTTCGACGGAATTAATGGAAGTATTGAAGCAATCAGCACACAGTGTGTTAAATCTGTGTCGAAGCAATGAAAACTGGGATTAATCCACTTAAATTTTTTCCACCTAATCCAATATTTTTCTTATTCTTTAAAAAAATGAATGAGGGGTCGAGAAAACCAAACTGGGAAGTTATTACTTTTTGATGAACGAATCGGTACATATATTTTTATAATTTTATAATTTTTTTCATAAAATATATTAACCGACTCTTCAGCTGTTAGTACTTTCGTAAGAGAATACCAATTGATGTCAGAGGTAGATTTACAAATGGCGGTATAGTTTTCTTCTAAATACTTGAACCTCTAAATAGACGAGTGAGCCATAGATTTATACGTGTGGCTTAAAGATATAACCATATAAAAAGCTGGATATAGACGATCCAATGGCAGTAATGGATTTGAAGGCAGCTTTCAAACACAATTATCGTCGTAAGATAAAAACAAATACAAAATTCGACCCAAAGGGTCTCTTATGGTGTTTAATTATTTGAAGTTTAATGATGATATAAAGTTAAGCAGTATTACACAATGAAATAGTATTTCATAATTATGTTCATAATTAAATTCATAATTGTATTTTCCAGTCCCGCTAAAAAAGTCAGTAGTCACTCCTGTATACAAGAGTGAGGATAGGGATGATGTGGGTAATTATAGGCCAATTTCAGTACTGCCAGCTATTTCGAAGATACTTGAGAGACTTTTGAACTCCAGATTATTAAATTACCTAGATAAATTTCGGCTTCTATCGACGTCACAGTTTGGCTTCAGACAGGGAAGATCAACTGAAGATGCAATAGCTGCACTTAGCCAACTAGTTACTGAGATAATGGATAAAGGGATCAAGTGTCTGACTGTTTTTGGGAACTCAGGAAAACATTTGATACTGTTTCTATCCCTATTCTTGTCCAAAAACTAGAACAATTAGGTATCAGAGATGTTGCGCTATCTCTCTTTAAGAGTTACCTCTCTGATAGAATGTAAAGAGTGAAATTGGGTCATTACATCAGTGAAGACGTTGCTGTATCTTATGGTGTATCGCAGGGAAGTGTGTTAGGACCAACGATTTTTCTTATATATATTAATGACCTCTGTAATCTAAAAATTGACCATGCGCACATCTTTTCATACGCCGATGATACAGCGGTCGTTTTTACTGGGAAAAACTGGGCTGATGTAAAGAATAATGCTGAATCTGGCCTACACTTGATTAGCAACTGGTTAAAAAATAATCTATTGACCCTGAATACAGCCAAAACTAACTACATCTGTTACAGTATTCAAAACCGTTCACAACCTGACACTAACTTCAATGTATTAATTCACTCTTGCTATCCTGATACCGAACCCACTAATTGTGATTGCCCTGCTATAGGCAGAATTGAAAAAACAAAATACCTGGGGGTTGTGATAGATCACCGGCTCTCTTGGCATTCGCACATTGAACTAGTCTCTACCAGATTAAGAAAACTGATCTGGATATTCAAGACCTTGAGACATATAGTGCCTGGGGGTGGGGGGTTGATCATATCCCCAGAAGGAATATTTTTAAAGAAATCTATTATACCTCACTTGCGCAATCAATCTTAACTTATTGCATTTCCATTTGGGGAGGAGCGGTTAAAACAAAAATGATTGAGGTGGAACGTGCGCAACGTGCTTTACTGAAAGTTGCTCTTTAAACGTAGAAGATATCCAACGCATACTCTATACGCTGTCAGTAAAGTCTTATCTGTTAGAAAGCTGTACGTTCTCAGCGTTATATTAAGAAGACATAAAACTACACCTTATGTCTCAAACAATATTACAGCTAGAAAAAAAATGTTATTCTATTTACCAAAACTAGAACCGCCTTTGCTAAAAATCAACTCAACAATCGTAAGGCCCATCTATATAAAGTAAATAAAATCGTAGACATATACAATAAAACACTACGCGAATGCAAAAAAATAGTTACCAACTTTTTAATACCTCTAGATTACGAGGAACCGGAGATTATTTTTAGACACACGGAATAACTTAACACACACACGCAACAACACACACACACACATACACACACACACACACACACACACACACGCACACACGCACACACACGCGACACACACACACACACACACACACACACACACACACACACATACAATTCATATTTTTAATACTTTTATGTACCCCTAATACTGTATTAGATAATAAACTTTATGTTAACTAGTAGCTAGTAGAGCGTAGGCACCTTATATATAATTACACATAACAGGCAAGATATTTGTAAATATCATCATATATTATGTATATCTCAGTAAAAGAAGTAATTGTAGTTTTCAGTTTAAATAAGCGAGAATAGCAAATAATGCTTAATAGTATTAAAATATGTTCAAGAAATAGAAGTAATAAATTAATAACGTTCAAGAAATAGAAATAATAAATTAATAACGCTCGTTAGGTATGTTGAACAGTGTAACTTGCAAGTAAATTTAATACGCTTTAAAACGTACATATAATAATAATTACTGTTAATTTGACAACCAAGTATTTTTAAAATAGAATGTTGTTTGTAAAATATCGTAAATAAATTCTTTGAGTAACAAATAAATTGCCGGTAGATAAAAAATAATTCATGGTGCACGGCAAAGAAGTGTAAACATCACAGCGTAATGAAATGTTTAGAGATCACACTAATTAATATAATACTTTTGATAAATTCCTTTGAATAACTTCTTCGAGACAAGAAGTCAATGCCATCTGCATTGAAATGAAATACTAGTTTCAGCTATGTACGAGTAGCAGTGAAAATTAGTTAACCAGACAATTCTTCGATTTGATTTTTGAAGGATCTTCGCTAGAACGAATGCTAAGAACAGGAGAAGTATCGTTTGCACCCACCAAGATGATGTCGTGCTTAATACAAGTGTATCTGGGTTCGGGAAGCTGCTAAGAATAATGGTTTCACCATTATTCTTAGCAGCTTCCCAAACCTCATAAAATAAAATTTTTCTTTTTAAAGTTAGTTGCTCATTAAAATGTAACTTATATATAGTTCCGGGCATTTGCAGTTTTTCTGTTGGTAAACCTTTCTCTTTGTGAACCGTGCTACTGAAATAAAGCTATCACGTAACATCCGACTCGCAAACCTAACAAGAATATCATCTTAGGGCGCCCACTTTTAGGATTAAGCTGAGGTACACGATGAATTGCGACGACGTAGTATTTATTAATTGGTTGTTTGATGACAGCAGCTACGTCTTCTATGATCGAAATTAAATTTTCATTTCATTTTTCTCGAAGATTAACAATTTCAATGTTGCAGTGGCGTGAATTTACTTCCAAAATATCAAGTTTGTTTCCTAACTCCATAATCAGATCGTCTTTGTTTTGGGATGATTTATATATTTTTTCTAATTCAAAAAACCGTCTATGAATCTCTTCAGTTTGGGTTTTTAGGTCGTCATATTTGTCATTAATAAATCGGATTGAAGTATTCAATTCCTTGAAATCTTCAATGTACTCGGTTATTTTATTATTATGTTTGTCGAAAAACTCCTTCATTGATGTCGTGGGGTAGAGAACTGGTGATTTGTAATACAGACATTTTATTGCCTAACTCAAACACCAGCTTTTCACAGATTCTAGGCTATGGGTATGAACAAACCTGTATTTAAATAGATATACGTTTTTATTATGTATGGTCGGTATTTATGAGAAGCATAATTATGAAATAAGCATAATTATTATTATTAATTTAACTTCCCTGCTGTAAAATCTGTCAAATATTAAACTTCATTCCAAAACAAAAAAAAAAAAACACATTATTTTGTGTTTAAAGGGAGATTACGCTATTGTCACCAGCTCTTTACGCGATTGATACATTGTACGAAATAACCTTTGAATCACAAGGATAATGACAGCTTTTCAATAATCGAGAGCATAAGTATTATATGGGCTTTAATAAATTTTTAGGTAGATGCATAATAAAAGCAATGCCGTGGTGGGTTAAAAAATAAGTATCCGCCCATTATACCCAAAAAATGTAAGTTCTATCCTCAACGACATCAATGAAATCATTAATAACTTGTGGCGACGCTGTCGTCGCGCCGCAAGCGAAAACACACCGAAGCCTAAATCACGCTATCAACATTCCGAATCATAAACAGCATATATAGAACATCTCCGACCTATCACATGGAGTATTGGCCACTCCCCGGGCGGAACGAGCAGGGGGGTGATGTGGCGGCGCTATCGTCGCGCCGCAAGCGAAAACACACCGAAGCCTAAATCACGCTATCAACATTCCGAATCATAAACAGCATATATAGAACATATCCGACCTATCACATGGAGTATTGGCCGCTCCCCGGGCAGAACACCTTGCCCGGCGGGAGATCTCCCCTTTTCCTTTCACGGCCACAGTGGTGACCACCCGACGTGATCTGAACACGCAACCAACAACCTTCGGAAACTACAACTTTCAAGCCTTCGTCATTATCCTCAAGAACCCCTACCATTCACTACTGAGAATCGTCTTCTGCAGTCTTCAGTTCCTACAAGCCAGTCCAACTTGTCTTCATCTCGACTCACCGCAGATTTATAAGGCAGACTTCTGGCACTTGCTCCGGCACATCGTTCTCACCAGCATCACTTGCCAGTGCGTAGTACGGCATGCATTACACATCAGCATATTATTCGCACCGGTGTCACGTGCTCCTTACGCACACAGCATGCATTCCCCACCGGCATTAAAAGGACACATCGGCAATCGGACTGCACTATCGACCTCCGGTCTGAGCAGGGGGGTGATGTGGCGGCCCTGTCATCGCGCTGCAAGCGAGAACACACCGAAGCCTAAATCACGCTATCAACATTCCGAATCATAAACAGTATATTTAGAACATCTTCGAACTATCACACGGAGTGTTGGCCGCTCCCCGGGCAGAACACCTTGCCCGGCGGGAGATCTTCCCTTTTCCTTCCACGGCCACAAACTATTTTAAAATGTATTTACCACGTTTTCTGTGTAGAAGGAAAACATTATGATGAAATTTGAATTTTAAAAATGGTAGAATCAGACGAATTTTTCAACACTCATTTGGGTAGCGCAATATGAGTGGTACTAAGACCTGTGAGTAATATTTAGATCAGCAGCAATTATGAAGGCATATCTACGGGGAAGAAAAACACAAATGATTTTTTGATTTACATTTGCACAACACCGTCTATCAATGACACTGCTTAATTATTGTACTTTATTTCTAAACATTTTTGAGAATTTTTTTTATTTTATTGCTGAATATTCGTATAAGGAATATGTTTAGGTGTAAAAATATGATTATAGAACGTTATTTAACATCATATACGATTTCAAAAATTATATTTAAATGCACTTGACGACTCAACGCCGCCATTGCACAACTTTTGATAGAAAATTTATTTGATTGCATTGGTTATAACTTTTGATAGAAAATTTAAAAGTGGTAGACATAAAGTAAACTAAAGGTACAGCCTTATACTATTAACTTCATCACCGAGCACGTGGTAAATCAGCACTTATAATTGCAATTAACAATTACATTGGTGCCGGCTCTTTGGTAGAGACAAGCTGCAACTATATTATGGTTCTAGCACTAATGGGTCGGCTTGACCAGTCGGAAAGCTTAAAATAGCATAGCGTATAATGATGCAGCAGCATTACACTGCTATTTTAAGCTTACAATTTTTAAGCTCAATTTTAAGTTTAATGCAGCAGCTGTATTTTCTATGCTGAATGTAAAAAAACCGGAGATCCTTTTTACTATATACAAGGCATTCCATATTAGTTCTCACGGGTAACAACGCATCTACATTTTGATTCATAATCGAGTATAGCTGTAGATGTCTATTGGCTACAAGAACTATTTACCATTAGGTGGACTGTATGCTCGTTTGACATCCTCATCTTTTAAAAAATTAGGATAGTCGAACGGAAAAATTGGTGATTAATATATGTAAATAATAGTCATTATTACAAGAATTCATGAAGATGCAAGCCCGATAAGTTCAGGCGCATGCGTGGATGTAAATAACTTATGTCCCTGTGTTATAGTAGTTCGTGTGCAATGATCTATTTTCTCTCTTGCCTTACTTACAATAACTATAATTACAATAATCTATCTCGCTTGCACACCATTTACAATACTTTATTTTTATCTTACTATTTCGTACCCATATTGTTACCATATTTTCGTCACCTTTCATATTAACTTACGTTCCGTTTTAACTTTTATTCTACTTGCTATTATCTACTATCCTTACCCCGTAAGCTCATGGCCATACTCTTATTCGAAATCATCGAAACTACCTACGGCTGGCTCAGGACGGTATCGGATTTGATACCAAATACTGCCCTATGAAAAAATATTATTTTGTTTTAAACAAAACCAAAGACAATATGCAATGAATAATATAGTAAAAGACATAGATATGCTCCTTTATTTTAAACCATTACCCGGCAATATTTCTTAGAAAAAAAAATAAGAAATCTCTCAGAACTTTCGGCGTTCCACGTGTCGCATTGCAGAAGGTGCTCCGTCTTTTTTATAGAATTTTATATTTGTGTCTGGACTAAAAACGAAAGTATTATACTTTTTTGTATTCCTTGTAATAATAGTAAACACGTAGATTTATAATTTGTGCCTACCTACCACCACGATTTTTTCAAAATGTTATTCAAATGCAATACAAATTTAGGTGAGGAAGTTTAGCTATCACTATCGAAATATTCAACAAAAAACATTAGAGTTAGTTCACTTTCATATCATCATTCGCTCACAGCAACAAATAGCTTCTATAATTTTTTTATAGTATGAGGATAACAAACTAGCACATAGCCCACCTCGATTACGAATCAAAATACTGCTATTTTACGCTAGTGTTCTGTGAGAGCGTTGTCTTTCCCCGGTTGAGGCGACCTATTCGCGCTACAATGCTGCTAATATAGCTGCAGCATGGCTCTATCACGTAATACTCCAAAAGATAATGTATGCGTATGATATTTATTTTATTTATATGTTTTAAATTTCTTATTGACTGTAAATCTTAAAAATCGGATAAACCTAATTAGAACTTTTAAATTACTTAGATACAACGCCAGAACATGGTTCTGAAGGTTCTTCATTTCTTTCAAAATCCTCCAGGAAAGTAGCGTATTTTAGAGATAACATAGAACCGTGTTAGCTCAGATGGTTAGCGCTCGCTGTAAATTTCACAGAACTGGAGCAACCCAGGTTCGATCCCCTCTGGCATCAAAAGAAATTGATTTACCACGTGCTCGGCTGTGAAAGAATACATCACGAGAAAATCTGAATGTATGAGTATTTCTCAGGAAAAAAAAATCTACGATGTGTGAAATGCGCCAACACGAATTGGAGCAGTCCGGCGAACACTTATTAGCCCTAAAACTCTCTCAGAAATCAGAGAAGGCCTGTGCCCATCAGGGGGATCATTATTTTTTCTGGGATAATTTCATTAATTGTCGGTAAAAAAGAAAGAAATTTAGAAGATACGACAGACATATCCAAATCTATTTATTTATTTAATATTCATTATTCCACACCATACAAAGATTATCTATACATATAATAAAATGTAAACTGCAGGTATTTGTACATTTTATATTTTTGTAAAATTATTGAGAGAGAATAATAATAAGTAATAATAAATATAATTCTCGGCTAAATTCTTATTTTTTTGCGTTTTCTTCTGTATCGTTTACGTACATAAATTTCTCATGGAAAAAATCCATAACCGAAAAAATAACGTGTAGATCATACAAATACATGTTCCATGCGTTATTCGAACCCACGGCCTTCAAGTCTGCTTATTCGTTTTGGCTTAAAACTCGTTTTATAATATTTTCATGTGATATCTCCTACACAACTGATCTTTTCATTCTACTTTCTGTCATCTACAAATGAAATATTTTGAACGTTGATTTTAGTACACTACAACTTTATGGTGTAAGTATTTATAACTATTGTTATTATATTTGTCAAATGACGTTTTTCGCAAGATGTACTACTAAAAAAGAGAAAAAAGGATAAAACATACCAACTCCGCCAATACATATATTTACAATCGATTAGAACCCTTGAATTTTTATGAGTTTAAACAAAAAGCGTGAACCCTTTCTTTGTCATTCCATCGGCTTTTGTTTAGACACATGCTGAAGAGAATAAAGACATTTTTATATTGATCGGTATGGATTTGTTGGAACGCAACTTTCAGTACGTGCTAAGTATAATATTAATTTTGTTCTGGTACTTATGAGAGTTTTGGTGGTTCACACGTGCTTAGTTCAACTGATCATTCCAACTGATCCAGTGTGAGGTCAAACTTGGACTGTGATATTTTTAAAATATCATATTTTTGTTATATCTATAATTATAAATACATCAATTTTGGAGTTTTATATATCGTAAAGTAATATACAGTAAGTCAATATTGGAGTTTTATAAATCGAAAAAAACATCGACATATCGGCTTTATTTAAAAAACAACCGTGAGTCATTTTAGTTTAGTTCATTTACTATATTTATTAAACAAATTAAATTATAAATGTATGAAAATTGTAGATTATAGTTCCTAAAAATGATTGTTTAATTTAAATAAAACGATTATGTGTACCAATATTTTTGCGTAAGAGTTTTTAAAAATAGTCGTTGTTTTATATGTACTGCTGTTAATTATGTTTAATATTACAGGTGCTACAGATGTAGCTGAAGAAATCAAATACTTAACAGCTATTTCTGATAGGAACTACCTACAGCTATTTCTGATAGTAACTAAACTATCTACCCTACAGAGTAGTCGATGACGATAGTAACTAAAGTTTATAAGACGCCTTACCGATCAAAATAACTTGAGGTTTACATTAACATCGAAGCACTTGTTTCGTCGTTTTCCCTTCCTTCCCTTGATCGAGCCCCGACGGTTCGACAAAAAATTAGATTGACTTCATTATGACTACCAGACGCCAACTGTTCAGTTATGTCTCAGTGATCGTAAGGGTGAAAACTGGCAGCGATCACCGAATGGTTAGAGGCACACTGAACCTAAACGTTAAGTTGGAGAGGTCTCGTCTAATGAAGTCAACGCTCCGTCCCCCTCGTGCTCTAATCCAGAATCCGGAAACATTTCAGCTCGACTTACGTAACCGCTTTCAGTGCCTACAAGATTGCAATGCAGTGGACGATATGAATGACAAGCTCGTGGAAACTGTCCATGCGGTTTGAGCTACGTTCTGCAAGACCCGCCGAAGAAGAACACAAAAACTCTCCGATCACACTCTTAATCTCATGCCTGTTGGACGGGAGATGAGGCTGCAATCGTCAACAGATTTGACAGCATACAGGCAACTGAACAGACAGATCTCCAAATGCATGCGGCGAGACTTACGCAACTTTTACACCGCTCGTATTAAAGAAGCCACACAGCCTCCAAAGTCTTTGCCAGAGATCTGTCTGCCAGTAAGAGTCAAATGTCAAAGCTGAAGACTGAGTGTGGCAGCATCGTCTTCCGGGACACCTGAGATTTTGAGTGAGATTGAGAGGTTCTATGGGCAGCTGTACACATCATCGTTGGAGCCACATGCAAGTGTGAGTAACGATCCAAGAGCAAGTCTCATCCGACACTATTCCGATGATATCCCGGACGTCAGTCTAAGCGAGATTATAATGGCTCTCGAGCACCTTAAAAACGGCAGGGCCCTAGGCGAGGATGGAATTACATCGGAGCTTCTGAAAGCGGGTGGAACTCCGGTACTTGAAGTCCTTCAGAAGCTCTTCAATTCCGTCCTCCATGGTGGCACTACTCCAGAGGCGTGGAGCAGAAGTGCGGTGGTCTTGTTCTTTAAGAAAGGCGACAATGCTCTCTTGAAGAAATACAGACAGATTTACCTTCTGAGCCGCGTCTACGTGCTATTTTCGAGAGTCATTACGAATCGTCTCGCACGCAGACTCGACGACTTCCAGCCTGCCGAACAAGCCGGTTTTCGAAAAGGCTTCAGTACCATAGTCCACATACATACCCTGCGGCAGATTGTACAGAAGACCGAAGAGTACAATCTGCCACTTTGCCTGGCGTATGTGGACTATGAGAAAGCCTTTGATTCTGTCGAAATTTGGTCGGTGCTACAGTCCCTTCAGCGGTGCCAAGTTGACTGTCGGTATATCGAAGTGCTGAAGTGTTTGTACAGTAGGGCTACGATGTCTATCCGAGTACAGAACCAGAGCTCGAAACCTACTAGCTACTCGAGCTACTGGACTGGAAAGGATACGGTATTAACATCAATGGCGAGTACATTACTCACCTTCGATTTGCCGACGATATAGTTCTTATAGCAGAATCGCTGGAGGACTTAAGCACAATGCTCAATGACCTCAATAGTTTAATACTCCGTGGCGCATTGGCTTAGCTATGAGTGGCTGCGCTGGGGGTCGCGGGTTCGAATCCCGCACGGAACAAATATTTGTATGACCTACAAATAGTTGTTCCAGGTCTGGATGTTTGTCCTTGTGCAATTTATGTTTTTAAACTGCCCTTACGATACAAGAGGAAATCTTAGCGTAGGGGTAACGTTTTACCATAATAAAAAAATAGTGCCCCCCAACGGATAGGTCTTAAGATAAACATGGACAAAACAAAGATCATGTTTAATGTCCATGTCACACCTATGCCGGTAGTTGTTGGGAGCACTATGCTCGAAGTTGTTGACGAGTACGTTTACCTGGAAAAAATAGTCTGACTAGGTAAGTCCAACTTCAACCGGGAAGTCAATCGACGGATTCAACTCGGCTGGGTAGCGTTCGGGAAATTACGACATATATTCTCGTCAGGTATACCTGAATCGCTAAAAACTAGATTGTACAACCAGTGTGTGTTACCAGTGATGACTTACGGATCTGAGTTTACACCCGCAGATACTTAAATCACAAAACCGCATCACTTTTACCAACCAAAATCCACTTCAAACCATTGTTTAAGCGTTAAAACAGAAGCAAAAATCCGTTGACGTTCAAGTTCCCGCTAAAACACACAGTAAGGTAGTTATAAGTTTCGTAGATTTTAGTATTTGTAATACCAAAGAGATATACTATACAAAATTACATTTCTTTTTAAGATAATAAGCAAATAAATAAACTGGGGAAAAATATTGACTGACGTGCAGGCCCCGCCTGAACTGCTTGCAAAAGTGTGCTGATTGCAAAAGTGGTAGGACTTAGTGAAACTCTGATTTGGCAATAAGATTAACATTAAAATGTCAATTCATAAACAATAGAAGAATAAGCTAAATATAGCGGTAGCATTTACTATACTAGGCGAAAATATCATAAATTTATCTTCAGGTCTACCGAATTGTACTATTCTTCTTCTTCTTCACTTTATAGCTTCTATTAAAATAATTTTGCCAATGTTAATTCAGTCATGGGAGTGAAAGACAACAAAGTAAATAAAATTTATATTTTGTTTTGTGATTGGCTTCTAATCTACAACAAAAACAATAAAAACATTTATAATTCTGCCACCAAAAATAATTAGTATAATGTTACAACTTAATATTACTAGTACACATAATATCACATAAGATATGAACAAATGAAAAGAACACTAGAGACAGCAGACAGGTAGAATTAGTAGGACGAGGAAGGTTTTGGGGAATGTTATCATACAAGGAGAACTTGAGTTGTGGACATTTGAAAAGTATGAATTCGATGGAACCTTCGTCAAGGCCACATTCACATAAAGAATTATCCCTTATCCTTAATTTGGCTAGGTGTACCGGTGCGCAAGAATGACCGAAGCGAAGGCGGCAAACGGTTGATGTAGTAAATTTGTTGGCTTCACGATAATGGAAAAACTAAGGATTGTATGGGATTACGACCTAAATCAAAGCGAAGTGTTTGCATTTTACGTTTTTGGGTTGGTCCCAGAGACCTTGTCAAGATGCCATAAAGTCAGATCCTGCTAGTGGAAGCAAGTCATGGGGAAAAATTTGGTATCGAGAGAGGGTACCTGTTTGTGTGGCTTTGTTAGCCAAGAAATCAGCACACTCATTATCATGTATCCTGGAATGGCCTGGAATTCAGGCCAAAACAACTTTTAGGCCTTTTTGTGACAATTGTATAATACTTTTTTAATAAAGAGGGTAGAGAAATTCTTTGATTTAGAGTGGAAGGAAGTGGAGATTATAGATTCTAGTCAGCTAAGAGAGTCAGAGAGAATTGAGGTATTTTCCAGGTTGTGAGATTCGGCATATGGGATTGCCTCTAAAATGGCAATGACTATTGGAAGGTCCTTTTACTTTATAATGTTTACCTTACGATATCGAGAATTTCTGTATGTACATGGAAAAAAACGTCAAACGTAGTTTAGTTTTGGACAAATAGTATAATTTTATTTTTCATGTACTAGTATTCCAGCCACATGATGGCCGCCATTGCGGATTTTAGTAGTAAAACTTTAAAAATGTGTTTATACAATTATTTAATTGCAACAAAATTAACGTCAGGTTACTTACCGATAATAGGATATCTCATGTTCGTTTTTAAATTTAATATCGTAATTTTTGCAGCCTTTTACTACGCAACTAGGCACGTAACTGCGCACGGACCATAGTCAACGGAGTCAAGTTGGCCCTAAACTGTAATTTTAGGGCAAGCCCACCGGTGACATTTAGTTACGCCGTCGGCCTGGTCTGTACGCTAGTAATATACTGGTGACCTTTTTTACCGTCTTGAAAAAAATAATCAGCAGTATAACAATAAATTTAATAGGCATCTTTGACCTTGTCACTTCACAGAGTCATAGGCTCAAGGGCAATGGGCAAAGTAATTGTTCAAAAAAATTTCAAACGTTTAATTCAAAATTTTTGTTATTATTTTTGAAAAATATCAGTGCCATAGTTTTCTATTGTGTTCACGTGTTACACTCTATTTTTCCAGACGATAAAAAAGTTCATCCAGTATAAGTCAATGCATAAATATAATAAACACCGATTAGAAATAATACAATTAAGTTTATTAATCCAATATTTAAAATCAAAACTATATTAATTTAGTGTGGCCGACTAAATTTACGCGGGATTTTTAGTTATTTAAAATAGTGGTTACAATTGGCACTTATTTTGAAAATTTTATTTATTGGTACATAGTTTTACAATCGTCGCTAGTTGTGAACTATAGTAAATATATATACTATAATTAATCTTTAACTGCAGGGGTTGAGTTAACCTGTTCCGACATCAATAGGACGTTAATTAGTAAAAAATGAATATTACACTAAAATAATTTTAAAGCTACTTTTCGTTATTCATAGTTCTGCTGTGGTTAAAATAAGATTTACTTTACATCATTAAATTATTTTATCTAAAATACCAAATAAAGCTTTTGTTTTAGTGTTAACATAAAAAAAACTAATGAAACAATAGAGCAACGTGAGTTAAAAGGTCAAAACGTTGACCAATTAAGGCGTTTAACGAATTAAACTAAAGTACCAAGGCTGAAGCGTCAAATTCAAGTAACATAATTTATTTAAATTAAACAAGTTTTTACGGATTTTATTGCGCTTATTTTTACTTTATATTCGTTATGTTTCACTTTACAGAAACCATGGTTACGGGTGCGACTGAGGAGTTCAACTTCCCAATGTAGTTAACCACGGCCACTATTAATTTCGGCTGTCAGGTATATAAAAAAATTAATATACGCGACAAAATCCATAACCCCTCAGTCACCAGCTGAAATGATTAACACCGCCCGCTCGCTAAGCGCGACGCAGCGTCGCTAAAAATAACCTAACGTGGTATTTGTCGCACATTTATTTTCAATAAAATTCGTTATAAATTTCAATATAATACTTGTTTCCGTTTATTTATTATGTTATATTACTTGTTTTAGTGCTTTTACTTCGTTACGAAAATATTTTAATTGTTTTTTCACATTAAAAAATGTATATACCCAGCGGAGGACATCAGTGTGAGAATCACAATTATTTCTATATAACTCGAAATTATTTACGTAAAAAGATAAATTGTATTCCCACAAAAACTTTTATAAGAGTTTTATAATAAAACACTATACTAAACACTAATAAACAATTAGGAAAATCCTAAAATCAACACAATAACTCGCCACACGAAATAGACGTACGAAATGAACGTAGATTATAAATAAAAAACCATAGAATAACTACTTTTTATTGCATTAGAGGATAGGAAATTTCACATTGAGCCTATAATGCCAAACTTCTTCATAGAAAAGTAGTCTCTAAATATAAGTTTTTATGGTTTAAAGTGCTGTGGGTGGGTGCGGTTTGATGGGACCGCTAGGGAATTGACGGAATATGGCCGCGGGCTCACGTGACCGTTAGAAGATTAAGAGGATAAAACTAGTTTTATTTAAATGCGTAGTATTCGCGTAAATATAAGGAATCATTAGGATATTTTTTATTTTGTGAATGGAAGTACAATGTTTCTATAATTTTGAGTTGTTATCGCAGAATTTTGTTACAGCCATGTTTCTCTCCATGGTGAAATTTGTTGTTGGTGAAGATTGACACTAAATACAGCTGCTATTACTAAGAAAAGTATGGCTACTGTTAGGCGACTAATTGAAGAAAACCGGCTCGTCACCTATAAGAAAAGGGGTTTCCAGGACATTTGAGTATTGCCATGAATAAATAAAAAAATCATCAAAATTTTAAAGTCAGGAAACTTTGTTGCTGTTAGATTCCTCATGAACTGACTAATAGAAATGATTAGTGTAAAAAGTGTTGTTGAAATACGATCACGGGCAACAAAATTTTGCAAATTGATAAGAGATTTACAAAAGACAAAACATTAATATATTGTTACATTCTGGAAAGAAATATGTGTATGTTCGAAGACGACAGCAAACACATCAAATTAAAGATGACAAGAAGCGTGTATAAAAAAATTACTGCTTTTTTCTCCTAGACGGGTCATATACGATTCCACTGGGTAAGTAAAAGACAATTAATACTGAGTACTGAGTACACTACTATTTGTTCTCCAAGTGTCTTCGTAAAAGTTAGGGAAAAATTGATGAACCATGAAAATGCATAAACGCACACCACGGATAGTACAAAGTCGTTTTTGGCTTCTGAAAATGTGCAGCTGCCCATCCTGCACAAAGTGCAGACCTCACACCATGTAATTTCTTCATTTAAAAAAAAGCGAAGGCCATAATAACTTTCAACTAACACGTGAAAAACATGCCCACAAATCAATGTTTTTAAAAATGATTTAAGCGAATAAAAGTATTTAAAATATAATGGGGAATAATTAGAAAAGCATTAAAATATTATTTTACACATAAATTATTTTATTTATGAGCTACCGTAGAAAGGGACTATTTGAGTTTTGCAGGGTTATTGGGAACGAACCAATTATAACACTTCATCATCATCATTACAAATTTTCCAAGTACTCTGCTGAACATAGGCCCAAGGAATGCCACAAAGCACGGTCGTGAGCCATCTCCATCTATCGACTTCCTGCATGTCTTACCAGATTGTCACTTCATCAAATCGGGGTAGGTCCTACACTTCGTCTGCCAATATGAACCTACCTGCCACTCGAGAAACTTTCTTCCCCATAGGACCATAAGTGGTTGGTTCTTTGAGCTACATGACCGGACCATTGCCACTTCAGTTTACTAATCCGTATGTTGGTTACTCTGATTCTTCTGAGGATATCCTCTTTTATAAGTCTATCGCGTAGAGAAACCCCGAGTGCCGAGCGATTGAGTTACAGAGAGATAGCCCTCTCTGTAACTCAATGTGTAACCTTGAGATTTCTCATACAGCCAGCAGTAAAGGACCACGTCTCAGATCCACAGGTCATCACTGGCAATACTCACCGGTTGTATAATTTGTTTAAAATTTTGAGATATTCCGGATAAGAAGATTTGTCGTAATCTCCCGAACGCTGCCCTGCTGGATCTCTCGGTCGAACTTAGACTTAACTAGTCGGCTATTTGTCTCAGGTATATATACTCATCAACCACTTCGAACTTAGTGCTTCCAACAACTACCGGCATAGGTGAGACATGGATGTTACACATGACTTTCGTTTTGTTCATGTTCATCTTAAGACCTACGTTAGGAGACACTGTTGAGGTTATTGAACATAGTGCTGTAATCTTCCAGCGATTCTTCCATAAGAATTATACAGTCGGCAAATAAGAGAGTTTCGGTCCAGTTGTTTGAAAACCTCTTCCAATGCAGCGGTGAAGTTACGGGAATATTAAGTCACACTGTCTTACACCTTTATGTAGTTGGATAAGTTTCTGGTTCTGGTTCTGTACTTAGATAACCATCATCTTCCTACTGTGCTAACACTTCCGCACTTCAATATTCCGGCAATTAACTTGGCATCGTAGAAGAAACAGGTAGTACCGCCCAAATTTTGACGGAATCAAACGCTTTTTTGTAGTCCACGTATGCAAGGCAAAACTAAGACTCCAGTGGACAAAAAGCCACGTATCATAGCGCTAATGTACTAAGACATGAAGTTAAGTATGCTTTTTACACTTAAAAGTGCTACTAAATACACTCATCCCAATCCGAAAGATAGACGACGCATCGCTATGCGCTACAACGCCGCCCACAGACGGTATGGGTGTGCGATGTCCACGGAAAAACCGTATTTCTACAACAAACCCGCTTACCACCGGCATTAAGATGATGATATGTCTAGGGCACATCAGATAGCGAGTCCAAGTTTACCTTGGTCTCAAATACACGCCACCATAATAATTCTTTTCAAGTCCCATTTCCATCAATATAATACTTTTACTTATTTGAGACCTTCCACATATTTGCTTTATTTCATAGACCTTACTATTATCTGTCTTTAATATTAAGGACTTCAAACCTTAACTCTACTATCATAATGCTTATGCATCAAAGAGAACTTCTATAATAATGCTTTTGTATCATAAAACTTACCATTATATGTCTTTAATATATGGAACTTCAACTCACAACTCTACTATTGTAATGCTAATTCGTCATAGAGACCTTCTATTATAATCCTTTTGTATCATAGAACTCACCATCATAAGTCATTAATATATAGGACTTCAACCCACAACTTTACTATTGTAATGCTAATTCATCATAGAGACCTTCTATAGCAATGCTTTTGAATCATAGACCTTCCTATTATATATCTTTTAATATATGGGACTTCAACTCGCAACTCTACTATTGTAATGCTAATACTTCATAGAGAACTTCTATAGTATTTTCTTTGTAACATAGACCTTATTATTATATGTCTTCAATATATGGAACTTCAATTCATAACTCTAGTATCATACTGCTTATGCATCAATGAGACCTTCTATAATAATGCTTTGGTATGATAGAGGTTACTATCATAAGTTCTTAATATAGGACTAATCATTGTGCTACAGTACTTCAAGCAGTCGAGCACCCGTCTACCCGATATATATGTACGACCTTGGGTATGCGTCTCCGGCAGCTTCTCCATACAAGCCGTCTATACATGAACACCCTCCATGCCTTTTTTATGCAATTTTTTAACAATTTTCCAATTCTCCTACAAATGTATTTTATCTTTATTTTATAATATTTTCGACTCGTATTTCTATAATTTATCACGTTATGAATATTTTTACAAAATTTTACATAAATTTATTTATTTTGAAAGATAATATTTTGACTTAAATTTGCTATAACACTTAATGTCTGAAATGTATTTATCTTTAGGTTTATGCTTATTAATGTAATTTTATTGCTTAATATATATCTTTTAAGACTATATTTCGACGCCCCTTATAAAGATTTTGATTATTAATTATTAATAATAAAGATGAAGCCAATTTTGAAATTTGTGACTCATGTGACAAATGTTAGTACAGCAAGCACACTCTTGACTATGGCTGGCTACGCCCGTTCACTGTGACGTATGTTTGGAACCCAATGCTTGTTGTCTTGCAATACCTGCTTAACATGCTGGAGATCAGCGACCAGCTTTCTGTCCCTTGTGCTCCATGAAACGAAAATTTTCCCACAGTAAATAAATGTGTTGGTAAAATTCACCATTTAATTATCGGTAGGGATGAGACTTTTCCATACTTTACATTTTTTCTGCTTTTTTCATATTAGTCACACTTTGAGGTATAGGTACGCACTTTGATACACTGTGTTTAGAATCAACCAAAAAAAATTACAAAAGTGGAAGGTAGCCCGGACGTGAAACATCTCAGTATCCCCTTAAAACTGCTCAAAGATATGGGTGCTGTAAAGCACCCAAAACGTGGGGATTAAAAAAACAATTAGTAAAATCAATAAAAATAAACGTGATAAAATCCATAATAATTTCATTCAAACTTTTAAAAATATATTCTAAAGAATCCAGGATCTTTTATAATAGTAAAATAAAAAATATTGATGTGGCATATTAGCCTTTTATTAGCATACTGAGCTACTTACTAATTTGATGTAAAATGTATAGGCGTGTGTTACGTTATATTCAATTTACCTACATTACATACATTACACCTCTCTCCCAAATCAACAGTTAGAATAAATTACTACTAACTAAATTCACATGATAATAATACATATCAGCAAAACCGTTTGTACATGAAACGCAAAATTTTATTGCAATACACATTCTAAATAACTAAAACAAATAAATCTTGTCCATTGTATATAACATTAGTAAATTAACATATCATAGGGTATGTACCTAATACGGAATAGTTTGTAACAAGGTAAAATGCTATAAAATAAAAATAAGTCTTGTCTAATCTACATAAAATCATTATTAACATACTACTCATTAAGGCCGTATCTTAGCGGCTGTTTACAGTCTCTAAAAGGGTAACGACGCATTAATTAATGAGATCAGTGCCGGCTTCCCTGACACCAGTTACCTCTCCCGTTACCGTCACCGAATCCGCCGACGGCTCCAACCCTACTCGTCCCTCTGGCCTTTCTATCACACTTTGCGACAACCAAACTCACTTTGAAGAACGGTTTTCTTTTACAGAGTTTGAACTATTAATTCTCACTCAAAATTTTAATTGATAAGTGTGTTGGTGTACCACTTTTCTATCTAACGATTGAACATCATTATCCGTTTTACCTAATCTATTATTAATCTTACCTTGCAACCACTTTCGTTCGTCGTGATAAGAACGATACGACTGTGCGTCACCCTCTTGAAATTCACGATTCCCGCCGCCGGCAGCTCGATGCTGCCACTCTCGCGCCTCTCGTACTTGTTGTTCGCGCAACGGTTTCAGGCGATCCAGCCTAGTTTGCAACAATCTACCCAGCAATATTTTTGCAGGATTTTCCCAGATATATAGTAATACCATTTGCTCCGTGTTACGATATATCAATAAATACCGCTGAAGTGCTACTTCGATGTCTAAATGATGCTTAACATTCTTAATAATAACTTTTTGTATGTTTTGACAAAAGTTTCCGCGGCCCCATTGGAAGCGAGATAGTATGACGACGAATACAGATGCTCAACCCCGTTATGAAAAAAGAACCTATCAAATTCTTCGCTACCTAACGGTGGTCCGTTATCACTCACTATCTATCAGGGAATTCCGAATCTCGAAATTTCTCTTAATCTTGATATAACTACAGCTGCTAAAGTGGATTTCAAATGAAAAATTTCTATCCACTTTAAGCAAGCATCGAATATGACTAAACTACGGTGCCCCATTTCGGCTAAAAAAAGCTAGGAAGATGGCCAGGCAGAGGCCCCCACGCCCACCCCCCCAGTAACCACAGAAACGAAAAAAAAAAAAAAAAAAAAAAAAAAAAAAAGAAAAAAAAAAAAAAAAAAAATTATTTTTTAATAATATAAAAAACAAAGGGGTTGGAAAAAACAAACTTTAAAAAAAATAAAATAATGGCCGCAAGACCCTGCAGCCACTTTTTCGATGTGTCGTCTCAAACTGTATGTACACGTTGGCGTTCGTTTGCACTTGGTCAGCTAGACGAGCGTCGACGAGCAATGCGTCAACGAGAATGGACAAATGGGCGGTCTATACGTTGGTACTCGCCTTTGCTCGGCCAACATGTATAAACGGCTTAACTGTAATTAATCTCCGCCATATGAGCGCACGTACCGCGTAAACGATAACTCGTTCCCGGCAAGAGCAAGAGGAGCGCTGCCCTAGTACTGCGCCGATACTGCGCATGCATGTGCATTGCTCGTCACCACTATAGGTACCTACTCGTCGAAAATCAGCCAAAACTTCCGAACTAATTAATAATTAAAGCCCCAATGACTATATTTTCCCTTTTTCAATAAATTGTACAAGGGTATAAGATGCAAACTTAAGTTTTTTTTTTAATTTACCATAGAAATAGATAGAATAGATAGATTTTATTGGTAATACAGGTCGGAGGTGACATTTTCAAAATTGGTTAATTTTTTTTCGGGCCCACTTTAATTCCCTCTTTGCTAAAGATAAAACCTAAATAGTTTGTCGTATCTACAATATATAGGAGTGAGTGACGTTATATTCGGTTTACCTATATTGCATACATTACAGTAATATGGATAAAAAATCCAGGATTTTTATAATGTTTATTTCTTTTTCTTTTAAATGCCATTTATTATTTGATATAACTAGTTTTAATGATACTTTTTGTGTCACAAAACTTTCCAAATGTAACTACTTTGAAACAATTGTTTTCTTTGAAACAGAATATAATACATCGTGGGACTGAAACCTAATTCATTACAGACAAGAAAAGTTCAGTGATGTAGAAGTTTTTCGAAGTTTTATTACCTAAATGATCTCTTGGAAAAATTTTCATTATTCTTCTTACATGCGAGAGGAAAGTTTTAGGAGTAGGTACTGCAGAGATGTAAACGAGAAATATCACTTCACTTTTACATTTTGATATTTAATTCATCTATGCTTAAAATCGTACCAAATATCTTGAAAACTTCAAGCTAAAATTAAAACTTATATTTAAAAAAAACTCATGGGTATAACTGTAAAATTTGGTAAATATTGTAGTTTGTTTTAGCATATTTGTATGCTTTGTTGAAATTTTGTAACCTATGTCCTGTATTCTCATATTATTATCTTATCAACTTCGTAAAATAGATTATTTATAAGGAATAACACAAGACTCGTATGCATGTTTATCATTAAATTGCTTTCATTTATTAATTATATAAAGCCGCTAAATAGTGTCTTGAATAAGTGACAAGTTTAAACGATAAAACTTTCAATTATATTTTTAAAATATTTATGTATTGTTTCCTCTTGTATGGTAATTACATTAGAATTGTTTGAAAAAAAAAACTTAAAAAATTAAATATCAGTGAACAATAAAAATCTCCAATCATAATATTAATAATCATAGCTTATGCGACTGAGAAAAAGGTAATTAAATCGAAATAAATGTATCAAAATGGATGAGTGTTAGTGAAAAATAAAATTTCTCAAATAATAAAACTAAACACAAAATAATAATATCTTTGCAGTGCTTGCATTTTTATACGAGTGAAAGAAAATAACGTAATTTTATTTTTCTTCGTACTACTACGCCATATCGTATGATTTTTTTTATATGTGTTTTACCTCTGTCAATAGCGGTAAAGTATGTTAGCATTGCCTTAGGGAAATCAAATGTTGAACTTGTTGTCTACTTTATTTCAATTTAGTTTTTGAGCGAAATATTCTATTGGATCGTAAAAAGTCTAGCTAACACGTGACACATGTATTGTTTTACTCATCATCTTATCCTACGAATTTATTAAATAATCGGGAATAATAGACTGTCACTGACATCAAATTTATTGAATTTGTAAATGATAAGCTACAAAGATGATTATGACAATGCATCATCAATATTATAATCATGACAAAATTTAATATATTATGTAATTGTATGATAAAATGTAAATAAATTAAATTCAGGAAATTGGTGGTTTTCCATCTATGTGTCATGGAAAGCCTAGGATTGTCGGGCCATAAAAACAAAAAAGCCGGACAGACCAGCGAGACAGACAAGCTCGCTGGTCTGTCCGGTAAAAAACTACTACTACTACTACTATTTTGATAAAAATGCCGGACGCCCTTAATTTCTTAGTCTTAGTAAAACGGTATGTGTTTAAAAGTATGCTTTTTATCATTTACCATAAACTGTTTTTAAATTCTAATTAAATAACAAAAATTGAATAAATCAGTGTTCTTTAGAATTAATCATTCAATATTCATTACAATATTATATTTAATCATTGCAATAATATGTATGTAAGTACATAAAAAATGTAAAGAAATGGTCAAATTTAAAAAGCTTAACAAAAGCCGGACTTGCCGGACACCGTCTAATATAGCCGGATATACAACCAAAAAGACTGTGTCCGGCTTTATCCGGACACCTGGCAACGCTATTTCCGGTATTTCCGGTATCTCCGGTATTGTCGTCTTATTCTACAATAAGTATCGGTTCTAACTGATGACGTATCACGCCTGCGGATTGCGAAGCGTACATATAAGCAGATGGCCGGCCTTATTGCATGCTGCTGATCTCCTGCGTTCGCACGCGTAATACTTCTGAGCTTATCATTCTTATATTCATAATATCGCTATCAAAAATAAACCTTTGAAAATTAAAGTAATAGATCGCAATACGCTTGCCGTAATCATGCGTAATAATACAATGTACAACGTAGAAACTTACGGGATCAATTTGTTCGTTATTTTTAGAAATCCTTCTGTAATATAGTCAATTTACCATAATGACCTTCAAAATTTTGTTTAATTTCGTCCCAATGTTTGGAACGCCTGGACATCCAAATGAAAGGTTTTTCCATCTCCGGCGTAATAAAATGTTCTATAGCAAACTCTTCACTCGTTATTGTACAGCTGAATGTATTTTACGCCATGTATAATAAAAAAAACTCGTATGGACGATGAAATTCCTCACCATATGCGCCGGATCGAGTTCGCGCCCTTTTTCAGTCTAGATAAGTTAAAAAATGTCAAATATTTGTTGCGTGTCGCACGAATTCTGCGTTCGCAATACGCCGTATCTCAAGACGCACTAAAATTAGGGAAAAGAGGGCAAACTTACACTCGGGTGCTATAGTCCTGTGGCTCACTGACGTAAGAGTTATGTGATAAAACTATTACATTAGTGCTGTCAGTCAGTGCCTAGCCAAGAGGTGTTGTGTGGTGAGTGCTGAGCGAAAATTAAGTGATTGATAACGCAAGGGTACATATTTGTACATGGCCATACAAGCAAGCGGTGCCGTTTCCCCGTTAATTGCACTTTGGAGCTTCTGGAGCTGGCACGGCTATCATATTGATCATCCTTACCAGATGGTTTAGGTGTCAATTAAGTTCTATCAGACTCAGTAATCGACATCTACCGCTGGTAAAGTTCGCCACATGCGTTGGACAAAAGATATGAATTCAAACGCATCACGGCGTATTTTATGGTAATAGATGAAGATACTGGATGGATTTTGTATCGGGCTTGGATACACCGCCTTTTTGCTGAGATGGAGCCATTCGTTTTCGTCACGGACCAAAACCTAACTGAACGAGTTCGTTATATCACGCGCTTGAAAATGACTACAACATAGGGTTATTCCCACATCAAGTGATACGGCTGTGACTGGTGATGCGTCCGGTGATGTCCCCCCTCAACAGCAGTGAATTTAGTAGATGACAGAATGACCTCTCACGAAATAGAGCAAATGAGGTGCACATTGGAGCAGGTAATTTTGGAAACACGCAGTACGCCTCTCGAAAATCGACTACAAATCGTGGAGCGGAATCGGGACGTCGATAGAGCACTGTACCCAATGCAGGTAACTTACTTGGAAGTCAGCGGGCAGTTTTTCGAATGGTTAGCGCCAAACTTCCCATGGTTGGACTTATTGCAAAAACGGGTCGAACGCATCTTGCACCAAATCAAGCCGATATTGTTGCCCGCTGTTGTAGATTTTGACAAGAGCCTGTGAGCCACAGCGAGTATCTTTGGACTAAAAACTTGGTATGTCAATGTGCCTGTATAACGCTTATATACCTCGTCATCGTAATGGACGATGTAGTTAAAGCAGTCCTTAGAGCCCTGAACTGGATAAATCCGGGACTGGACGAGTTACATGACCACTGGGGTGGTGTGTCAAGCTGTATACACCCGACAGATCCAAAAAGCTCTTAATCAGAATTAGCGCACGAGCTTATTCACTAATGGATCACTCATTTGGTCGTACTCGATTGACGCGATCATTGGCATGATGGACAAATGCAACCGTTGAAACTTCTCTACCACCCGAATAGACTAAAGTTAGGAAGGAATTGAACTCGATGCCTCATTCATTACAAAAGTGGGCCCTCGAGCTGTACAAGGTTGATTGTACATTAAGAGATTTTCCTGAGCAGTGAAGTACGATCATTTGTCATCTAGTCCAGTAGATATCGGGTGCATAAAATCAAATAAGGTTAAGTGAGGATATGATCCTGGGTGGTAGTTTTAAAGATCTGGTTTTTCCTCTCTCTGAAGTCTCTTAATTTCTTACGACCTCAGGAAGGAGATTTTAGATTTGGAATGGAAAGATAACAGTAACCCTCCTTTGATCTCTAGATTTTTCTAGCTTTCTAATTACAAATGAGATGCGGTCGTCTATAGATAGACATGTTAATTATGTCTTGATATTAGAACTGACTATAGAATACTGCAATACATATACAATAGAACGGGAGAGTGTGCGAAGTCCGTGTATCTACTAACATGTCACAAACATGTCAATTCATACCTATAAATGTCGACACATCTCTTTTCACGATACAATCTTTCGCAATTTTCGTATCAAGCGTCGCTGCATGCAAATTATTAAAAAAAAAAAAAAACGCCAAATTGCCGTTCAAAAAACGCAAAAGAGCAGGAATTAGAATTTCAATACAGGAGGCTTATCCTTCCACCAGTAAGTCGAAAATATTTATATTTTGTGAATACTAGAAATGAAAATAAAGAAATGTTGATGTGACAAAAAGAAAAGATATTTCAAGTACTAGAGATGTAACAAATTTTTACTGATACCGGTAAACCAGAAAATATTGTGGCTTTTAAATTTTTTTTGGCTTAGTGAAAAGATTAGTAGATACGATAAAATACGATGAAAGATATAAATTTTATGACCTACGAATATCCTCAATTTAAACATTTTTTATTAAATTGTAATTTTGCTCTCTATGGAATAACATAAAAAATTTGCAAGTATCGTATCGTATTATAAAATAAATAAAAAAATTGTATTATTGAAAAATATATCAACATAGGATTATATTTCTTGTCGAAAATCTCAGACGCTAAAAATACGAAGCGGCAAGTATATATTATTTTAAGGTCAATAAAAACCCTTCTTTTATTTAAACTATCAAAAATGAGTTGAACTACACTCGACTCCTCGTGAAAAACTTAAAAGTTGGCTATGAAAAGGGCATTATAGTGCCCGCATGCAGCATGATGTAGTTCTGAGATAAGCTGATTTACGAGTCTAGTACTATGCACTACAGTCCACTTACTCTTAAAAACAATTCTACCGATCGGGATTGAAATTATAACGTTTGGTACTCTTGAAAGCGACTCTAGCGCTAAATTAGTTAAGTATTGCGTGGTGATTTTGTGAACTAATTGAGATCGGAAATGAAATTGTCCAAGCAAAATCGGTACTTCCGACGCACATTTGACAGTTAGTTGACAGCAGCGTATTCTGTTTGATATTGCGATTTTGTTACCGAGCAGCGGAGACAGATTCGCGCGGCTTGAGGTGGCGAGTAGTCGGAAGTTTGACGTATATTTACCAGCGCGGAGCGGATGTTAGAGTGGATATGTGCCTTTTTTGACACATTCTGATTTTTCACAATAGAGTTTAGAGCCCCATTTACTTTATTTCCTGCATTCACTCATTGATTTTTAATAAGGATTTGTTAATAAAATTCTGATACAAATTTAACCATTTATTTAATATAATATAAACATATTTTTATCAACCTATCACCATTAGTATAAATTCTTACCTACGTACTAAGTAAATCTACATTAAATCTATTTTTCGTATTTGAAATTTGATAATATAGCTTAACATATTATTTAATCAAAAACATATTGATTATAATTATATCAAATGATAAAACTATGAAATTAAAATCTTAAAATTATATTTACAGTGAACCAAAAATCAGTTTATTTTACAAAAGTAATTAAAAGAAAACAAATAAATTTAAAATAATAATAAAACATTTATAAAATTAAATGAAAGTCTTATTTTAAATTACAGCGATGCTATTGTTGTTGCATTCTGTTTGAAAATTTAAAACAATAATAATATAACCCTCAATTGTCCTGGCTATTACGGACATTGCATTTGGTTATTACTTTATTTTCACATGCTCCATATATTGATCATTTCTTGTTGGTAGAGTATTGTTGCTTGGGGAATGTGGTATGGAATTAAGTTGTGATTCTGAAATGAAAATAAATATTTGATAACATCCCATCTCTGTAGAGTAATGTATTATAAATCAATGACAAAATTAAGGTGGAATATTTGAATTACAAGCTTTAATCCATCACAGGCCATTTAAAAGGATGTTTAATATTTATTGAAACATTTATATTCTCTACACTAGGGAGATAACACATATGACGTCAATTTATGTAAATTAATGCAATTAAAAAACGACGGATTACCTTTTTACCACTTGAGTGTAAGGCATACATATTGCAAGTTCCTTATGTCTATTCATTTGATATTATCCTTATCAAACTGTAGGTAGGGGCTCGACCAAGTTCACTTTCTATGGGGCCGTTTCTGGAAGATAAAGTTCATCATAAAGAGTCTCTTTTCTCCATGAAATCAACCAGCTGTTGACCCATTTAGTGCTGTAGCCCTAGCCTATCCATTAGATATTCCTAGAAAAATAAAATAATTTTAAAATGTCTGTCTTTAAAAGTGAGTAAAAAATAGTTATTATTATTATTAGATGCCACACAACAATAATGAGAAGTTAACAAATCGACATTGTTATTTGTAATAACTAAGTAGTGAAAAAGGTTAATTGTAAGTTGAGTCCTAGTTAAATGTTGTTCAACAGGCTAGAAATTGCTTTTTTTCTGTGCCCAAATTAAAAAACATATCTACTTATAAAATTCTTAAAAAACATTGTTATACTTACTTTAGCCTATACTTGACAATTATTATTTATTTTGTTCCTCCTAATTAGCTAACAGTGCCCATTTGGTCTGTTTCATATGACGCTTAATTGTGTTATTGCGGTAATGAACTATTTAAAACTGCTTATAGTTATACCCAAATTGAAAGGTCTATTAGTAATTCACAGTTCACATACTTAAAAAGCACTTCACCTTTAAACTTAAAAAAAAGTTTTTCGAAGGTTGATGTTTGTTTACTTTGGGTGCGTTTGGCAGAAAAAAGCGCTAGCAAGCGCTTGTAAGCAAAATGGCGATCGTAAGCGGTAAGTGCTGTCAAATCGTAAGTACCTATTTTACTCTAGGACACGATGTTAGTTTTAACCGGGGAACCTAACCTAATTTAAATATATGTTTGTAAATTATTCATATTAAAAACTTACCAATCATGAATTTTTAATACCTAACATGTATAGATATGTTTATTCATGTCATTATATTATTTAAAACTAATATTGCACAAAACAACTTTTAAACTCTACTTCAAAACAAACAAATTAAATAAGCAAAATGGCGGATTATGTCCGCGCTACTGAAGTAGCAATCGTGTCCTGGCCGAAAACTATTTTAGCGCTTGTAAGCGCTTGCTAGCGCTTTTTTCTGCCAAACGCACCCAATGTTTCACGATCGTCGTGGTAACAATTTTTTCTGACAACAAAAAAATGAGGCAAAGGCACGCTCCTATACAGCCTTAAAATTAATTAAAACTCGCAAATATAACGTTTTTTATAAGAACTGTGTGAAAAGATGTTATGTTTGACAAATTACACCATTTATTAAGTATTTTTATTACTTAAACGCTCGTTTATGAAAGTTACAAAGGGTTTATTATGACTTTACCGGTTTAACGATAAATAAAAAAAGCCTGTTGCTAAGAGTAACGCAGCTAACTTCATGTGGTACAACAAAGTTTTTGGCCAATACGAGCGCAATCCGATTTCAGTCCAAGGTTGTCAAAATTGTTTTCATAAGTAAGTTAATTTGTCAAAATTGGATTGACATTGGATTGAAACTGAGATTGGATCGAAATTGTTATTGGATTCAAGAGTAAGCTTGCAGGTCTGTAGATCCACCCGATGCGAGCGCTTGGATCGATCTGTATCGTCCGCGTGAAGAAACGCGTTCTTCGTTTCTTAGAATTCAAGGGCGATATCGTCCTCTCGTTCATATTTACAAATTGTAAATTATTTAATGAAGACATTGTCATTGGTAATAAATTGTGGAAATTTTGTTAATATTTTGGATAAAAGGAGGCACATTTTGGCAATAAATCATTCTACGCATTCAACTCATGACAAGTTTTTCATAATAAAACCCCAATTTCTAAACGTGTTGCGAAAAATTTCGGCAAAACACGAAAGCCGGCATTCATAATAGACATCTACTCGATCGATTAATGATTACAGATGAGTTGAATTGTTTCGGCCTAGTAAGCTTTTGTATGTCTATTCCATAAATTTAAATAAATTTTATTATTCTGTAAATACTTTTTTGTTTATTAAAGGAAGTAAGTAACTCCTTAATAGACCAACATTTGGTTTTAGTTACTTTTATATTCATAGCAACCCATTGCAATTTGTGGATGTTAAATAACCTAGATAAACAGGCCAACATGTTTCAAAGATAAAAAATAAAAAAAAGAAATACTCATTTAAAGAAATATACGAATACACTTTCGTCCGCGTGGAATTCAGTCATACCAAGTTAACTCTTTGAGGATAAATGGCAACCTAGCCTTTTTAAACTTTCCAAATATTCGAATACCAAATCTCGTCAAAATCGATTGAATGGCTTAGCACTTCCGATACAAAATTGTATACCCATTTCACTGTTTTTATCCAAATTGGCGGTTTGACGACTAATAACGGCTAAACTAAAGTAGACTTTGCAGTCTACTTAGCCGTGATATCAATTTTTCGACTAAACCATTCATTAAACTATCTCAATTTTATCAAAACAGAATCAGCGGTTTAGCCATGAAAGCCTGAGACAGACATACGCATTATACTCGTAATAGTGAAAGTATGAACTTTTCATACACATGATTCCGAACAACTCTATTTTTCTATCTTCAATACATTTTGGCAGCAAATTGTGTATTAGTCTTATATTTCTTGAAGTAAAATTTTGGATTTTTTAATCGAAAAAATTACTAAGAATCGCGCATTTGAAACATAGAAAACATTTTTTTCTTTGTACTCCTACAAGGTGAATACTTTGGTATTTATCTTTTAGTATAAAATTGTACAAAATTAATAACAAAAATATAATTAAAATATTTCAAAATAAATATACTCAAGTTTTACCTGGTTACCGGTAAGCCATTAAACAAGACTACATTCCTAGCGGTGTTACAATTATATACTACAGTTTACTTAAATGCACAGACTAATATGATGCTATGCATCTTAAATGTGTTCGACAACTTTTTATTTACAATTAGAAAAAAATAATACTTACTGCAATTGTATTTACGATTAGCTTGCACACTATTTACATATAAATATGTATTAAAATTTAAACTATTTTTAGTGATGATCTTGAACATTAATCAACAGTAAAAATTACATCAATTCGCTCAGTCTGTCAACACAGCGAATGGGGTTGCTAGTAGTGATAATACGACGTAATCGCTTGTATGTGTGCTCCCGACAACACCGTTCACAACACTTGGCAAAAGTACTGTCACCACTGAGAGGACATACCAGAGCACACACAAAGGATTCATACCATTTTGTTAGTGAGATAAAAGACCTACATCTCGCTGACAATGAAACTATGGTCAGTTTTGATGTTCAGTCACTATTCACATGCCTACCTATTGAAGACTGCATATCAATTGTAACTAGGAAGCTAGAATATAATAACATGCCTGCTGAATATGCAGTATTACTCAAACACTGCCTCACATCTGGCTATCTATTGTGGAAGGAAGAGTTCTACAAGCAAGTAGATGGTGTGGCGATGGGCTCACCTGTATCTCCCATAGTCGCTGACATATTCATGGAGGACTTCGAGGAGAAAGCCCTTCTTACTGCTCCTGTAAATCCAAGATTCTACAAGCGGTACGTAGACGACACTTTCACAATTTTACCATCTGACAAAGTAACTGCATTTTTTAGACCACCTTAACTCCATAAACTCTAAAATACAATTCACAATGGAGTTAGAGGCAAATAATTCTTTAGCTTTCTTAGATGTTTTAGTCATTCGAAATCCTAATAACACACATTGGTCACACTGTGTATAGAAAAAAGACCCATACCAACCGATATTTAAATGGCGATTCTCACCATCATCTTCACAGTTAGCTACCGTGGGTAAATCTTTGTTTCAGAGAGCACGAGGGATCTGTGACAGAAAACATCTGGCCGCCGAACTTCAGCACGTCAAGCAAGTATTGCAAGACAACAAGCTTCGGGTCCCGCGCCTACGTCACAGTGACCGAGTGAAGCCGGCCACAGTCGAGCGTGTACCTGCTGTACTACCATATGTCAGAGGAGTCACAGACAAGGTTGGCTACATCTTGAAGCGAGCTTCTATTAAAAGATACTACAAGCCGCTGAAGAAGATTAGTCAATTTTTACCATCCGTCAAGTGTAATATCCCTCTACAAGATGCAGGAGTGTACAAGTTAGATTGTGAATGTGGTCTCTCTTACATAGGTCAAACAAAAAGATCCATAAAAACCCGCGTGAAAGAACATATAGCTGACGTGAAGCACCGACGCTCCGGGAAGTCTGCAGTCTGCGAACATGTTCAAGATCGTCCCCACCATTACATTCGTTTTGATAAACCACAAATTCTCGCAAAAGAACACCGATTCCTACCAAGGATGATACGCGAGGCTATTGAAATTAAAAAACATCCAAATTTCAATAGAGAAGATGGATGGGTGCTGCCACCTGCTTGGGATCCTATAATTAACAAAATTAAACCCAAACCTAAGCATACCACTGCAAGACTTCATGATACTATAAGCTCGTTTTGCGTAAATCGGACCAAAAATTAATATTCAAAAACTGAAGGTAGCCGGACTAACTATGACATTGGGACGTCGAACATCTCAGTCCCCCCCGTGACCATGGTTGCTGTAAAGCACCCGAAACGTCGGGAATTAAAAAAAAATAAGTAAAAGTAGTGAAATAAACGCGATAAAATCCGTAAATTTAGTTTTATTCAATCCAATTAGACGTTTTGTATGTAATTCTTTCTAATAAAAGTTTGTTTTATGCCAAAACTATAATCTGGCAATTCCACTGCTATCGTAGCACTTCCTATATCCAAGGATCAATATCAATATCAAAGAATCGTGAGCTCAGGTCTGTTACGTAAGTCTGTTCAACGCTTTGAATTCATCTTTGTGGAGATTTCATCTCGGCACTGAGAAAATGTTTTAATACAGTGAAAATGTGGAATGTGCGCAGAATATCAATCGGTTGTCATTAAAAACTACAAACTAAAATTTTTAATTAATTCATTATAAAAGTTAAAGATATTACTTAGTGAATTATGGTAGCCAAAACACGATTGACACCTTTTGGCTCGATACAAAAAGATGGCTAATTTTTTTTCCCTCAAAATCTACAATTTTAGGTACGTCCACTAAATGAAAAAGCGGTTTCATTCGAATGTAATGAAATAAATTCCAATTAAATTTAAGCTATGTGTATAACAGAAAATACATAAGTGAATTATGGGTTTATTTTTTCAAAAGAAGTGCCAAATAAATATTTTGCGATTATATAGTACGCAGGCCGACCAAACAGCCAGTCAGATGCCAGTCATCCGCAGCATGGCGTAGAGAGCACCCGTGTACAACTTTACGAACACACACTGTTATCGTATAAACATAACAATATATTTAAAAAATATTGATAACCATGGTATGCCATTAAGAGGTAGTGAAAAATTAGGCCTTCCTTAGTACTAGTATCCACTCAAGCAGTGAGCTAGTAGCAAGTAATAAACATGTAAATTATGTTTACAAAGTATGTTTATAATACAAAGTGAAGCCTTCTTGGTCTAACGGTTGTAATCACAATTGCAGATCATGTGATTCCGGGTTGGAAACCTGAGTCGGGCCAAGAATCATTTATTGGGTTTTTTTTGTCACAAGATTCTAAGTAGCAACCCGGAATATTGATTTCTAACTTTTGGAAGTTGGCGGGGATTCAACACCGTGCCTCCGGAAGCACGTAAAGCCGTTGGTCCTGCGCCTGATCTCTCTCCCGTCCTCTCGGATTACCGTTCCATCTTACTATAAGAGTTAGGGACTAGGGTAGACCTGTGCTTGCGCATACACTTGGGTAATGTAATCCTGTCCTGCGCAGATGGCTATTCTCTGTTGAGAATGGCCGCCATTACCAAAATTCAATCTGAAACCCTTTATTATAGTTTTAAAAATAAAACACGTATTTTTTACAATATTTTAAAGATCAAAAGTGAGAATGAGAACTTAGAATCTTATTAACCATTTCACTGTCCCATGAGTCATATATGAACATTTCGATTGTTTAACTATTGTGTCTATTTCGCGGACAGGGAAGTTGTTAAATCTGGCTGCCGGGTTTTAAATTTTTTTCTGAACAGCAAATAAATACTATAACTAGAAATAACTTTTGTTATTTGATAATTTATTGTGGATTAATTAAAAATTGTCGCTTCGTAACTATCATATAGTTCAAAAGTGTAGGTTTTCAGAATAATCACGTAACTATAGCACAGATTACCGAGTTTGAATGATGCTACGCTTTTGTTAGTCAAAGCGGGATATTTTTGGTAACAGCGCGACACCAACCTTTATATCGAGACCGTCCGCCTAAAGTGGGACGTATGGTCACGTTGGGTATGGGGGAACTCATATGTAACAGATATACTTTGACGAAGTCACGGCTCCGTGGCGCACTGGCTTGGAAATGAGTGGCTGCGCTGGGGGCCGCGGGTTTGATTTCCGCACGGAACAAGTACTCGTATTTGTATGGCCTACAAATAATAGTTTCTTTGAATAATTTTAAATTTGTTAAAATGGTTTTATAAACACTTATTAGGCTTTCCTTCGTCTTTCTGATCTCTCGATAGTTGTTTTAAAAGATAATAATTGGATAATTAAGTACGATTCTTAAAACTTTTGAGTCTCGGATCCTACAAATATGGCTCTGTTTGCAGAATCTCCAGAAACGTAGTAACTTTTTTATTATTCCACTCCGTCAAAGCCATATACGTGCGACCCTACTGCGCTCATCGTGCACGGTGAAACAAAAGTAGTGTGGCCACTACAACGCGTTATTTCGTGCGTTAAGTTGGCATTGTTAATGCCATTGTCAAATTACCGCGTTAAGTCGTGGTCACACTTACATTCAACGTCCATCAACGCGATAATTAACGGCATTTCTCATTAGTGTGGCCCCAGCATAAGTGTCACAAATAAAATTGCGTGACTCCTATAATTTAAAAATAATGAAAATATAAAAATAGTGCCGTCACTGAAATCCTACACACATCTTCAAATTTCATCATCAGAAAGGTGAGATCATAACTATCACCTAGGTTTTTATGAGCCATTTCAAATGAGGTCAAATACGATCGTCCTATCTAATGCCGTCACTGAGATCCTATACACACCTTCAGACACCATCAGAAAGGTGAGATCATAACTGTTACCTAGGTCTTTGTGAACCCTTTCAAATGAGTTCAAACGCGATCGTCCTATCGAGTGCCGTCACAGAGATCCTATCCTCATCTTAGGAGTCCACCATCATCAGGTAGGCGAGATCATGACAGGCACCTTAGTATTTTAATTATTATATTTGAAAAACGATGGTTCTACGTAGTGACATAACTGAGATCCTTTACACTGAGATTATCACAGTTACCTGGTTCTTTATGAGCCCTTTCAAATGAGTCCAATCACAGTGGTTCTATGTAGTACCGTCATTGAGATCCTAAACTTACCTTGGGATTCCACTATAAAGAAGGTGAGATCATCACAATCATGTATGTTTTTATGAGTACCTTTCAAATGAGTCCAAACACAATGATTCTATGAAGTGACGTGACTGAGATCTTTTAACCCCACCTTCGGGGTCCACCATCTGCTAGGTAATATTATCACAGTCATCTAGTCATCTTCATAAACCTTTTGAAAATGAGTTGAAGAAAAACACGATGGTTCTACGTAGCATCACTGAGATCCTTTCTGAATCAATCGTAAGGAAGGTGACATTATCACAGTCACCTTAGTCTCCATCCTCCGTCAAACTAAATTCTTTTATTATATAAAATATAAAAAAAATGTAAATAGCATAGAAATAATGTAAGTAGCTGCTAAGAAAGAAGGTATTCACCAGTAATTAAAATGAAGTAAATCCAGCGGATTACCAATCGCTGGCTTCAGTGCCATCAGTTAAAAATTTCGACTTAAGATTTTACACTCAGGATCAGTTTTTGGATGTATGTCAGTTCGATTGAGTAGTTTCAACGGACAGTACTCCCCAAAAAATCCGTGGGTTGTCGTCAAATGAAGATTTCAACTTAAAATTCCACACTTACGGGCAGTTTTTGGATGTACGTTAGTTCAACTGATCATTTTAACTGACCGTGTGTGGGGACCATTACTCTGCATATATGCACTGACATAACATAGTAACCAGATAAATACGGTCTCGTGGATCAGAAACAGTTTATTATTGAATATAATTATTTTAAAGAATTTTACCGCGTTTAATTTACTTCTTTTAATTCTCGACATTTCGGGTGTCTTACTGCACCTATCGTCACGGGGGGCGGGGACGGGGGGGGGGAGCACTGATGTTTGACTGCCCAATGTTGTAGTTATCCCGGCTGTCTATACAGAACGAGCTTACAGTATCTCTTGTGTTGCAGTGGTTTGAATTTAATTTGGTTAAGTATACGATCCCAAGCAGATGGCAGCACCCATCCATATTTTCTATTGAAATTAGGGTGTTTTTAAATTTCAATATCCTCGCGTATCATACTTGGTAAGAATTGAAGTTTGTGGTCTATCAAATCCGATGTAATAGTGGGGACAATCTTGAACAAGATCACAGACTGCTGACTGGAAATTAAAAATAAATTAAGCGCAATATAATACGTAAAAATAGTTTTATTCAATACGCAGTGTTCTCGTAAATATAATTAACTGCCGATTATATTATATACTTGTTTGAAGTCGTGCTTGAAAACTACTGCGCCAGGCCCTAACGGTACCGGGTTAATATCCTAAATATGACTGATTATTCTTGCGAAATACTTGATATTTTGTTAATGGACCGGGCGCAGTCAAGGGTATTTTGGTCTTCATTGCCTTTCCGTATCATAAAAATCTCATAAAACCCGAAACAGATAACAAAATATCTGGACCTGGCACATGAAGTGACCGCTATGTTGTATGTCACATGCCGAAATTGTTCCTGTATTCGTTTCTGCAAACGAGTTAATCTCGATCAGTCTCTCGGGTCATCTGAGGCGACTGGGAATCCGTAACGGTCCGCTCGGGACTGAAATGTAGAAGGGAGTGATTCTCGATACCGCGCGCTTGTCCATTGGTTTCTTTCTTTCCTCCTAACTTTGAAAATTCTTTCAGTAAGCCTCTCGTACTGGTATAACAAATAAATCGGAAATATTCCAGTGTACACGAAATCGAGCTAACTTTTGTAAGCAAAATCATATAGGTAGCATGTATAAATCACATCAATTTCTCTGGGTTAATTCAGCAACATTTTATAGTAATTATATAAATAATCTACTTATAACTTACCACAATTTTTAACCTTAAGTTTTACATCAATTATTTTGGCACAGTCCAATAACCCGCAAAATAAAACAGGATATTATATGTTACTTGTTACCACTATTTAAAACATTTTATTTTTAAAGTGTTTTAATTATTTTTTATTGAATCGATACCGCAGTAGTTAAAAGCTGCGGTGGTTTAAGTGCTTGCACTGTAATTCCGTACTGAACAAATCGCGATAGAACTAATTGCAGGATTTTCTCACAGTTAATTGTAACGGCTCTAATTTTTTGTCCATGTGCATTATATGTGTATAATACGGCTTCACAATACAGAAAAAGTCCTAGAGGAGAAATGTGTTTTTAGAAAACTTTAAAACTAAAAATATAGCAGACTTAAATTTGGTAATTGTAGAACTTCCCCAAACATAATTGTTCCGGATCTAGTTGTTTATCCATGTGTAATATTTTAATTTTCAGTAATTTTTCCTAGACATTCCTAAAATAATGTTGTTAAAATACCTATAGTTATAATAGACTTGAATTTGAGTATTGTAGGACGTTCCATAAAATTTTAATCTGAGCTTCATATCCACGTGATAAAGGTTATTAAGCGTGGAATTCGTGAGCGTATATTTCCCTATGTGGACGTAAAAATAATGTATTTGCAGTGCTGTCAGTTGATAAAAGCCTTAGTTAACAATGCCAACGCTGTGCATCTATAAAACTTTTGCTTGTGATGTTATGATTCTAACGGGTATAACTAAATATATTATAAAATAACAAATAATTTTTGTAAGTGAAATAGCATTAACTATTTGTTAATTTATAATTTTGTAAGGAATCATAAGTAGTATGAGATGTGATGGGGAATTTAATACCCTTCCCCCAAGTGCCTACCTCTTCCTAGTGCATCCTAATTCACGAACGAGGCTCTAGCGATCGGTTGACTTTGTAAACGTAGTCACACAGTAAACACAGTAAAGTCACAGACTGGCGATGGGAAGCAGTATTACTAGTCATGCACGACGGCTCGGCTCTAACCAAGTCTACTCAGCTAGGAAAGTGTGAAAAATCTTGATAGATTGTAGTTGTATTAGTGTGATGTGATTCCGAACGATAGAGGGGAAAATCGATGCCCAGCCGTGGACCTATAAGATTTATAAAGAAAAATATATTAATCATTTGCATTGCTTTTCTAATACGTAAATGCCTTTACAATAATTTTTCAATTTAGTTAGTGTTTTTTGAATAATAAGCTCTCAATTAAACGTAGGAGCTCTTTACACATTCTTTTCCTTGACCGTTTTAAACGTTTTTACCCTCATAAATAAATATTATATTTTTCTTTTAATACTTAACTAATAAGAATAAATCACTTAATACATTTATAAAACATAATGACTCTTTACAGTTTTACTTTATACATCTACGAATTTGTATTTGTATATCCAACTTCTAATACATTCTGACTCTATTTTGTGTCCCTGTCGAAGCGTCAGGGATTCATAAAAATACAAGTTTATCTGACATACGAATACATTCTAACAATAGCTTACGTGTAAAACCACATAATTTAGAATTATATTTACTATACACTTAAGTATTAATAATAGTTATATATAAATGTATAATATTTTATTTATATTACCATTTTTACCAGTATACCAGGAGGTTTCTTTTGCAGTTAAAAAGTTTTCGTGTCAGTAAAAAAAGTGTCGTGAATTTACATGCGATTTTGAGTTATTCTTATATAGCTTGGTTGAGTCTGGGCTGCCCAAAGACGAACGGCGTTAATTTGAGTTTGAATACTGTACTGCCCATATCTACCTATATATGTTAAAAATAAAAAAAAAGTTATAAAATCGAATCGAAAAAACGATGAAACAAGTATTAAGGCATAATGGCCATGAATTTTTTTACCTTTTATATAAAAAATATTTGAGATACGAGGTAGGTAGATCGAAAAAAAATATTTTATGTAATTTTATCTGTAAATTCTTTACGTAAGGTCATGTTGGAAGTCCGACTTTATGGAGAAAGAGGGACTCTTTATGATGAACTCTTTCTTCCAGAAGCGTCCCCACAGGAAGTGGACCTGGTCGAGCCCCGACGGTTCGACAAAAAATGAGATTGACTTCATTATGACGACCAGACGCCAACTGTTCAGTGAAGTCTCAGTGATCGCAAGGGTGAAAACTGGCAGCGATCACCGAATGGTTAGAGGCACACTGAAACTAAACGTTAAGTTGGAGAGGTCTCGTCTAATGAAGTCAACGCTCCGTCCCCCTCGTGCTCTAATCCAGAATCCCGAAACCTTTCAGCTCGAGTTACGTAACCGCTTATAGTGCCTAGAAGATTGCAATGCAGTGGACGAGTTGAATGACAAGCTTGTGGAAACTGTCCTTGCGGTTGGAGCTAAGTTCTTCAAGACCGGCCGCAGAAGAACACAAAAACTCTCCGATCACACTCTTAATCTCATGGCTGTTAGACGGGAGATGAGGTTGCAATCGTCAATAGATTTGATAACATACAGGTAACCGAACAGACAGATCTCTAAATACAAGACTTACGCAAATTTAATACTGCTCGTATTGAAAAAGCGATTGAGCGGAACCAGCGCTCCAAAGTCTTTGCCAGAGATCTGTCTGCCAATAAGAGCCAACTGTCAAAGCTGAAGACTGAGTGTGGCAGCATCGTTTCCGGGACACCTGAGATTCTGAGTGAGATTGAGAGGTTCTATGTGCAGCTGTACACATCATCGTTGGAGCCACATGCAAGTGTGAGTAACGATTCAAGAGCAAGTCTTATCCGACACTATTCCGATGATATACCGGACGTCAGTCTGAGCGAGATTAGATTGGCTCTCCCGGACCTTAAAAACGGCAAGTCCCCGGGCAAGGATGGAATTACAGCAGAGCTTCTGAAAGCGGGTGGAAAACCGGTACTTGAAGTCTTTCAGAGGCTCTTTAATTCCGTCTTCCACGGTGGCACTACTCCGGAGGCGTGGAGCAGAAGTGCGGTGGTCTTGTTCTTCAAGAAAGGTGACAACGCCCTCTTGAAGAACTACAGACCGATATCCCTTCTGAGTCGCGTCTACGTGCTGTTTTAGAGAGTCATTAGGAATCGTCTCGCAGGCAGACTCGACGACTTCCAGCCTCCTGAACAAGCCGGTTTCCGAAAAGGCTTTAGTACCATAGACTACGTACACACCCTTCGGCAAATTGTACAGAAGTCCGAAGAGTACAATCTGCCACTTTGCCTGGCGTATGTGGACTATGAGAAAGCCTTTGATTCCGTCGAAATTTGGGCGATGCTATAGTCTCTTCAGTAATGCCAAGTTGACTGTCAGTACATCGAAGTGCTGAAGTGTTTGTACAGTAGGGTTACGATGGCTATCCGAGTACAGAACCAGAGTACGAAACCTATCCAACTGCAAAGAGGTATAAGGCAGGGTGACGTTATTTCCCCGAAACTCTTCACCGCTGCATTGGAAGACGTTTTCAAGCTACTGGACTGGAAAGATACGGTATTAACATCAATGGCGAGTACATCACTCACCTTCGATTTGCCGACGATATAGTCCTAATGGCAGAATCGCTGGAGGACCTTAGCACTATGCTCAATGACCTCAATGGTGTCTCCCAACGGATAGGTGTTAAGATGAACATGGACAAAACAAAGATCATGTTTAATGTCCATGTCACACCTATACCGGTAGTTGTTAGGAGCACTAAGCTCGATGTTGTTGACGAGTACGTTTACCTGAGACATATAGTCCGACTAGGTAAGTCCAACTTAGACCGAGAGGTCAATCGACGGATTCAACTCGGCTGGGCAGCGTTCGGGAAATTACGACACATCTTCTCGTCAGGTATACCTCTAAACCTGAAACTAAGTTTTACAACCAGTGCGTGTTGCCAGTGATAACCTACGGAACCGAGACGTGGTCCTTCACTGCTGGCCGTATGAGGACGCTCAAAGTCGCTCAGCGAGCTATGGAGAGGGCTATGCTCGAAGTTTCACTGCGTGATAAACTTAGAAATGAGGATATCCCCAGTAGAACCAGAGTTACCAACATATTCCAACGGAATAGTAAGCTGAAGTGGCAATGGGCCGGCCATATAGCTCGAAGAACCGACAACCGTTGGGGAAAAAAGGTTCTCAGGTGGCAGCCTCGTACCGGTAGACGAGGTGTAGGGCGACCCCTAATAGATGGAGTGACGACCTGGTAAGACATACAGGAAGTCGATGGATGCAGGTAGCTCAGGACCGTGCTTTGTGGCATACCTTGGGGGAGGTCTATACAGCAGTGGACTTGTGAAGGGCTGTAATTATGATGATGATGATGGTGATGTTGGAAGTCTTGAAAATATTTTTTTTTCTACATGATTAATTTGCTTTTATATTTTGATATTGGTTACTCATAGTTATATTACTCATAGGCGATAAAACACATATACCAATTTATCATCATATACAATTCATAATACAATAGAAGTATAAAAAAGTATAAATGTATTTCTTAAAATATATTTACAATAAGTAAGCTATAATATAGAGTTTATTTAGCACTGTCAAATTTTTGAGTGTGTTTTCTTAAGTAGGGAAAAGTCAATCATGCTGCTTTTGAAGCGCTGTCCTGACATAACTAATCTGTAATTAATTTTTAAAATTTTTAGATAGATATGTAATTCATTTTTTATTAGCTAAGAATTCATAAAATTAGACAAATTTTTTATTCTATATGACATACATAATTTCAGGTTTAGTTTTCCCATTTACCGACAAGTGTGACTGTTCACTGTACTGTTGTACTAGGGTGGAGCATGGCTGTATAATTTTTTTTTCATATTTTAAATTTTATTAGCGCGAGATTAGTGCCTTATATTTAAAAGTTTGTTTACGTTTTTTTCCAGCTCGATTGGATAACATCTTTTGCCTTCAGCAAGGGTCTCAAAGTTTATTTACCCAAAAATTTAGTATGTTTGGACTAAGATAAATATTTCAAATAGAACTCAATAAAAAAATTGAAACAAAATTCAATCATATGTTTTAAAAAACAAATCGTAAATTTATCTTTAAATCTCTTTTCGTCTCGAGTTTTGGTATTTTCTTACGGGATTCCAATTTGGCTTTTATAGCCCATAACATAGAGAAATGGCCGCTTTCTTCTTCAACTTCACAGCTCATTCCAAAGCCTGAGTATAACATGAGAGACCTAAAAACAAAAGTTCACCCTCCCCACTAGATTGGACTATTCGCTGAATTTCTTGCTCACTTAAGTGTTTCAAGATCGGCGGTTTAGTAATGGTGTATTGCCAATTTATCATATCAATGTAGATTGTTGCGTTGAAATTAATATCAGGCATCTCGAATAGCCTTGATGCAGGGGATTGCTGTGTACTGCGTGCTTTAAATATACGCCAGGCCAATTCACAAATGTGCGAAATAGTTATTGAGCTGAATGAAGAGGCCGATCACATCTTACAAAGATTCTGGCAGGCTAATATAATATTAAATAAATATCAAGCTCCATCTTTCCATAATGGCTTATTCTTAATTGAGAACAAAACTGACTGGGGCGTAAATTTTACGACAAATGTAGCCAGAGCAATCAAATTCTCTGATGATGTCTCTGTTGCTACATATAAACGTAGGATTCGATTAGCACGTGTGAGCTAACGAACATGAGATTGTGTATCTGGAGACCTGTTTGCTAGATCTTCTGGAAAAAAACTTGATTGTACCGCAGAGACGATCTCGTGCAAGTACTTTTGAATTTGTCAGTCATATAATACCACCGTACTTTCCAGAATTTACATTAGTCTCATCACAACCACAAGATATTCTAAGGAAATGTGCTCTTCAACAGTCATTGTTCTGTAATATATATATTACCTTTTTTTATAATCTTTAAAGTTTTGTCTTTTTTGTCATCAAAATACAAAGCGGAAAGCTCCGTATTAGTTTCGTCCTTTTTTATTTCTGACGATTTATTGATCTCTGGTATCGTAATTATGTCTGTTAATAATCTCGCCATCTACTAATATCGTACAGAACAGATAATATGCAGAAGCGATTGCTGCAGCTGCCCTGTCTGAGACTCCAGATCTGTCACAAGTATTTGCAAAGGTGGATAAAGACTACTTTTCTTCTCCTTGTCAGAAACTCTGCTCGGATGGCGACGATAACATAGAAAGGTCAATTTCTGAAATCCGATAGATTTTTCCGATCCATTTTTCTCTGTAGAGTCTTTTGTAGCTTCTTCGTATTAGTAACGTTGACTCTGTCCTTTATCATTTTGCGAGAAGTTTGCTGAACAATCAAAAATAAATGTTCTCGTTTATATTCGTTTTTATCAATCAAATAGAAAAATTCCTAGCATTTGCACCCTGAAACATCAAACAGATGTTTAAAATTTTCGAGAAAAATATGCAATTTTCTAAAGAGAGCTTCTTAATATACATGAATAAATTCGTACGTTAAATTTGAAGTGGTAGGCTTTTGACATTTGTGTAACTCTAATAGATATTTTCAACTCTAGCCACAGTATCAGTAGATACTGTGGCTAGAGTTGATAATATTTTCACCGTGAAAGAGCCAACATTTTCACGAGTAGTACTCGTGAAAATGTTGGCTCTTTCACGGTTTCCATTTGCAATTTCACGTAATGTCTGGTCCACTCGTAGTACTTCATCATATATTCATACGTAGGTAAAGTGTTCTCTTATCTTGGATATAAAAAAGGGGACACTTGAATACACTACGAGTTCTGTCCATGCTTCAAACAACCAAAAAATATTTTGAAATAGATAAAAACGCGACATGTCACATTGTAAAGCAATGGCATACTGGCAGAGACACGACATGTGCGCGACAAATTACCTTCCGTGCGTGCGTCAAAATTATTTCCCGCGTGCACCATCATGACCTTGATTTGAATTAAGTTTTAACTAGTATTAATAGTTACTGAAAGTACTGTGTAAAAAAATATGAATGCGTATTTTGCGATTTATCATACAACACCTTACGGGAGAGGATGGGTGGACTTTAACGGGGGAAGATGTGCAATTTTCTCAAAAAAGAACCCTCACTTTCTATTCATAGTAGTTTCAATTTTGTAATAAGAAAAATTAATGCTTTAAAATAATAAAATATCCATTATTGTTTTTTAATTTATTTTGTATACATATTATTTCGTATCGTTATAATATTTTACAGCTCAAACCCCTGTACACTGGTGTGAAATTGGGAAAATAACTTCCTTTCAATATGTAGGCATTCACTAAGAAAGGATTTTGAACACCCTTGGTTTTATCCCACAAATATTATTTACTTTCTTCAAATTTTATTAATAAATAAATGTCGCATTTAAATTTCTTGGCCATTTTTATACCAACATATATTTGATATAAACAGTCAAAGCAATATGCCTTGAAAACAGTGCGACACCAAGTCGTTGGCGTGGATGGACAAGCTTAAACGTGTTTTGCCAGTACATCGATTTTTTATGGTATACTCAATATGGCTGCCATAAATGGTATCGCAATCTACAGAGAAAATAACACGACTGACAAATCACGCATGAAGCGCCGAGACTACATTCGTAATTTAGGTTTGAATCTAATAAATGATAGTCTTTGGAACAGGCAACGGAACGTACATCTTCCAAGGGAAACACGAAAGAGGATTGCCGATCATTTAGGGGAACCCTCACCACCATTTCCAAAACAAATGGCTGGTAAATATGTAAGATGTGGTGAGTGCACTCAGAAAAAAGACAGAAAAACAAAACATTGCTGTACAAAATGTGAGAAGCCAATATGTATGGAACACGCGATTTTCATGTGCGGAAATTGTGCTGATTTGTAGGTGTAACTTTGGTGCTCTGTTGTGTGATCTCACAAGACTTATCAGTGCCTTTTTTATTTATAATAACTAGAAGACTCTATTGTTATGTTGATTGACTAAAAAAGTGGGACTTTTTTTAGATTTTTATGCGAAAAGAAGTTAACTACCTTAACTTGTAATTTTTTAAAGAAAATTTAGATACTTTGTAATTTCAATAAATGTACTTAATGCTTGTATTTTATTTACTAATCTTGCTGAATGAGTACTATTATTAATATATCTTAAGCATAAACGCTAATTACATAATTATAGTATAAAAAATTGAACATCAAAATTTTGGGTATCTCCTACCCGCCTCATAGCTGGTGTAACAATTTCTCACCTCATTCACGCCGGGTTAAGTACAAATGTGTATGTTATGTAAATCCCTCTTCAAATCTATAAAATAGATTTTTTTAAGTAGTTGTCAAACTAGGTCACCGCAATATTTTATAATAGTAGATTAAGTTAGTTAGGTTGTCGCCTATATGGTGCTGCAGCAACGTAATTCTTTTTTTTTGAAATAGTCTACTAATGAGGTACCTACGTAAATTTATTTTTAGGTATCATTTCTGTATTACGCTTTATACTTAGGGTTATTTTAAACACGAATTCAACGTTTTTGTTACTTAAGAAGTGGTTAATTTTTAAATCTTTTGAAAATTTCTATCAAAAGCTTTTTCTTATGATGATGTCGTCGAGGGTGCGGAAGAGCTCGCTGCCTTACTCGAGCATATAATACTCATAAATTGATACTCGCATTTTAAAAAGATGGCTTTTCAGTCCAGATAAAGCCGTGCACACAGTGCACTTAAACTTTTGCTCTATGTTTTCTAGAAAATCCCTGAATATCTAAAATACAGTCTCTACCTCGTGTAACGCACCCACCCCTTCTTATATATCTTTCCCCTGTTATAAATATAAATATATCTATATCTTACCAGGACAAATAAATAGGTTTTAGTTTTTATAAATGCAATCACTTAAAATCATTATCATTCTTGGACGTATATGAGGAGGATAACGTAGAAAAAGCATTTACTAAATTTTATGACACGTTTTTACTAATTTATAAACTGTGCTTTTCCATAAATAGAGTCAAAGTAAATAATTTTTATCAAAAATTAAAATGGCTTACAACCGGTATAAAAATTTCCTGTAGAACCAAATGTTTAGCTGCCTTAATTTATCCAGGGAGTTGAGAGAGACACAGTGTTCAAAATTCAAAGATTCTTACATGAACGTAACATTTTAGTCAAAACATTTAAAACTGCTTTAGAAAACTTACCTGAATCGGACCCCTCAAGGAGAGTATGAAAGGCGCTACAATGCACTTTTGTTAAACGAAATAGCAGCCGTAAGTAGTGGTGATCAATTTTTTCACGAGACATTGTCTTGCGAGCACGTGATGATACGTTGCAACGGATAGCCGATACACACAAGTTTTATGACGATCTGCGATACCCATTGATTAATTGCAAAGGACAAAAGGGTTATCATTTTCAAATTCCACTCATTAACCCGGTCACAAATGAGCTGACTCGTATAGACAATTATTTCATCAATTTTTGGTAGACATGTATGTGAAGGTAGAAAGTGAACGTCTCCGTTATATAACTTTAGATAAAAAAAGCTGCGCGTTGAGAATTATATACATTTACAAGATGCAGTTTCTAGCGACGCCAATGTAAGCCCCAGAGATTTAGGTGAAATGGTAATTCTGCCCTCATCATTCGTTAACAGTCCCCGCTATCTACATGAGTCCCAGGTAAATGTACTCGTCAACAACTTCGAGCATAGTGCTCCCAACAACTACCGGTATAGGTGTGACATGGATATTAAACGTGATCTTTGTTTTGTCCATGTTCATCTTAAGACCTATCCGTTGGAAAACACCATTGAGGTCATTGAGCATAGTGCTAAGGTCCTCCAGCGATTCTGCCATAAGGACTATATCGTCGGCAAATCGAAGGTGAGTCATGTACTCGCCATTGATGTTAATACCATGTCTTTTCCAGTCCAGTAGCTTGAAAACATCTTCCAATGCAGCGGTGAAGAGTTTCGGTGAAATAACGTCACCCTGCCTTACACTTCTCTGCAGTTGGATAGGTTTCGTACTCTGGTTCTGTACTCGGATAGCCATCGTAGCCCTACTGTACAAACACTTCAGCACTTCGATATACCGACAGTCAACTTGGCACCGCTGAAGGGACTGTAGCACTGCCCAAATTTCGACGAAATCAAAGGCTTTCTTTTCACATATGCCAGGCAAAGTGGCAGATTGTACTCTTCGGACTTCTGTACAATTTGCCGAATTGTATGTACGTGGTCTATGGTACTGAAGCCTTTTCGGAAACCGGCTTGTTCGGGAGGCTGGAAGTCGTCGGGTCTGCGTGCGAGACGATTCGTAATGACTATCGAAAATAGCACGTAGATGCGGCTCAGAAGGGATATCGGTCTGTAGTTCTTCAAGATAGCGTTGTCGCCTTTCTTAAAGAACAAGTCTACCGCGCTTCTCTCCACGCCTCCGGAGTAGTGCCACCATAGAGGACGGAATTGAAAAGCTTCTCAAAGACTTCAAGTACCGGTGTTCCACCCACTTTCAGAAGCTCCGCTGTAACTCCATCCTCGCCCGGGGCCTTGCCGTTTTTAAGGTGGTGGAGAGCCATTCTAAACTCGCTCAGACTGACATCCGGGATAACATCGGAATAGTGTTGGATAAGACTTGCTCTTGGATTGTTACTCACACTTGCGTGTGGCTCCAACGATGATGTGTACAGCTGCCCATAGAACCTTTCAATCTCACTCAAAATCTCAGGTGTCCCGAAAACGATGCTTGCCAGTTGGCTCTCTCTGGCATACAGATCTCTGGCAAAGACTTTTGAGCCCTGGTTCCGCTCGATCGCTTCTTTAATACGAGCAGTATTAAAGTTGCGTAAGTCTCGCTGCATGCATTTGGAGATCTGTCTGTTCAGTTGCCTGTATGCTGTCAAATCTGGTGACGATTAAAGCCTCATCTCCCGTCTAACAGCCATGAGATTAAGAGTGTGATCGGAGAGTTTTGGTGTTCTTCTTCGGTGGGTCTTGCAGAACTTAGCTCCAACCGCATGGATAGTTTCCACGAGCTTGTCATTCATATCGTCCACTTCATTGCAATCTTCTAGGCACTGAAAGCGGTTACGTAACTCGAGCTGAAAGGTTTCGGGATTCTGGATTAGTGCACGAGGGGGACGGAGCGTTGACTTCATTAGACGAGACCTCTCCAACTTAACGTTTAGGTTCAGTGTGCCTCTAACCATTTGGTGATCGCTGCCAGTTTTCACCCTTGCGATCACTGAGACATCACTGAACAGTTGGCGTCTGGTCGTCATAATGAAGTCAATCTTATTTTTTGTCGAACCGTCGGGGCTCGACCAGGTCCACTTCCTGTGGGGCCGCTTCTGAAAGAAAGAGTTCGTCATCAAGAGTCCCTCTTTCTCCATAAAGTCGGCCACCTGGTGGCCCCTTCGGTTCTGTTGTCCTACTCCAAATTTCCCTACCTTCAGCCCATCGCTTTCTCTTGTTCCTAGTTTTGCGTTGAAGTCTCCCATCAACACCGTGTAGTGGGTTTTGGAGGAATGCATGGCTCTGGAAATATCCTCATACATTTCCTCCACCTCCTCATCCGGATGTGCCGAGGTTGGTGCGTAAACCTGTATGACCTTCAGCGAATACCGTTTGGTGATTCTGAGTATCAGGTACGCAACCCTCGTCGACACACTCCCAATCTTTACAACGTTGTTGACGATAGACTTGTGGACGATAAATCTGACACCTCCTTGGGACAGATGGTCGCCCTCCCGGTGAAAGAACAAGTTGCCGGACTCGAGGATTGCCGTGTCCTCCCCCTCTCTTCGGACCTCGGATAATCCAATAATATGCCAGCGCAACTATCTACCTCTTCTTCCAGCTCCAGTATATTCTCGTCAGTCCTCAAGGCGTGTGCGTTATATGTTGCCAGGTCAAGTCGTCGTAGGTGGCAACCGAACCTCCACCGGAGATTCTTAGCACCTCCTGCCCCGCCGTTACCATGGTCGCCACATGGCTACCATGAATAGCGGGGCCGCCGGGGACTGGGGGCCGTTTGTTTGTGTCGTTATTCATAGGGGGATATTTGCCATAGTTGCCACGCTTGGTGAGCGGGTTTGCAACCGCAGTTTTTTATTATATCACAGTTGTTATCAGGAAGATGCTGCTGCCCATCTCCTGCTTGTCTCCCTCTGTCGCCTCTTACGACACACACGGGAAGATATAGGGTAGTGGATATTCTCAACCTACACTACATGGCGTTAAATGGATAAAAAACATTAATCTAAGTATAAATCTATCTAAAACTAAATTTATGCAATAATACAATGTTAAAAGTAAACCGCAATCACTTGATATTAAGTATAATGGTGAAAAAATTACTGCTACTGAATGTAACACATTTTAGGTATTTGTCGACTGATGTAAACAATGCTTTTATAGCGCAAAAACGCTGTATACGAGTAATTTGTGGTGTAGGGCCACTCGTTTCTTGCAAACCACTATTTAAAGAATTGTGTGTTCTTACGCTACCTTCCATATACATTTTGAACTTTCAATATTCGTAAAAAAGTATCCTCATTTTTTTACTTGATTAAAAGATACAGCAATATATAGTACCAGATACCCAGATAAAATTACTTTACCTCAAAAACTAGCCTGTACTGAAAAAATTGCTATGTGATGGCTATTCAAGTGTTTAATAAAATCCCAAATGAAATAAGGCAACTAGATTGTAATCGATTTAGACGTAATTTATTAAAGTGGCTTTTGGAAAAACAGAAAACTGTTTTTTCAAATTCAGTAAATGAACTCCTAAAAATAAAAGAACGTTTCTATTGACTTCTATTGACGCTGTTTCTTATTTGATCGTGTTTTAAAGGTTTAATATTAAAATTGTAAACTGATGCACGTTTAATTTTGCTTAAATTTTGTATATTCTAACTATAAGTTTTCATATACTAAAATTGGTGAAATATGTGATACATTATTATTTTATAAGAACATTTTTGTACCATGTTTCTTGTGAATAAATTTATTATTATTGGGGTATCTATATAATTTTCTCATCTGGTTGGGTTCTATAAATATATAATTATAAATTAAAATGAAAAGATAAATATACATAAATTTCAATAAAATAAAGTAAGTACAAAAAATACATAAATAAATAAGATCCAACCAGATGGACGCCCTCGGCAGGTTAGACCAAACGGCCGAGGGTTAAAGGGAAAGGGAAAGAATCCGGCTGACGATGCGGGCGGTATCGAGGAGCACCGCCTTCTGCATTTAAGCCCGGAGCAGTCCGTCACGGATTCCCAGTTGCCTCAGATGACCCGAGAGGCTGACTGGGATTAGCCCATTCGCTGAGACGACTACAGAAATAATTTCGGCCGGCATACCACCCCACATGTCGGTCACGTCGTGAGCCAGGTCCAGATATTTTGTTCGTTTATCTGTTTCGGCTTTCACGAGGTTCTCGTCATACGGAATGGTAATGTCGACCAAAAATATCCTTGACTGTGCCCGGTCCATCAGCACAATATCGGGTTTATTCGCAAGAATAGTCCTGTCTGTGAGGATGGCCCGGTCCCAGTAGAGCCCGGCGCGGTCATTTTCGTGGACGGCTTCCGGTAAGTACTTGTAATACGGCAATTTTCGGTCCACGAGACCGTATTTCAGAGCAAGCTCCTGGTGTAGAATTCTGGCTACTAAGTTGTGCCTGTGCAAGTACTCAGAGTTAGAAAGCGCCGAACAACCGGAGATGACATGCCTAAGTGACTCCCCGAGATGGCGACAAGCTAGACAGACGTCGACAGTGCCATCCTTTAGGATGCATCTCCGTTAGTTGTTGATCTTAATAACCTGATCCTGTATTGCACAGACAAAACCCTTGGTTTCCCCGAAGAGGTCACCGAAACGTAGCCAATTGAGGGAGGCGGCTGTATCTACGTGGGGCTCATGTAGAGCCCTGTAGTACCTCCCGTGGAGCTCCTTATCCTTCTATACGGTCTCGCGTTCGGAAATGCTCTGTACTGCCGGGTCTTGCCATTGCTCGTTGGCTAAGGATAGAGGGGTAAGTCCTTTATCACTAGAAATGACGTCCTTATAGAATGGATCATCCGATCTCGCCAGGAAGTAATGACGGAGGCTTCACACTTCGCGATTATGCATGGTGAGCGCGCTCAGAAAGCCACGCCCACCATGCTTTTTATTACGGCAGTAGTTTTTGGTTTGGGATTAAATTTTTGATGAAAGTTTTTGATGAACGTAATTAGCAACCTGGTTATGACGGTGGGTGTAATCAGTTTGTACTAGGCTGGGACAAGCACCGGTAATATGTTGTATAGTTTCGGGTTGGCGGTGGCATTTTTTATAACTATCGTTCTGCATGTTTGGGTCTTTTAATATATATTTTTTATAGTTTCTTGTATTGATTACTTAATCCTGAATAGCAATAAGAAATTCTTCGGTTTCGAGGAAAAGAAAATCTACTTTTAACCATTTATTTGAAGCCAGCGAGTCTATGTGATGTTGTTCTAAATCGTGTGCATGTCTACCATGTAATTCTCTACTACGCCACTTTAATAGTTTTCCTTTTTCGTGATCAATAACTGTAGTAGATCTATTACCTTAATTACTTAAATTTAGAGGGGTATAATTATTATCAGATTCAATGACTGCTTGATGTAACGGACTATTAGCTGATTTTTCATAAAAGAAAGATTTTGATTTGCCCTTCACATAACTTCACTTTATCTTTATCGTAAGTCGTATATCGTAAGTTATCGTAAGATGAAAATATTTGTGTTTAGTTATGGTAGTCCTAGTTTTGATTTCAAGATATTTTATATCTATGGTTGACCATTTAGTTACTCCAAAAGAATAGGTACGTCTTGGGATGGCAAAAGTGTTAACAGCTTTGAATAAATTTCTAGAATTAAGTTGCTTTTTACAAACTAGATTCAACCTACGTAAATATTCATTACTAAGATCCTTTTTAATAGCAGTATGGTCTATACATATTCCTTCACGCAAGCCTAGATATTTATATGTATTATTTTCGTCCATCAATGTGAACATATCGTATTGACTTTCTGTACTATTTTTGACTCTACCTTTATGAAGTTTAAGCGTTTTACATTTATTTAAACCAAAGGTCACGTTTATATCTTTACTAAACTCAGCTGTAATTTTTATGAGGGCGTTCATTTCTTTTTCTGATTTGACAAAAAGTTTTATATCGTCCATATACATTAAATGATTAACTCGGTGTCTACTATAGGTGTCTTTGGTTAATTTATATCCGTGATTGTTTTTGTTGAGTAAAGAAGATAAAAGGTTAAGAGCCAGACAAAACTACATTGGACTCAACGAATCTCCTTGGAAAACGCCATTATCGATTGGTATATCTTCTGTGACTATAGTCTTATTGCCGTCATTAAGGTGTAGTTTAGTGTTACAAGTGCCCATAACTCTCTCCAGGAAAGAAATAATGTCACGGTTGATTTCATAAATTTGCAAAACTCGTATCAGCCAAGAGTGAGGTACACTGTCGAATGCTTTTTTATAATCAATATATGTTAGGTTAAGATTACGGTTGTGAGAGGTAGCGTGTTTTATTACTATCGAGTCGACAATGAGTTGTTCTTTGCATCCTCTGTGATTTTGTCGGCATCTTTTTTGTTCCTCGGCTAATACTTTATTATGTATTAAATGCGTATTAATTTTAGTATTATACACGAGGTAATTAACTTGTATGTAGTTCAGAGATACGCAATCGGTCGGTACTGTAAGGGATCTGCTGTTTTATCACTTTTGAGAATCACGAAAGTACTACCTACGGTTTCAAATGATGGGATCTCTGATGCGCCTTTTAATATATCTTTAATATTTTCACTAAAATATCGTGAAGGGCCGAGAACTTTTATACCAAAAGTTGTGAACATTATCGAGTCCAAGAGCTTTCCAGTTTTTCATTTTTTTTTGGTTCTATATTCAATCTCTAATTTAGTAACTTCTGTGAATTACATCAATTCAATAGCTTCTGCTTTATTTTTTTCTTCTTTGATCCAACTTGCCAGCTCATTATTTTTCTTCCATATTTCAGTCCAGTAGTTTTTAAGTTCGTCTTCAGTTGGTACTTCCTTGGGTTCATTGGATACATGACTTGCATTATGTTTGAGAGACCAATAAAATCCTTTTTTATTAGTCTGAAAAAACCTATTGTCTTCTTTTCTTTGTAGGGTTTTTTTATATATGGCTAGTCTTTGGGTTTTAAGTGCAAGTTTTTGTTTTAGACTGTATAAAAATTCAGCTGGTCTAATATTATTTTATCGTAAGTTGAATGAACTTTATATTTATCAAATATTAAATCAATTTTCTTAACTAATCTAGGATGACTATTATTGTTAATAAATTGTGTTAATCTAGCCATATCAGCGCGCAGGATAGATATATACCTACTTCTTATCTTTTTTGCCAAGCTGGTTTATTATTAAATGAATTTAGCTTTTTTATGGGGCCATTTGAAATTTTATATCCTAATAGATTTGAGATAACTAAAGCTGAATAATACATGAGGTTATGAATATGTAGTAACTCAGAATCAATACTATAGAATTTGGGTAATATATGACCATTGAAAATGTTAAGTAAACTATATAGCTGCTTATTTTCTTTCAATCGCGGCACTTTGGGTCTTATGTTGGGGTCCGTACCAGTATACATTGCTAGATTAGTCTTCAGTTCATTGGTTAACTTCTGTACTAAACCATTATCTGGGAGATTTATTTCAGCTGGGTGTGAAACACTTAAAATACTAGTTAGAGCCATGCAGCTCATGGCTAGAGTTTGTGTTGCAGACTCGGATGTTAAGGTAATTGATTGAGTTTCGAATAAGGAAGAGGGCGGAGATAACTGACGAAGGCTAAAAAGATCGAGATTTGAATTACCCGCCGTCATATGATTGGTGTCTCTTGTATCAGAACGTGAGCCCGAAATATTATTCTCAGCTTTCTCATTTTCAATTATTTTAGCTGCTTATTGCTTTATACTTTTAATTTGTTCATCATTACATCATTATTATAGCCCTTCACAAGTCCACTGCTGAACATAGGCCTCCCCCAAGTAATGCCACAAAGCACGGTCCTGAGCCACCTGCATCCATCGACTTCCTGCATATCTTACCAGGTCGTCACTCCATCTAGTGGGGGGTCGCCCTACACTACGCCTACCGGTACGAGGCTGCCACTCGAGAACCTTTCTTCCCCATCGGTTATCGGTTCTTCGAGCTATATGGCCGGTCCATTGCCACTTCAGCTTACTAATCCGTTGGGCTATGTCGGTCACTCTGGTTTTACTGCGGATATCCTCATTTCTGAGTCTATCACGCAGAGAAACTCCGAGCATAGCCCTCTCCATAGTTCGCTGAGCGACCTTGAGCGTCCTCATACGGCCAGCAGTGAAGGACCACGTCTCAGATCCGTAAGTCATCACTGGAAACACGCACTGGTTGTACAATCTAGTTTTTAGAGATTTATCCTTTTCCCTTCACGTTTGGGAAAGGCCCACAAGACAATCAAGACTCACTGGCTCATACCGCTAAGGAGAAAGGCGATGTGCTAGGCTCTTTCTTTGCGTCCAACTTGACTCCCGATGACGGGGGAGTACGCCGCCGACCATCCCGAGGTGTGAGTGCTTCATGCCTGAAGTGCAGTTCACACAGCGCTCGGTTCGCAAAGCACTCCTATCCCTGGACATCCACAAGTCGAGTGGGCCTGACGGAATCCCCCAATTGTGCTGAGGACGTGTGCTCCAGAGTTGGCACCGATTTTAACGCATCTTTTTCGGTACTCCTACTCCCTAGGCGTAGTCCCAAAATCATGGAAGACGGCTTTCGTCCACCCGATCCCTAAAAAAGGCGACCGCTCAGACCCGTCCAACTACTGGCCAATCGCCATCACCTCTTTGTTCACCAAAAGAATGGACTCCATTGTAAACTGCCAGCTAATGAGGTACCTTGAGGATCACAAGCTGATTAGTGCTCGCCAATACGGATTTCGTCGTGGTCGATCAGCTGGTTATCTTCTGGTCTACCTAACTCATAGTTGGGTGGAGGCAGTAGAGTCCAAGGGGGAGGCATTGGCCGTTAGTTTGGATATTGCGATGGCCTTCGATCGGGTTTGGCACAAAACGCTTCTTTCGAAGCTCCCTTCCTATGGGTTTCCCAAGAAATTGTGCAATTGGATCATCAGATTTCTTGTAGATTAGAGCATCAAGGTCGTTGTAGATGGTGCAAGCTCCGATTACAAGCCTATTAATTTTCGTGTTTCACAGGCTGCGTGCTATCGCCAACGCTGTTTCTTCTGCATATCAATGATATGTTGCAAACCTGAAACATTCATGGCTATGCAGATGACAGCACTGGTGATGATCTGTACACCGGCCGTGCCAATATTTCTCGGAAAAACGTCTCCGAGTACCGGGACAACTTGTGTCTGAAGTCGAGTCTTAGCTGAACAAAGTCTCGGCTTGGGGGCGAATAAATCTAGGCCAGTTTAACCATCAGAAGACACAAGTCTGCGCGTTAACAGCTGAAACGAACCCCTTTTTCGTATCTCCTCAGTTTCAAGGCACTACCCTTATTGCTTCAGCCAGTATCAGAATCCTCGGCATCGACATATCGAGTGACGTGCAGTTTCGTGGTCACTTGGAAGAGAAGGTCAAAAAAGCTTGGCGTGCTCAGCAGAGTGGGACAGTATTTCATGCCGGCACACCGCCTGCAACTTTACAAGGCACACGTTCAGCCGCCCATGGAAAACTGTTTCCACCTCTGGGCTGGGGCTCCCCAGTTCCAGGTTCTTCTACTTGACCGCATCCAGCGCAGAGCGGCTTGAATCGTCGACGACCGAGTGCTTTCCGATCGGCACGATTCACTGGCGCTACGAAGAGATGTTGCATATCTTTGCATTTTCTTTCGCATATACCATGGGGAGTGCTCTGAGAGATTGTTTGGATTAATCCCAGCCGCCAAATTTCGTGAACGCACTACGCGACAAACGTCCCGATACCATCCATACCATCTGGATGCTTGGCAGTCCACCACTGTACGTTACACAAGGAGTTTTCTTCCGCATACGACCTCTGTGTGGAATAGTTTACCAACGGCGATTTTTCCGGACCGATACGACCTTGGAACCTTCAGGAAATGGAACTAACTCCTTTCTTAAGGGTCGGCAATGCTCCTACAATTCCCCTGGTGTTGCAGTTGATCATGGGCGACGGTAGTCACTTAACATCAGGTGAGCCGCATGCTTGTTTGCCCCCTCTTCTATAAAAATAAAATAAAATAAAATAAAATATTATACATTGCAGTACTCATATTAAATTATATACATATGTGTGAAATAATAATTATATACTTAAATAAAATAAAATAAATTAATAAATCAATATGCCACCACAAGTGCATTCTTATGCCAGAATCAGGTAGTTTTTTTTAAATCTATCTTTGTTTGTAAGGGTTAATTTGTTTTCTATATTTAACCTAATATTATAAAATTCAGAATATCTCCGGAGTTTTTTAAGGCAAAGTAAATTTTTTAATTTTTTTAAGTGTGGCTTTTAATGCACTGTTTTGTCAATATTTACTTAAGAGTATTACCTCTTCTCTACTGTTCCAATAGTTAGTTACAAATAATATATTACTTTTGATAATTCACATGCACACACTTTGTAACATATTTCACGTATAGGGCTTGATAAATAGACTAAATACTTGAACATAAAAACAATATACTATTCCTGTATTCACTTTTCCAAAAATAATTTACAAGGATTTATTTCTGAGGAATTTCTTCTAAATAACATTATTTTATTAATCAAAACAATTCAAATTATATTTAATTTTGAGGAACACTCTAAATGTATTTTATTAATTTTAAATTCAGTTTAAATCTGAGCTTGTTTCTCAATGGATTGGTAACATAAATTAGTTTTAAGCTCACCTCAGTAACTGCTTGTAACTTAAAAATGAATTGAAAATCGCTTTTAGATGCAAAATTACCTCTGTTCCGCAATAGAAGCAAAATCGGTTGTGTCTGCTTGAACCTTGAACTTGAACTTGAACCAGAGGCCATTGTTTCAACAACTGCCGCAAACATTTATAGTAGAATATGTGTGACGATTAGGTTGTGTATTATCCTACTTCTTGTTGAGAAAAGAGGGAAAAGCGGGAAAAATGGAAGAAAATATTGTGGTGGTGGCCTGTAAATAAGGCCAGGAAAAACAACGAGAGCCTAAAAAGTGGAAAAGGGGAGTAAAAAAGTTAGTTTGATTTTCAGTAGATAAATTTCAATGAAATTAAAAATACAAAAATCCAAATAAAATTATTAATGTTCAATTTTTAGTACAAATGAATTCGAGTTGTTTTTTTTTTGTAAACGTAATATTACTTTTTTAGGTTACCATACAGGATACCACCGGTATTATGATGCGGTAATTATAATATTATACGTTTATTGAATAAAATTATTATTTACGGATTTTATCGCGTTTAATTACAATTAAAATTTTTTTATCCCGACGTTTCGGGTGCTTTACAGCACCCATGGTTACGGGGGGGACTGAGATGTTTGACGTCCCAATGTCATAGTTAGTCCGGCTATATTCAGTTTTTGAATATTAACGTTTGGTCTGATTTACGCAAAACGAGCTTATAGTATCATTAAGTCTTGCAGTGGTATGCTTGGTTTTGGGTTCAATTTTGTTAATTATAGGATCCCAAGCAGATGGCATCACCCATCCATCTTCTCTATTGAAATTTGGATGTTTTTTTTTTTAAATTTAAATAGCCTCGCGTATCATCCTTGGTTGGAATCGGTGTTCTTTTGCGAGGATTTGTGGTATATAAAATCTAATGTATGGGTGGGGACGATCTTGAATATAATCGCAGACTGCAGACTTCCCGGAGCATCGGTGCTTCACGTCAGCTATATGTTCCTTCACGCGGGTTTTTATAGATTTTTTTGTTTGACCTATGTAAGAGAGACTACATTCACAATCTAGCTTGTACACACTTGCATCTTATAGAGGAATATTGCATTTGATGGATAGTAAAAATTGATTTATCTTATTCGGCGGCTTGTAGTATGTTTTAATGGACGCTCGCTTCAAGATGTAGTCAATCTTGTCTGTGAATCCTCTGACATACGGTAGTACAACAGGCGCACGCTCGACTGTGGCTGGCTTCACTCGTTCACTGTAACGTAGGCGCGGGACCCGAAGCTTGTTATCTTGCAATAATTGCTTGACGTGCTGAAGCTTGGCGGCCAGATGTTTTCTGTCACTATGTGTGATCACTCGTGCTCTCTGAAAAAAAGATTTACCCACGGTAGCTAACTGTGAGGGATGATGGCGAGATTCACCATTTAGATATCGGTTGGTACGGGTCTTTTTCCTATACACAGTGTGACCAATAGTGTTATCAGGATTTCGGATGACTAAAACATCTAGGAAAGCTAAAAAATTATTTGCCTCTACCTCCATTGTGAATTGAATTTTAGAGTTTATGGAGTTAAGGTGGTCTAAAAATGCAGTTAATTTGTCAGATGGTAAAGTTGTGAAAGTGTCCTCTACGTACTGCTTGGATTTACAGGAGCAGTAAGAAGGGTTTTCTCTTCAAAGTCCTCCATGAATATGTCGGCGACTATGGAAGACATAGGTGAGGCTATGATACTATAAACTCGTTCTGCGTAAATCAGACCAAAAATTAATATTCAAAAACTGAAGGTAGCCGGACTAACTATGACATTGGGACGTCAAATATCTCAGTCCCCCCCGTGACCATGGGTACTATAAAGCACCAGAATAGTGGGGATAATAAAAATAAATTAAAATTGTAATTAAACGCAATAAAATCCGTAAATAATAGTTTTATTCAATGTGTAGTATTTGCGTAAATTTAAGAAATCATTATACGTTTATTTATTAAAATATTGCAGTGTAAAAAAGAATGTTGTCAGTAGCGTGCTATAGGTGTACGTAAAAGACAACCTGTCCGGTAATGCAAAAAAAATTCTTATGAAAGATAAATAAAAACAAGTTAATAAAAATAATAAGAAATTACTTTTGCAATTTATATTCTGAACTTAATTTATACATAAATATATACTTAATTTATTTTATGATAAGTGTTTTAGCCACGCGGCAGCTTTGCTGTCGCACGTATGGGCCGGCTCAAACCGGGGTGGTACCACGACCTCACAGAATACCGGCGTGAAGTGGAAGCTCTGCTTCCGCGTTTCGTCTGGTGAGTGCAGGTGGCCGGAGGCCCAAATCCCCCCCCCCCCCATCAACATGGTAGCGGAATTAAATGATAGACTACCCCAGGAGGGTACCAGCACCCCTGGAGAATCCCTCGCTGAGCATCCACGACCTTGTTTCCCCACTTCTGAGCGTGGGTGCTCAGGCTGCCCCGCGTATTCTGGGGGGGGGGGCAATATTCCGCTCAAGACTAAAACTGCTCGGGGCAAACGGAGCAACAAGACCAAGGCGACCCCTGCCACGCTGTCCGTGAATTTCTGCAATATCAGGGGACTTCACTCTAACCTAAACGCCGTCCACTACCATCTCGAGACGGCGAGGCCGGCTCTGCTCTTTCTGACCGAGACGCAGGTGTCCTCTCCGGCTGATGTCTCGTATCTCTCCTGCCCGGGGTACAAACTGGAACACTCCTTTGTGCCTCGGGCTGGAGTTTGCGTTTACGTCAGAGAGGACATCTGTTCTCGACGCCTCGGCAGACTTGAAGGTTCGGACCTGTCCATCCTTTGGCTACGCGTAGACAGCGACGACCATCCGCGCGTCTACGGGTGCCTCTATAGGTCCCATAGCGGTAATGCCGAAACAGACCGACTCTTCGACCACGTCCAAATGGCTGCAGATTCGTTGCTACAGCAGATCCCCTCCGCAGAGATCGTGATCCTCGGCGACTTCAACGCCCATCACGCCGAATGGCTCGGTTCACGTTTAACCGATCATGCGGGGAGATCTGTTCATGATTTTGCCTTGGCATATGGTCTGACACAACTGGTTACTTCGCCTACGCGGATTCCAGATGTGGAGGATCATGCACCTTCCCTGTTGGACCTTCTGCTGACCTCTCACCCGGACGGATATCAGATTTCCGTCGACGCCCCTTTAGGCTCCTCGGACCATTGTCTTGTCCGGAGTGTGGTGCCACTCACGCTGAAATCGCGGTTGCATTTTGCAGGCTGCCGCCGTGTTTGGCACTATAGGTCAGCCGATTGGGATGGGATGCGGTCTTTCTTTGCATCCTACCCTTGGGGGCGGGTTTGCTTCTCGCCGGATGATCCCAACGTTGTTGCGGATTCTGTCGCTGATGTGGTACTTCAGGGTATGGAACTTTTTATTCCTTCCTCTGTGGTGCCCATTGGAGGCAAATCTCAGCCATGGTTTGGTCGCTCCTGTAAAATAGCATCATGCTATAAGCAGGAGTGCTACCAAGCCTGGGCTGACGCATCAGCGTCCAGGGATGTAAACACCAGCGCTCTAAAAAAGAAGTATAATTCCGCCTCTAGGTCCTTCAAAAGAGTCATTGCCAAGGCAAAGTCAGAGCACATAGGCAGAATTGGCGAGAGACTAGTTCGTCTTCCTTCTGGAACCCGTGCATTCTGGTCTCTCGCCAAGGCTGTCCAGGGGAATTTCTGTCAGCCATCTCTTCCATCTCTGCACAGGGAGGACGACTCACTGGCCCACACCGCAAAGGAGAAAGCCGATCTTCTAGGCTCTTTCTTTGCGTCTAACTCGACTCTCGATGACGGGGGGAGTACGCCGCCGACCATCCCGCGGTGTGAGTGCTCCATGCCGGAAGTGCACTTCACTCAGCGCTCGGTTCGCAAAGCACTCCTCTCCCTGGACATCCATAAGTCGAGTGGGCCTGATGGAATCCCCCCAATTGTGCTGAGGACGTGTGCTCCAGAGTTGGCACCGGTTTTAACGCGTCTTTTCCGGTACTCCTACTCCCTAGGCGTAGTCCCAAAATCATGGAAGACGGCTTTCGTCCACCCGATCCCCTAAAAAAGGCGACCGCTCAGACCCGTCCAACTACCGGCCTATCGCCATCACCTCCTTGTTCTCCAAAACAATGGAGTCCATTGTAAACTGCCAGCTCATGAGGTACCTTGAGGATCACCAGCTGATTAGTGACCGCCAATACGGTTTTCGCCGTGGTAGGTCAGCTGGTGATCTTCTGGTCTACCTAACTCACAGATGGGCGGAGGCAGTAGAGTCCAAGGGGGAGGCATTGGCCGTTAGTTTGGACATTGCGAAGGCCTTCGATCGGGTTTGGCACAAAGCGCTTCTTTCGAAGCTCCCTTCCTATGGGCTTCCCGAGAAATTGTGCGATTGGATCACCAGTTTTCTTGCAGATCGGAGCATCAAGGTCGTTGTAGACGGTGCAAGCTCCGATTGCAAGCTTATTAATGCTGGTGTTCCACAGGGCTGCGTGCTATCGCCAACGCTGTTTCTTCTGCATATCAATGATATGTTGCAAACCCGTAGCATTCATTGCTATGCAGATGACAGCACTGGTGATGCTCTTTACACCGGCCGAGCAAATATTTCTCGGGAAAACGTCTCTGAGTGCCGGGACAAACTTGTGTCTGAAGTCGAGTCTCTGCTGGACAGAGTCTCGGATTGGGGGCGACTAAATCTAGTCCAGTTTAACCCCCAGAAGACACAAGTTTGCGCGTTAACCGCTAAAAAGAACCCCTTTGTCGTATCCCCTCAGTTTCAAGGCACTCCCCTTGTTGCCTCAGCCAGTATCGGAATCCTCGGCGTCGACATATCGAGTGACGTGCAGTTTCGTGGTCACTTGGAAGGGAAGGCCAAATTGGCCTCTAAAAAGCTTGGCGTGCTCAGCAGAGCGGGACAGTATTTCATGCCGGCACACCGCCTGCAACTTTACAAGGCGCAGGTTCGGCCGCTCATGGAATACTGTTCCCATCTCTGGGCTGGGGCTCCCCAGTACCAGCTCCTTCCACTTGACCGCATCCAGCGCAGAGCGGCTCGAATCGTCGACGACCGAGTGCTTTCCGATCGGCTCGATTCACTGGCGCTGCGAAGAGATGTTGCATCTCTTTGCGTATTTTATCGCATCTATCACGGGGGAGTGCTCTGAGGAATTGTTCGGATTAATCCCAGCCGCCAAATTTCGTGAACGCACTACACGGCAAACGTCCCGATACCATCCACACCATCTGGATGCTTGGCGGTCCACCACTGTACGTTTCAAAAGGAGTTTTCTGCCGCGTACAACCTCTCTGTGGAATAATTTACCACCGGTGATTTTTCCGGACCGATACGACCTGGGGACCTTCAAGAAAAGAGCTTACTCCTTTCTAAAGGGCCGGCAACGCACCTGCAATTCCCCCTGGTGTTGCGGTTGATCATGGGCGTTGGTAGTCACTTAACATCAGGTGAGCCACATGCTCGTTTGCCCCCTCTTCTATAAAAAAAAAAAAAAAAAAAAAGAAGAAAAAACAAACAGTCCACCTGATGGTACGTGGTTACTGAGATCCATAGATGTTCATCAATCTGCGGTTTTGAATCAAAATGCATATGCATTTCCAGCCATGAGGACTAAGTTGGAATGCATCTTTTTCAGTAAAAAGGGTCTCCGGTTCTCGCCATTCACCATACAAAACACAGCAGCATTACGGTGCTATTTTACGCTGGTATTCTGTGAAAGCGTGGTCCTTCCCTGTTCGAACCGACCCATTCGTGCTACAAATGTACTATCAATATAGCTGTAGCTCTATTAGGTATAATATTGTAATAAAATTTGCACATATACTACTAAATTAAAAATATATTACGTAGATATTCAACACAATATTATGATATGTAGTTATACCTAACTATTAAAAAAAACAGTAAATTTTTATGTAAGTTATAAAAGCGTGCATATTAATTGGTAATTATTTATAAAACATTAAGCCATTTAATTTCAAAGCAATTTGCATTAAATGACTGACAGACCATCAGACGGTGAAAAACTTGGTGTGGACTTCTAGAAGTTTTCTTCAGATTTTAATTAAAACTTGGTGTGGACTGTTGAGAGGAAATTAATTAAATTTTTCCTTAATGGGTCAAAATAGTTTCATAAAGTGAAAAAAGTATTATACATAGATGTTATTACACCATTGTAATATTTTAAAATGTTCTGAGACTTTGATATGGATTAGGGGCTTTAGAATATGACCGATTCAGCTTTTAAAACTAAGTTACGCAATAATTCATAGGTTTCTTATAAGTAAAGAGGATTCACCTATATCACGATAAAACCTAGTTAGTCTATGGTGTTTTATTTATAATCTATGTTCGTTTCGTACGCCTTTTTCTTATGGCGTGTTATTGTGTTGATTTTTGGATTTTTCTAATTTTTTATTAGTGTTTTATTATAAAATTGTTATAAAAGTTTTTGTGTGAATACAATTTATCTTTTTACGTAAATTATTTCGAGTCATATATAGAAATAGAATAGTGAAAATCAGGCTGCTATCCTGTGCTGGTTAAGTAAATTTTTTACTATAAAAATACAATTAAAATATATTTGTAATGAAGTAAAAGCACCAGAAATAGAAATACAACATAATAAATAAACAGAAACAAGTAATATATTGAAATACATAACGAATTTAATAGAAAATAAATGTACGACAAATTCAAGGTTAGGTTATTTTTAGCGTCGCCGCGTAACGTGAAGTGAGCTAGCGATGTCAATCATTTTGGCTGGGGACTAAGGGGTTAAAACTACTTTTAAGAATTTTATCACGTTTTATTTATTTTATTTTTAATTCCCGACGTTTCGGGTGCTTTTCAATACCCATGATTACGGAGTACTGAGGTGACTGACGTCCTGATGTCAAGTTAACCCGGAGTACCTTCAGATTTTTAATTATTGTCTTTCGTCCGATCTCCGCAGAATGAACTAACTGTGTTTTGAAGTCATGCTTGGGTTTAGTTTTAATTTTATTAATAATAGGTTCCCAAGCACGTGGTTGTACCCAGCCTCCTTCTCTATTGTAATTAGATTTTTTTAAATTTAAATAGCCTCACGTATCATCCTTGGTAGGAATCGATGTTCTTTCGCGAGGATTTGTGATCTATCAAATCTGATGTAATTGTTATGGCCATCTAGTATATGATCGCAAACTGCAGACTTACCGAAACTTTTGATGCTTCACGTCAGCTTTGTGTTCTTTTACGCGGGTTCTAATTGATCTCTTTGTTTGCCCTATATATGAGAGACCACAATCACAATCAAGCTTGTACACTCCTGCATATTGTAGAGGAATATGACACTTGACGGATGGTAGGAACTGACTTCGACGGCTTGTAAAATATTCTAGTAGAAGCTCGCTTCAAGATGTAGCCAATCTTGTCTGTGACACCTCTGACATATAGTAGTACAGCAGGCACACGCTCGACTGTGGTCGGCTTCACTCGTTCACTGTGACGTAGGCGCGGGAACTAAAGCTTGTTGTCGTGCAATACCTGCTTGACGTGCTGAAGCTCAGCGGCCGGGTCTTTGCTGTCATAGATCTCTCGTGCTCTCTGTAACAAAGATTTGCCCACGGCAGCTAATTGTGTAGGATGATGGTGAGATTCATCATTTAAATAATATTTAGATGGTGAATCTCACCATATATTATCGATTTGTATGGGTCTTTTTTCTATACACAGTATGACCTATGGTGTTGTTTGGATTTCGGATGACTAACAAATCTAGGAAAACTAAGCAATTATTTGCCTCTAACTTCATAGTAGCGCAGGCCCTCCCTCATTTCTAAGAGGATTTTAGAACAAGGAAATTTCCGCCATGCCACCACAATGCGTTTTGACGAACTTCACATGTCTTAAAAATATTTTTTTTCTTATTCTTAAGACATGCAGGTTTCCTCACGATGTTTTCATTCACTGCCGAGCACGTAGTAATTCGGCACTTAAATTGCAATTCACAATTTCATTGGTGGCGGTGGAGTTCAAACACGGGTTACTCGCGTTCTGTTATATTTACAGCGAATGTTAACCATCTGAGCTACCACGGCTCTCTATATATAGTTGGGAGTCATTATTGAGGTCATTGAGTGTAACGCTTAGGTCCCCCAGCGATTCTGCCATAAGGACTACATCATTGGCAAATCAAAGGTGAGTTATGTACTCACCATTAATGTTAATACCATATCTTTCTCAGAGAGTGAAGAGTTTCGGGAATGTATCTTCACCCTGTCTTACACCTCTTTTTAGGCAGTTGGATGGGGTTCATATTCTAGTTCTGTACTCGGATAACCATCGTAGCCCTATTGTACAAACACTTTAGCACTTCAATATACCGACTTACAAACCATCTACTTGGCCCCGCTGAAGGGACTGTAGCGCAGCTGAAGGGACTGTAGCACCGCTGAAGGGACTGTAGTACCACCCAAACTTCGACGGAATCAAAGGCTTTCTCGTAGTCCAGATACGCCAGGAAAAGTGGCAGATTATACTCTTCAGACTTCCGTACAATTTGCTGAAGAGTATGTTAGGCTTGTTTGGGTGGCTGAAAGTCGTCGAGTCTGCGTGCGAGTCGATGTGCAATGACTCTCGAAAAAAGCACGTAGACGCGGCTCTGAAAAGATATTAGTCTGTAGTTCTGCAGGAGAGCGTTGTCACATTTATTGAAGAACAAGACCACTCCACATCTGTGCCACGCCTCGAGAGTAGTGCCACCACGAAGGATGGAATTAAAGATCTTCTGCAGAACTTCAAGTACCAGTTTTCTACCCGCTTTTAGAAGCTCCGCTGTAATTCCGTCCTCACCCGGGGACTTTCCATTTTTAAGCTGCTGGAGAGCCATTCTAATCTCGCTCAGACTGACGTCCGGGATATCATTGTAAAGGTGTCGGATAAGTTTTTCTCTTGAATCGCTACTCGCACTTGCGTGTGGCTCCAACGATGACGTGTACAGCTGCCCATAGGACCTCTCAATCATACTCAAAATGTCAGGTGACCTGGAAACGTTGTTCTCACACTCGGTCTTCAGCTCTGGCAAAGACTTTGGAGCCTCGGTTCCGCTCAATCGCTTCTTCAATACGAGCTGTATTGAAGTAACGTAAGTCCCGCCGCAAGTATTTGGAGATCTGACTGTCGCAACCCCGTGCTGGGCACGCCACTATAGTGGTGATAAGACCCCTCTTTGAGGAGTGGCTTGAGAGACGCCACGGCATCCTCACCTTCCGCCTGACGCAGGTCCTCACCGGACACGGTGTGTTCGGGAGGTTCCTGCACCGAATCGGGCGGGAGGAAACGCCCGGGTGCTCCCACTGCGAGGATGGACCGGAGGACACGGTGGAACACACCGTGGAGGTGTGCCCTGCTTGGGCGGAGCACCGCCGTGTCCTCGTAGCGGCGATAGGCGGCGGCGACCTCTCGCGTCCGGCCCAGGTCAAAGCCATGGTCCGGAGCGAGACGGAATGGGATGCCGTCACCACCTTCTGTGAAGCAGTGATGCTAGCGAAGGAGGTGGCGGAGCGGGAGAAGGAGAGAGCAGCAGCTTTCCTCCCCGGCTACCGCGGGAGACGCCCCGGGCGTCGGGGGCTACGTCGTGGCCCCCGGCCACCGTAGGCGCGGGCCTGTGGACGGCGGCGGATGGCTTGCCGTCCGCCCGTCTAACCACGACAGGCCGTGTCGACAGCGCGTATTGTTCCACGCGCGCCTTAAAGAGCTGTCAGCAGCGTGAAGGGGCCCACAAGGGTCGACGCCTGCCGGGGCTGCGGGCTGTTCGAAAGAGATACCGCGGCTCCGGAACGTAAGGGCACTGAAGGAACACGGATGGTTTTTAGTCAGTAAAAGTCTGACACTCCCTTACGCTCCACCCAGAGCGAAAGGCGTCATTAGATGATTTTCCATCCGCAAAAAAAAAGTATTTGGAGATACGTCTGTTCAATTGCCCGTATGCTGCCAAATCTGCTGAATACTGCAGCTTTATTTACCGTCTAAGTGCCATGGGATCAAGAGTATGATCGGAGCGTTTTTGTGTTCTTCTGCGGCGAGTCTCGTAGTACTTTACTCCAAGCACATGTACAGTTTCCACGAGCTTGTTATTCATATCATACACTGTATTGCAGTCTTTTAGGCACTGAATACGGTTTTACAAATCAAACTGAAAGTTTTCGGGATTCTGGATTTGCACACGAGGGGACGGAGCGATGACTTCATTAAACGAGACCTTTCCAACTTAACGTTTAACTTCAGTGTGCCATACCGTGTGTCTAACCATTCGGTCATCGCTGCCAGTTTTCACCCTCGCGATCACTGAGACATCACTGAATATTTGGCGTCTGGTCATCATAATGAAGTCAATCTCATTTTTTGTTGAACCGTCGGGGCTTGACCAGGTACAATTCCTATGGGCCGCTGGAAGAAAGAGTTCATCATTAAGAGTCCCTCATTATCTATGAAGTTGGCCAGCTGCTAGCCCCTTGAGTTCCGTTGCCCTATCCTAAATTTTCCTACCTTCAGCTCATCGTTCTTTCTTGTACAAGTTTTGCATTGCTGTCTCCCATCAACATCGTATAGTGGGTTTTGGAGGAATGCAAGGCTCTAGAGATATCCTCATACATTTCCTACACCTCCTTATTAGTATGTGCCGAGGTTGGTGCGTAAACCTGTACGACTTTCAGTGAATATCGTTTGACGATTTTGAGTATTCGTCGACACACTCTCAATCTTTATAACGTTGTTGACGAGAGACTTGTGGACGATAAATCCGACACCTCCTTGGGACAGATGGACACCCTCTCGGTAATAAAACAAGTTGCTGGATTCGAGGATTATCGTGTCCTCCCCCTCTCTTCGAACCACGCACAATCCTATAATATGCCAGCGCAACTTGTCTATCTCTTCTTCCAGCTCCAGAGTGCGTTATATGTTGCCAGGTCAAATTGTCGTAGGTGGCAACCGAACCTCCACCGGAAATTCTTAGCACCCCTTTCCCCGCCGTTACCATGGTCGCCACCGTAGCCAGAAATAGCGAGGCCGCTGGGGACTTAGAGCTGTTTGTTTGTGGCACTCCTCATAGGGGGTTGTTTGCCATAGTTGCCACACTTAGCCAGCGGTTTGGCAACCGTAGTTTTTTTATTTTATAATTGTTGTTATCAGGAAGATGCTCCTTCCCATCTCCAGCTTGCCTCCCTTTGTTGCCTCTTACGACACCTACGGGAAAATATATGGTAGTGGATATTCTCAACCGTTACTACACAGAGTTTTTTTATGTATGTACCTCATATCTGCAAAAAGCTGTCCGCCATATAAGATGCTGTCGTGATGTCACTGATCCCTCCTAAGGTATAAGGTATAAGTATTAGCTTCCGATGTCACTGATTAAGAGAACTAGCTTATGTGGTTTGTCATTTAGAATTTTTTTAAGTTTTCATTACCACTATTGAGTTTTATTCCGAATTTTATTGAAAAAGCATCATGGAAGGCGAATTCGTAAAATCAGAAAGTACTAATTTACCAAGGATAAATAAATTGATGATGGCAAAAGTTTTTTGCAAGCAATCTCAATTTTTATTCTACTGAGTTGAGGAGTATTAAAACATCAATGTAAGTACCTATTACCAAGTTTTGTTGATAAAATAACACAATACCAGGTCAGAGTGTATTTTGATAAAACATATTTTAGTAGCTATCATAGTTTAGTTTATCTATAATTACAATCATTAGCAATTATTAGTTACATGTAATATGTAAGTTAAAGTGATTTAAAATAAAATTTGACTTGCGATACCCCCCACCTCATGATGTTTTGTTTTGTATAAACGAGAGTTAAATATAAGTCATACTTACATTGAAATGATCTTCACAGAGGAATAATCTAGTTTACGTAGACAATGTATTCGAGTATCTTCTTGCCAGTTTTAACCAAGTATTTCTTATATTTAAATCATTTGGCACTTCAATCCATAACTTTCCCGGCGTTTTTATCCTCGTATTTTTGCCTCAGGTACAACACAACAATGAAATAGATGATGATAATATTATACATTAAAAAGTATATAATACCTTTGCAAGATTGGGAAAATTCTTAGACAGTGACGGAACGAGTAAAAAAGCATACCGGCTAACATTTTCACGCAAAAATTTAAAACGATAGATTAAAAGTAATTTTTATGGCACTATTCGGTTTAAAAAAGTTGATACAAAATTATAGTGGTTCATTATCACTCCAGGATTTGAAAAACTTTTTTTAAATGGTTGTCATACCCTATTAAACAAAATAGGTAAGTATTATTAAATGAATACGTAAAAAATATGTAAAATATTATTAAATACAATGTATTAGCTGATAAATTGTTATCAATTGTTTAAAATGTAAGGCAGTATTTACAGATAATTAGAGTTGACCTTGCATTACAGCACGTATGACTAAGAGCTGTGCGCTCACTGCCCTCTGTCACAAAAACGCTTGAGCGCATGAAAAAATGTTACAAATAAAATTTGTCGAAAATTTAATGTTCTAAAATTTTATAATAGATGTTGTCACCATTTGAATAATAGAAACCGAGATATTTACGGAAACTCTTTCTTTTTTTAAGTTTGTCCTTGAACAAATTACGACACACACAAGAGATGCTATGAGACTTTTGAGATAACTTTTAGAACGCTAAAATGAAAGTTTATACGAAAATTCAGCTTATTATCTTTCAATCTGAGGTTGACCCCTTTTTTATGCTAAAGGCCAGTCATGTCTAATACCATTTCATTACCGGGAGTCGAAAGAAGCGATAGAGGGACTCAGATCAGAAGATGGACAGCTAAGTCTTCTAATAACTAAGAATAAAAAACCCGCTGCCAAGCGTATATATGACGGCAAATGTCCCACCTATGAGGCAATCTATGGGGGTTGGCCTATGTTCATCTGTGGACTTTAACAGGCTGTAACGGCATGCCATTTCATAATAATTTTGTAAATTAAAAGTAAGTTTTGAGGATATTTTTAGAGAAAAAGTAGAAATTTCATATAAGTGCGTACAGTTTGAATTTTATGACACTACATTTAAACGGAATTTAAAAATGACTGCTTAATGGATAACCTACTCACAGTTACTCAAACAATTTGAAGACATCAATGTGACATATTCTTATATTATTATATAGTATATTCTTATATTAGAGTTATCAAAAAAGTATTTCAAAATATTTTACATGTCGGTTTTAGTTAAAATGGTGAACGGGTGGAGGAATATGCATACCATATCAAAAATAATTCTGAGTTTTTTACTTTACTTTTGAATATACTGACCATTAAGTTGGATTTAGACGAGTGTATGGGTGACAACAAACAACATTAAAATATTGATATCAAAAATAAAGTACGTTTTAATATCTATAATAAACTTAATCATAAAAAAGTAGGAAAAGCAACAAACAGATTCATTTTATGAAAGGAATAAGGAAAGAAAATGATTCATAAACTTTAATATGCCCTAGGCGAACAACTTACAAAGATAAGCGCACTGTGGAGCAGTATTTCTCAAGATAATACTCTGTGTTTTTGGATTTTTTTTCTGAAACTTTACCAGCTTTATTACAAAAAATGGTATATAGTAAGTCTATGGTTTAAACAGAATTAATTTCGTGAAAGAAATACACCAGAAAAATGCGAACTATAATGTTAAGTGTGCAATTTGGTAGCAAATATCCAATCTTGCGAAAACTATGGTGCCGCGGCTATGGCACTTATTCTTTAGATAGACTCATCTTAACTAGAGTTGCTAGGTGGTCGGGATACATCTGGGTACTCCCGATATTTTAAATGATCCTCAGACTCCCGACAAAACTCAAAATCTCTAGACTAACAGCTCTTCAGAAAGTTCACGTATGGCCTTTGATTTAATAAAAGCTGAGTTAGTAATCAGAATGAACTTTTAAGTAAATTGCTTAACCTCTCAAACGCCAAGCGTCCAAATTTGACCGCTTCGATATTAAGTAAAAATTCTAGGGGTAAATTTGCACACACCCACAGCATTTTAAACAACAAATTCTTATATTTAGAGACTACTTTTCTATGAAGAAGTTTCGTATTATAGAATCAATATGAAATTTTCTATCTTTTAGTGGAATAAAAAGTTAGGTAGTCTATAGATATTTATATAATCTACGTTCATTTCGTGAGCCATTTTCGTGCGAATGTTATTGAGTTGATTTTTAAATTTTTAAGTGTTTTATTAGTGTTTTGGTATAGTACTTTATTACAAAAATTTTTTGTAAAAAAAGTTTTGTGTGAATATAATTTATCTTTTCACGTAAATACTTTTGAGTAATATATAGAAGTAATTGTGATTTTCACGCTGCCGACATCCGCATGGTATTTTTTTTTTCGTTATAAAAATTCAATAAAATATTTTTGTAATGAAGTAAAACCTGACTTTTGTTTATAACACAGGATAGAGAATTTTGCATAGATTTTATAATACTTAACTTCTTCATAGAAAAGTAGTCTCTAAATATACATTTTAACAGTTTTAAGTGCAATTTTTTAAGTCGCATGCGACCGCTCGGAATTTTCCAGACGTATGCGACTGCATGGGAATTTTATGGGGATTGAAGGGTTAAATTTTAAATGGTGTACAGCAATTAACCCATTAACGGTCAGAACTGTAGTTAATCTTACTATACGCCTAGAAAGCGCCGTCTCTTCATTGGCCATTAGGAATCGTTAAAGAGGTTTTTTTCTGGATCCGATGTGTAACGTGGATCACTTGTGTTAAGATCGCGATTAAAAATTGCCTGGCTAATCGTATCTGAAGGGGAACTCACTTGGAGTCGTTTATAATCTAATAATTTCAGAAATTTTACTCGAAAGTAAATTGAAAGTGAGTTTTGGATGCTACATTATTTAGTTAGAACAAACAAAATGCAGAACAAACAATATTCCTATTAAATAAATTAAGAGGAAGTGAAAGCCAGCTAATCAACTCCTGTAATTATTGTAAGGGCTATTGAACTTGTAAAAATATAATAAAAATTTTTGGTCAACACGTACGTGATTTGACCACTGTATTGTAAAAATAATGGGTGACTTGTAAAAATACATATAATAAATCTTTCGGGTCAACATACAGCGTTGTACGTTTAAGTAAATACGTCTTATAATATGTTTTATTTATTTTATAACATTGAAAATTTGTTTTCTTTACTGATATAGAATATATATTTTGTTATTGATTATATTGATATGAGTGTTGATTTTCCACGTGCTCGGCGATGAAGGAAAACATCGTGAGGAAACCTGCATGTCTGAGGAATAAGAAAAAAAATATTTCGAGGACATGTGAAGTTCGTCAACACGCATTTGGGCAGCGCGGCGGACACTTCCTTGCCCTAAACCCTCTCAAAAATGAGGGGGAGGCCTGAGCCCAGCAGTGGGACGTATATAGGCTGTAACTTTACTTTACTTTTTTTTGTTATTGATTAAATACTGTTTCCATTCGAGATCAAATTGTATAGCAAAAAAAAAGTAAAGCAAAAGAAAATGACATTTATTTCATTTTACATTATATTTTATGCGAAAAGAATTTATATTTCCGCTGAAATAAATTCTGAATATAACTCCTATAACTTTAGTAGATGGAGCGATAACCAGGTAAGACATGCAGGAAGTCGATGGATGCAGGTGACTCAGGACCATGCTTTGTGGCATTTTTTGGGGGAGGCCTATGTTCAGCAGTGCATTTGTGAATGGCTGTAATAATGATGATGATGATATAACTTTCTGCTTTGTTACAGGAGGCATAAAGTTTATAACGAGAAGAAAAATAAAAACAACATATTATTAAAGCAATAACATATATTTTTTCAGGGCTCTACGAGTATATTTTTGTCGTGTTGCAATTGATATTTCCAATTTTGTAATGCGAACAAATCTAGCTTTGTAAACAATTTACAACTGGTTTTTAATTAAGTAAATCTTTAAGAAATTATATTTATAATTATCATACAATAGAAATAATGTAATATTAATAGTGGTAAAAGGAATACAAATAAATTTATTTCAACGGTGAAATGTGCTATGAATTGCAAACAGTGGTGGTATATTAATTAGAAAATACCAAAACCTCATTACATAGAATGGTTATATAAAATAACATTAAAATGTGAGAATTATATTCGTACTACTCATTTTAGATTTAGTTATAATAACGTTAATAAACTTAAAATAATGCAAAAAAAAAATCACGACGTATACTTATAACGACCTACACACTGATTTCGCTTCTGAGCCGCGTGTTTGGAAGCTGAAAGATGTCAAGTGTGTGACTTCCAGCTTCCCGAATAAGCGAGTTTCCGAAAAGGCTTCAATATCATAGACCATATACGTAACCTTCGACAAATTATATAGAAGACAGAGTTTGCTAATTTGTCATGAGAAAATTTTTATGAGAAAGTCTTGGATTCAGTCTAAATTTTGACGGTGCGTCAGTCCTTTCAGCGATTCCAAGTCGATTGTTGGTCTCTAAATACTAAAATATTTGTTCAGTAGGGTTATGATGGCTATCTGGTAACATAATGAACATATAAAACCTATCTATCTGTGAGATAGGCTGGCGTTAAATCCTCAAAACTCTACAATGCTGCATACATATGATCCCTGACAGTATGGCGGGATTTTAGGTCAGAGGCTAATCTACACAAAATAGAGGAGTCACCGGTTGATCTAAATTGGATATGCTTCAGAAATTTATTATGAATTTTTTCATTTGACTCTATACTCGTATAAATATTATATTGAGGATTGCAAACTGTTGAGCAGTAATCTAATATTGAGCGTACCAATGAGTTATACAGAATAACTAGAGTTGAGGGTTTTTTAAAGTATTTGGTAATTAGTAAGGCAAATCCAACCATAAACCATAAAGCATAAACCGCGGAGTGGCGGTTAAGAATATTCACTACTCAATATTTTTCCGTGGGTGTCGTTAAAGGCGACAGAAGAAAACAGCAGGAGATGGGCATCTTCTTGATAATAGCAACTGTACAATAAAAAAACTGCGGTTGCCAACCCGCTTGCCAAGCGTGGCCACTATGGAAATAAGCCCCCCATGAGCAACGACACAAATAAACGGCCCCCAGTCCCGGCGGCCCCGCTATATCTGGCTATGTTGGCGAACATGTTAACGGTGGGGCAGGGGGTGCTAAAAATCTCCGGTGGAGGTTCAGTCGCCATCTAAAATGGTTTCAGTTCAGCTTTACGCACAAACCTGGGCCCATACCGACATGGAGGTGGACAAAATATATGAGGATATTTCCAGAGCTATGCCTTCCTCCAAAACCCAGTGAATGGTGTTAATGGGAGACTTTAATGCAAAGCTAGGTACAAAAAAGAACAGTGAGCTGAAGGTATGTAATTGGGAATAGTGCAACGGAACTTTAACTTTACGACGAACTCTTTCTTCCAGAAGCAGCCCCACAGAAAGTGAACCTGGTCGAGCCCGGACGGTTCAATAAAAATGAGATTGAATTAATTTTGACGACTAGACGGCAACTGTTTAGTGATGTCTCAGTGATTGCGAGGGTGAAAACTTGCAGTGATCACCAAATGGTAAGAGACACTCTGAACCTAAATGTTAAGGAGGAGAGATCACGTCTAATTAAGGCTACACTCCGTCCCCCTCGTATCCTAACTCAAAATCCCAAAACCCTTCAGCTCTTGTTGCAAAACTGTTTTCAGTACCTGGAAGATTGAAATTCAGTCAAAGATGTGAATGACTAGCTCGTGAAAACTGTCCATGCAGTCGAAACAATGTTCTGCAAAACCCGCCGCAGAAGAACACAAAATTTCTCCAAAGTTTTTGTCAGAGATCTGTCTTCCAGAAAAAGCCAACTGTCAAAACTGAAGACTGAGTGTGGTAGCATCATTACTGGGAGACCTGAGATTTTAAGTGAGATTGAGAGGTTCTACGAGCATCTGTACACATCAGCGATGCAGCCACAGATTGACTACTTTTGATAAAAATATTTACCGTTCCCAATATATTTAAAATCCCTCAATAGCTTGAATCCAGTGTGAAGTCCATCTACAATAACAAGTCGACGTAGAATCCCTACCTCAAAAAAAAACCTAATTGTTTGTGACTGCTGCAGTCCATATATACCTGAAAACAACATTAAATAAAGTAGGCTTACTACAATAGACGATCACTAACGAGGACAAGACAAATACCTAACAAATATAAAACTATTAGAGGTACACTAGAATGTAGTATGTACAGAAACTCCCAGGTCACTTCCAGATCTTCATTAATTTATAGTATTCTGAAAAGGAACACAATAAGTCTATGTTAAGAAATATAAATGATATCGCAATATACAGATATGCTACTATATATTATGTATATTATGGAAGTGGATTTCAATGAAAGCAGATCTCGATAAATATTAGTTCTACCTATCGGCTTTAATGCTCAGAATGCTTTTGAATGAAATTTATATCGGAAATAGTAGCACGCAAGCAAGTCACATTTTTTGCATATCTTTGCATAAGTCACAAATATATTTTAAGTTAAAATTGTTAATATTAATAGTATTGTTATTTAACTTTCGATTTTAAAATAACATAAAATACAGATGTCTAATGTAAAAAATATATAATTAATTATAAAAAACTTAAAAAAAAACCGAATAGATTTCCTTAAAACCTAGCTGAAAACACACTCGATTAAGATATCATTCAAACGAAAAGAACGTAATAAAAATCGGTTTACGCGTTCAGGATCTATGATGGCGCAGGATACAGAGATACACACAATAAACATATAACACCCCTACGTTCTTGTCGTGGGTTCAAAATAAAGACTTTTTAGCCTGTAGTATACTCCGCAGACTATCGAAAAATAAACACTTGAAATCACTGCAAAATTCACAAACGTTAATCGGACGGTATACGTTAGACGGTATAATAATTGTATGTTGGCAACATTTTAAAATCAACAACAGTCTTTACGCTACATTTGATCGGAAGTGAGAAAAAATAGAAGGCAATATTGGTTTCATCCTGTTCAACCATAAAAATATCTCAATGGTCAATTTTACACCCTGTACCCTTTTGAGAATATCAATCAGTTCTTTTGATAAACTGATGTTTATCGTTGATCCTAAAATACAGCGACAGGATTCCAAAATGAGACCTGCTATACCACCAGATCAACAGATTTAATCACGTTAACACTATATGTATGTAACTATGTCCGAGTCAAAGATTGTTTTCAGTTTAAAGCTACATTGTACAGCTGCACACTAGAAAATATCGGATCCCATTTTTAACTGCACACTACGTAGAATCAATAAATTTTCATATGTATCCTAACCTTTTAGAATTTTAACTTATAAATGAAAACATGTGTTTATTTTCATTTATAAGTCACGTTAAGTTAGTTAGGCCACGGAAAAAGAGGAACAAAATAAACCCAACCTAAAAATAGTTTGACACTAACAGTAGGTATCGTTTAAAAATCGCTTGTGTGAACGTCAATTGGGCAGCATGTATGTTGTATTTTCCATCGTGTCCAACGCGTCATACCGTCAATCGGGAATCTTGTATATAATTCGAATAGATATATAAATCAATTGCTGTTCGTTTGTCTCTCTAAAACTCGAGAATAGCGGGACCGATTTGGCTAATTTTGATCTTGAGATATTTGAGAAGGTTCAGGGAAGGTTCAAATGGTGAGGTACATAAATAATAAGTAACAGAAAATAATAAAAACGACAATTTAAAATGAGGTCCGATCTCTTTGGTCTGTTTTGTTTCAGAAATAAAAAAGTGTAAAAGAGTTAGTTGTCAAAAAAGAAAATAAATTAATTTCAAGACGATTCATAAAATCAATCATGAGTTTGTCAGTGTTCTAGAGATTTTTATTGTTATTGTTTTAAAATTCCAAGGAGAAGACGACCTGACTTTGTCGTCGTTGTCAATCAAATATGCGACGAGTTACCTCTTGTTCAAACCGCACTGACGACCAGCGAGAGATAGATAATAATAACAATTGTATTGGTATGGCAGAATTGCGAACCACAGTGAATAATAATGATGTAGATAGGCTTAGAATGGAACGAGCTTGAGCACACCAAACTCAACAACTGCGAGCACGACACAATGAAATAGAGCTATTGCGCAGACGTAGTGTTCCTGTAAACCTGGAACGGGTAGCTCTCCACTACGACCCGAAAATAGATTGTTGTGGCGACCAATGCGTAAAAATTGGGGAAAAGACAATCATTTGTCAATATTGTAAGGCATTAAAATATGGTGGTGAATGTACTGGATTATGTTATGCTGGTGGTAAAGTACTTTAGAGGGATACATTTATCACCTACTGGGAGCGCTGCTGCCACTGCCTGATGCGGATAACCAATTCTTAAAATTTATTTCATGAGCAATCAATTTTGTGCTTATAATTCAGTAAACAGTAAACAGTAAAGCATCGCATTTTTCAAGAACTGCAAAAGTTTCTTCATCAAAAGAATGACTTAGTAAAAATGTTCAAAATTGCATTGGATCAGGTGCCATCGGACAGCCATAATATCGTAATTAACGCAGAAAAAAACTCCTGCTTGTGACTAAGCAAGAAGGCTTTATTCTCCCACAATCACGAAGTGGCTATTGTCATTGTTGTAGAAAATTTGCAGTCTAGTGATATTGTGCTTCTTCGTTGGAAAAATATTTTAAAACACAAACATAAACATAAAAACACTCACGCCTTTAACATAGAGAGGTGGACAGAGACTACAGACTTACTACTCATACTCATAATTTGGCCTTTTTTCAATATATCGCCAATTTGGTCGATAAACTTTTGCCTAGGACGTCCCCTTCTGAATCTGCCGTTCCCTTCTGCAACATTAATTTGCTTTGTCATTTTTCCTAATTTATTATTATTTCTACATAAATAAACTGACTAAACATTCCTTTCTTAATATTCATTCTACATGACCAAACCACCGAAACATTCCTTTCTTAATCCTGATCACAACATCATCTTTCAAATCACATTCTTCTCTTATTACACACAATTTCTGACCCTTTCACTCACACTTAGCCCTAACATACTCCTTAATGACCGCATTTCTACTGCATTTTTTCTTCTCTTGTTTTTCTTCTGCTACACCTAATTTTCACTACCATTCGTTAAAGTAGGGAGTAACACAGCATTTTGAATAGTCATACGTGCCTTTTTTGACAAATTCTGACTTTGCGCAATGGAGTGAGCACCAATCACTTTATTACCTGCATACACTTGCCGTTATATATCCTTATCACATCTTCCATCCCTGCTGAGTACATATCAGTCGCCGACGACGCAAAAATAACTTGATCATCGGCGTATAAAAGGCAATTGCCGGTTAACTTACCCATTCTTAATCCACATTCATCAACTAACAAATTTTCCAAACAACTGTCCACAAATAGGTTGAACAACCACGGGAAAACCACTCTGCTCAGTTTGACAACTTTATGGAAGCCACATCAGTCCGAGTAGGCGCCATTGGTCCGAACATAAGCATAAAAGTCCCTATAAAGAGTCTTTAATGCCTGTATCAACCCAGCGCTCAATCTAAGTGATTTCAACGTTTGCCTTGTAGGCTACTTTCCTAGATTATATACACACATATGACACACAGATACACACATACATACTCTCTCACACTCAACATATACAATACTTTTACACGCCACTATATACTCTCAACACAATGCACGTAGCAACAGCCGGGCGTTGAATGCGCCGCCCTGAATTCCGTTAACACAGCTGGCAAAAGGATCGCCTGCGTCCGCGCACCGCGTTCACCAGTCGTTCTACCGATACGACGCGGAACGCATGTTGCTCGCTAGTACTAATCCTTTGTTCTCGCCATAGACTTTTAAATATTACGGTTAATGTTGATTGTGCTTTTTCTAGATTGTATTTTTATTATAAACTCTTTTATCTTGGCTTGCGTATCTTATGCTTATTTGTGCTAAATTGTGTATCTCCTGCTTGTGTGTATTAAATGAAACATTTAGTGTTTTATTTGAAGAATGAAGAATGAAGAATTAACTGTCAGTGTTGTGGACTTATTTGTATAGACTATTTATCTCGCCAAACTGGTGACCCCGAGCTGAATACGTATTTAATACTATAATGGTTAAACAACGCGAGCACAGCGGTGAGCACATGTCTGTCGGGCCTTCCGACATTTGCAAAGTTGGAATTCGTTTTCCGACATTTTGGCCAGAAGAACCGGAGATTTGGTTTGCTCAGGTAGAAGGACAATTCGCGATTTCAGGTACAACTAATGATTCTAATAAATTCAATTATGTTATTGGTCAATTAGAACATCAGGTATCTAAGGAAATAAAAGACATTATTGTGAATCCTCCTGCCAGTGATAAATACGAAAAGCTTAAGTCAGAGCTTATTAAAGGACTGAGTGCGTCTCTGAAAGGAAGGTTAAGCAATTGCTCATGCATGAAGAGCTCGGTGACAGGAAACCGTCACAATTTCTCCGGCATCTGCAAAGTCTAGCGGGTCCTGGCGTTCCGGATGAGTTCGTGAGGACAATTTGGACGAGTAGACTGCCAGCAAACATCCAGACAGTTCTGGCAGCACAACCGACCGCCTCGCTCGAGATATTAGCAGATTTAGCGGACAGAATCCAGGACATCGCTATATCTTTGCCTCAAGTAGCTACCACCAGTTACTGTGCACATCCAACTCCTGGTTCCACGATGGATTTGATGGTCAAAGAAATTGCAGAATTAAGAAAGCAAGTGGAAAACCTAACAACAAGTCTTCCTCGGAGATCTAGCTCTCGCACGAAATATCATGAGCGTCGCAGACGTTCATCATCGACCCGATCAGTATCTTCCTATCCAAGGCATCCTAAATGTTGGTTCTATGCGAAATTCGGTGTCAACGCCAAAAGGTGTGTTCGCCCATGTGATTTCCAGGCGGAATTGAATGGAATTGATGATTGCCCAAGTTCTACTGGTCGTCTCTTTGTCACGGACCGAAGATCGAAAATGTAGTTCCTGGTCGACACGGGTAGCGACATCTGTGTTTTCCCTCATGCATGGCTTCCTGAGCGACGTACGAAGACCACCTACCAACTCTGCGCAGCCAACGGGAGTGTCATCAACACGTATGGTTATGTACACCTTATTCTTGATCTTGGCCTTCCTAGAGACTTTAAATGGCGTTTTGTAGTTGCCGATATAACAAAGTCTATTTATTGGTGTAGACTTTCTCTCTTTTTATAATTTAATTATAGATTGTCGTAATCACCGCCTTGTAGATAATACCACAACTGTTTCTGTCAATGCTTTGTATGTTAAAGATTTAGATGCTGTTTCGTCCGTTAAGGTTGCGACTGGTGACACGAGATACCATAATATTCTAGCTGATTTTCCAGAAATAACACCTCCGGCTGGGACGCAACGTAACATTCCACATAACACTGTACATCACATTCGCACTATACCAGGTCCTCCTATTTCATGCTCCCCCAGGCGTCTTGCTCCGGATAAATTAAAAATCGCGAAACAAGAATTCAAGTCAATGCTTGCTAGCGGTATCGTCAGACCATCAGAGAGTTCATGGGCCTCTCCCTTACATTTAGTTCCCAAAAAAGAGAACGGCTGGCGACCCTGTGGCGATTATAGGTTGCTTAATGCTAGGACTATTCCTGATAGATATCCCATAAGGCACATCCATGACTTTACTCACAACATCGCTGGATGTAACATATTTACTACCTTAGACCTTGTTAAGGCCTATAATCACATACCTGTCAGTGAATTAGACATACCTAAAACCGCAATTACCACACCATTTGGTTTATACGAATTTAAGTATATGAATTACGGTTTGCGTAATGGAAGTCAAACCTTCCAAAGGTTCGTGGATGAGGTCACGCGTGGTTTAGATTTTTGTTACTGTTACCTGGATGACTTTTTAATATTCTCGAGGAGCGAGTCAGAGCACGAGGAGCATTTACGCCAGATATTTAACCGACTGAAGGAGTATGGGATGTTGATCAACACCTCTAAATGTGTTTTAGGTGCGTTTGAAGTAACATTTTTGGGTTATAAAATTTCCGCCAATGGTATTAAGCCTCTCTAGGAGAAAGTTCAGGCGATTAAAGATTTTCCTTCGCCCAAAAACGTTCGCCAGCTCAGAAGATTTCTGGGCATGATAAATTTCTACCGGCGATTTTTGCCTAATGCTGCGCGCATTCAAGCTCCCTTAAATGCATTACTTGCAGGAGCCACAAAAGGTTCACAAATAATCAATTTAACAGGAGGAGCTAGTAAGGCTTTTGACGATTGTAAGCTAAGCCTATCTGAAGCAGCTTTACTGGCTCACCCTGACACACATTCCAAGCTCGCTCTTGTAACTGACGCCTCAGATATAGCTTTGGGTGCGGTATTGCAGCAGTACAAAGACGGCACGTGGCAACCGATTGCGTTTTTCTCACGCAAAATGAGTTCTGCTCAGCAAAAATATTCGCCATACGATAGAGAGCTTCTCGCCATCTATGAGGCCATTAAGTATTTTCGGCATATGTTAGAGGCGAGACATTTTATTGTCTATACCGACCACAAGCCTATCAGTTTTGCTTTCCGCGAGAAGAAAGGCAACTGTTCGCCTAGGCAGTATAGACATCTAGACTACATTTCACAGTTCACGACCGACATAAGGCATATATCTGGTAAAGACAATGTTGTTGCCGATGCCTTATCTCGAATTGAAGAATTGCAAGCGCCCGTCAATCTCAATACTTTGGCCGAAGCTCAAGCATCAGATCTCGAACTGGCTGAACTTCTCAATGGTGGATCATCCCTTCGCTTAGAGAAGTATGACATTCCTGGGAGCAGAACATGTATATACTGCGATGTCTGTACACTGACTCCCAGACCATTTGTCCTTAAAGTGCTGCGCAGACAAGTTTTTGAAAGTCTGCATTCTTTGAGCCATCTAGGTGCGAACGTTACAGCAAAACTAGTTGCAGAGCGTTTTGTATGGCCTAGCATCAGGAAGGACTGCAGAGAGTGGTCACGTGCTTGCTTGGCTTGCCAACGTGCCAAAGTGACGCGACACGTATCTGCGCCTTTAGGCACATATAACCTCGGTAGGTTATGCAAGTTTCAAGCACGTCCACATCGATCTTGTGGGGCCTCTGCCACCATCGCAAAGCTTTCGATACTGCCTCACTGCAGGCGATCGCTTTACACGATGGCCAGAGGTCGTACCTATTGTAGATATAACTGCGGAAACCGTTGCCAAAGCACTGCTGTCTGGATGGATAGCTAGGTATGGCTGTCCAGTAGACATTGTTACAAATCGCGGTCGACAGTTCGAATCCGCTTTGTTCCAATATTTATCGAAGATAAATGGGTTCCAGCATAAAAGAACAACAGCTTACCATCCGGCATGCAACGGTTTAATAGAGCATTTCCACAGGCAGCTCAAGGCAGCGATCATGTGCCATGCAGATGAACATTGGACTGAATCTTTAACTTTAGTTCTCCTTGGCATTCGTAGTGCATTTAAGGAAGACTTGCAGTCTTCTTATGCCGAACTGCTATATGGAGAACCACTTAGGCTACCTGGTGAATTTTTTGACCTCACCATAAATGTTACGTCGGATGTAACCAATTTTACAGCCAGGTTGCATAATTTTGTTAAACATTTGCAACCTGTCAAAGCTTCACGCCACACAAAAGAAAAAACTTTTATATACAAGGATCTCGCAACTACTGAACACGTCTTCTTAAGAGAAAACGCTTCACGTACGAGTTTGCAACCTGCGTACTCAGGTCCGCACAAGGCACTCACCAGAGGAGATAAGGTATTTAAACTCCTGGTAAAAGGCAAAGAGATGAATGTCTCAATCGACAGACTTAAACCGGCTTACATTTTAGCTGACGGTAGCAGCTACAGTCCCATTCAGGCCACTTCCTCAGAGAATATTAAAGGGTCCCATCCGGGTCCAATTACAAGGTCTGGACGCCGTGTTAGATTCCCGGACTATTATTGACCATAAGATGGCCTCTGGGGGGGGGAGTGAATGTAGGCTACTTTCCTACATTATACACACTCACATATGCCACACAGATACACACATACATACTCTCTCACACTCAACATATACAATACTTTTACACGCCACTATATACTCTCAACACAATGCACGTAGCAACAGCCACGCGTTGAACGCGCCGCCCGGAATTCCGTTAACATAGCTGGTAAAAGGATCGCCTGCGTCCGCGCACCGCGTTCACCAGTCGTTCTACCGATACGACGCGGAACGCATGTTGCTCGCTAGCGCTAATCCTTTGTTCTCGCCATAGACTTTTAAATATTACGGTTAATGTTTGTATTTTTATTATAAACTCTTTTATCTTGGCTTGCGTATCTTATGCTTATTTGTGCTGAATTGTGTATCTCCCACTTGTGTGTATTAAATTAAAAATTTTAACTGTCAGTGTTGTGGACTTATTTGTATAGACTATTTATCTCGCCAAAGCCTTAACACGTCCTTGGATGATCATAAGCCTTTTCCAAGACCATGACGCACAAAAAAGTTTTTGTTTTTTGGATAAAAACTTCTTAAAATCATGCGGAGTCATGTCGGAAAAGACTTCTGAACACCTCCTTCCCTTTTTAAATCTTGCTTGCATATCCCAAATTTTTCCATCAGTTTCTTTCAAAACTCTTTAAATTAGTACCTTACCATACAGTTTTCTCACAATGCTATGAAGGCTAATAGCATGGTAGTTGTTACAGTCCTGCTGCAACCCTATTCCTATATATATTGGGACTATCTTGGTTTTGCACCAGTCCCCCGGTACCCGCTTCAGTTCCTAACATATATAAAATAGAGTGTATAGCAGGCTATCATTTTCTCTCCAGTCCTTACTATTTCAAGTGATACTCTACCATATTATACAGTTGCCTTACCTGCTTTTATGTTTTTCATTGCTTTCATTATTCAATCTAAACCTATCTCCTTATCTCTCTCATCTCCTTTCGTAATTTTTATTTCTTTTAGTTCATACGTCTCCTCACTCATAAACAATCTTTCAAAATATCCTTCCATCTCTTTAGACTCAAAACTTCATCATTCAGAATACAGCCATTCTCGTCTTTTGTAGCATTCAATCTTGATGTTGATCAAGTTAAGTAGTTGAGTTTGATCTTGGCTGTTTTGCATATCCTCTGGCAGTTCTTACAAGTTTCCAGTACATTTTAATAATTGCCTAAAAGTTACTCGAATTCTTCTATCATTCTTCATTATCCCTTCTTTTTTACTTTTTCTACTTCTATTTCTTTAACTCTCTTATTTTGACATCTTACTATCTGCCTTTTTATTATCATCATTCGAACCATCGGAGGTACCAGCCTTGGTTGCTAGTAAATTTAGCCGTGCTTTCTTCTTTCCTTCAACTTTCATACGTATCTCATTATCCCACCATAACGTATTAATTTTCTTTTCCTTCGTTTTCTTACTACCATCATATAATTCGGTAGCTGCATCCACCAAACCTTTCTTAATATTATGCCACACCTTCTCCAAGTCTACCTCATTTGTACATAATTCATCCAGACCACTTATATTTTCTCTCAGTTTACATTTGTACTTGTCTTTCACAGTTTCAACTTGTAACCTCTCTGTTCTTACGCTATAACACGGTGGTAGACACAGATGTCTGATCCCGCCAACTTCTGAATACACCGTTATTTCGGCATAAGACCAAGGGATGACCCATCCCTACGCTGGACCCCCGGTAAACCCTAGTATCTACCACTGCGCTCCTTATTCTTCCGTTCACAATTATGAAAAATATCATGTTACTATCATCACCTCTTTCCCAAGTATACATGTGAATCCTCTTATGAAGAAAGAAAATGTTCGTCACAAAAATAATTCTTTCCACACATACAATTAGAAGGCTTTCACCATTTTCAATTATAATTTCATCACCAAACGTTCCCAATATCTTTTCATAACCAAGACTCTTAACTCCAACCAACAATATTCTTATTTCCCTTATATTTCATTAACACCATCCTTACCATCTCCTAAATCTGATCTCGGATAGAAGTAGGCTAAGACATGTCTGGGGCGTAAACCCCTAGAACAAACAATATCTTTAAGCCTACTTTCAATCGAATCCACAGCAGTCTTAGGCTTACTCTTTCACACATTGACCCATTCTTTCTGAAATGATAATACCGACTCCCTGACATACCTGCTCGGTCTCGTCTACGCCAATCAGTACACAGTATACATGCAATGTGTAGTGGACTTCGGGACTACGCTGAAGGAGTAAGAGTACCGGAAAAGATGCGTTAAAACCGGTGCCAACTCCGGAGCACACGTCTTCAGCCCCATAGGATGGTTGCCATCCGGCCCACTCGACATGTTAACGTCCTGGGAGAGGAGTGCTCTGCGCACTGAGCGTTGGGTAAACAGGAAATCCTGCATGGAGCACCCACTCCGCGGGATGGTCGGCAGTGTGTTGCCGCCGTGAGTCCAGCAGATCGGCTTTGTCCTTTGCGGTATGAGCAAGTGAGTCATCCTCCCAGTGCAGAAATGTAAGAGATGGCTAACAGAAATTCCCTTGGACAGCCTTGGCGAAAAATCAGAATACACGTGTTCCCGAAGGAAGACGAATTAGTTTCTCGCCAATTCTGCCGATGTGCTCTGACTTTGCCTTGACAATGACACTTTTGAAGGACCTGGAAGCGAAATTGTACCTCTTTTTAAGGGCGCTGGTGTTTTAATCCCAAGAATTCAATGCGCGAGCTCAGGCCTGGTAGCACTCCTGATTATGATGTAGTACAATTTTGCAGGAGTGACCAAACCAAGGCTGGGTTCTGCCTCCGATAGGTACCACAGATGATGGAATAAAAAGTTCCATTCCCTGTAGCACCACATCAGTGATAGAATCAGCAACAACACTGGGATCATCCGGCGAGAAGCAAACGCGCCCCCAAGAGTAGGATGTAAAAAAAGATAGCATCCCGTCCCAGTCTGCTGACCTATAATGCCAAATACGGCGGCAACCTGCAGTACGCAAACATGATATCTGCGTGAGTGGCACCGTACTCCGGATCAGCCAATGGTCCGAGAAGCCAAGAGGGGCATCGACGGAGACCTGATATCCGTCCGGACGAGAGGTCAGCGGAAGGTTGAACAGGGAAGGTACTTCCATATCTAGGATCTGTGTAGGTGAAGTAACCAGTTGTGTCAGACCATATATCAAAACAAAGTCATAAACAGATCTATCCGCATGGTCGGGTAAACGAGACCCAAGCCATTTAGTGTGGTGGGCGTTAAATTTTAAATTAAATCTCCAAGTATCACGATCTTTGCGGATGGGTTCTGTTGTAGCACGGCATCTGTAGCCATCTGGACGTGGTCGATGAGTCGGTCTGTTTCGACATTACCGCTATATGACCTATAGAGTCACCCGTAGATGCGGGGATTGTCGTCGCTATCTACGCGCAGCCATAAGATGGACAGGTCCGTGCCTTCAAGGCTACGGAGGCATCGGAAACAGATGTCCTCTCTGACATACACGCAAACTCCAGCCCGGGGAATAAAAGAGTGTTCTAATTTGTACCCCGGGTAGGAGAGATACAAATCATCAGCCGAAGAGGACACATGTGTATCGGTTAGAAAGAGCAAGACCGGCTTCGCCGTTTCCAGATGGTAGTGGACTACGTTAAGGTTCGAATGAAGTACCCTGATGTTGCAGAAACTCACGGATAGCATAAGGGGCGCCTTTGCCTCGAGCAGGTTTAGTCTAAAGTGGAATCCCCCCCCCCAGGATAAGCGCGGTAGGCTGAGCACCCAGTGGAGTAGCTTGGTTGTGGATGCTTAGCGAGGGATTCTCCAGGGGTGCTGTTACCCTCTTGGGGTAGTCTTGCAATTGATTCTGCTACCATGTTGATGGGGGGGGGGGGATTGGGCCTCCGGATACCTGCACTCACCAGACGAAACGCATAAGCAAAGCCTCTACTTCACGCTGGTCTTCTGTGACGTCGCGGTTTGAGCCGGCTCATGCGTGCAACAGCAAAGGCTGCCGCATGGGTCTAGAACTGTTAAATTTTATTATTTTAATAGATTCCTGATGGGTAGCAAACTTTATCGTCGGTTTTTCTCCAGGAGATTCTGTTCTGGCAGGAAAAAGATGTTTCTTTCTCATGGTTCACATACGGCAAATTGGCAGATTGTACTCATCAGTCTTGTGTACAATCTGCCGCGGGGTATGTATGTAGTCTACGGTACTAATTACTAAGCCTTTTCGGAAACCGGCTTGTTCGGGAGGCTAAAAGTCGTCGAGTCTGCGTGAGACGATTCATAATGACTCTCGAAAACAGCACGTAGACGCGATTCAGAAGGGAAATCGGTCTTCAATTTTTTAAGAAAGCGTTGTCACCTTTCTTGAAGAACAAGATCACCGCACTTCTGTTCCACGCCTTCAGAGTAGTGCCACCTTGGAAGACGGAATTGAGAGCTTCGGAAGGACTTTAAGTACCGGTGTTCCACCCGCTTTCAGAAGCTCCGCTGTAATTCCATCCTCACCTGGGGCCCTGCCGTTTTTAAGGTGTTGGAGAGCCATTCTAATGTCGCTCAGACTGACGTCCGGGATATCATCGAAATAGTGTTGGATAAGACTTGTTCTTAGATCGTTACTCACACTTGCGTGTGGCTCCAACGATGATGTGTACAGCTGCTTATAGAACCTCTCAATTTCATTAAAAATCTCAGGGGTCCCGAAAACGATGCTGCCACACTCATCTGATCACTGTCAGTTTTCACTTTTGCGATCACTGAGACATCACTGAACAGTTGGCGTCTAGTCGTCTTAATGAGGTCATTCTAATTTTTTGTCGAACCGTCGGGGCTCGAAAAGGTCCACTTTCTGTGGGGCCGCTTCTACAAGAGGTCATCATAAAGAATCCCTCTATCTCCACGAAGTTCGCCAGCTGCTGGCCCCTTGGTTTCCTTTGCCCTATCCCAAATTTCCCTACCTTCAGCTCACCGTTCTTTCTTTTGCCTTGATTTGCATTGAAGTCTCCCATTAACACAATATAGTAAGTGATGCATGGCTCTAGAAATATCCCATACATTTCCTCCTCTTTCTTATCGGAATTTTACAACGTTTGTGTGTAAACCTGTATGACCTTCAGCGAATACCGTTTGGTGATTCCGTGTATATGGCATGCAACTGTCATCGATACACTCCCAATCTTTACAACGTTATAACGAGAGACTTGTGGACGATAAATCTAACACCTCCTTGGGACAGATGGTCGCCCTCCTGGAGATAGAACAAGTTGCCGGATTCGAGAATCACCGTGTCCTCCCCCTCTCTTCGGACCTCAGATAATCCTATAATATTCCAGCCCAAGTTGTCTATCTCTTCTTCCAGCTTCAGGATCTTGTCATCAGTCCTCAGGGTGTGTGCGTTATATGTTGCCAGGTCGAGTCGTCGTAGGTGGCAACCTAACCTCCACACCCTGCCCCGCCGTTACCATGTTTGCCACCGTAGCCAGGAATAGACCGCCGGGGACTGGGGGCCATTTCTTCGTAACTATAATGGGAGGTATAGTACCATAGTTGCCACGCATGGCGAGCGGGTTGGCAACCGCAGTTTTTTTTGTACAGTTGCTGCTATCAGGAAGATTCTGCTACATTTCTCCTGCTTGTTTCCCTCTTTTGCCTTTTACGACACCCACGGGAAGATATGGGGTAGTGGATATTCTTAACCGCTACTACACGGTAAGTCCTACCCCAGAAACTAATGAGCGTAATGGATCTGGTGGTGAAACCAATTGTTCTAATTTTACTTTACCACCGGCACAACATAATCCAGTAGATCAACCGCCATATTTTAAAGCTTTACAATATTGACAAATGGTTGTCGTTTTCCCAATTTTTATGCATTGGTCGGCACAACAATCTATTTTCGGGTCGTAGTAGAGAGCTACTCGTATTTTTTTTATATTATATTATTATTATATTAGGTTTACAGAAATACTACGTCTGCGCAATCGATCTATTTCATTGCGTCGCGCTCGCTGTTGTTGTGTTTGGTGTACACAAGCTCGTTTCTTTCTAAGCCTATCTACTTCATTATTACTTACTGTTGATCGCAGTTCTGCCATACCATTACGATTGTTATTATTATCTATCTCTCGCTGGTCATCAGTGCGGTTTGAACGGGTCCTACAGAACCTAAGTCAGGTCGCCTTCTTCTTGACATTTCAAAACAATTATAATCACCGTGATGCTATTAATGTCGATTGTTAGTAATGTTGGAAGAATGACAATTTGGCTAGCTACTTACATTGGAAGCCCCCGCCAAATGCAATAGTACGCGCAAGATGCGATGTCGTATGTTAGATGATATCGCCGCCCATACCTATTCATTACATTCACCTGTAACCCACAATGGATAGAAATAAAAAAAGAATTGATACACAGCCAAACAATATTTGATAGGCATAACATCACAGCCAGAGTTTTCAAACAAAATTGAAATCTCTAATGAATTTCATTATAAAGCATCGTGTATATGGCCAACCGTTGTCGGATATACTCTATTGAGTGGCAAAAGCGTGATATGCCTCATATGCATAGATTAGTTTGGTTATTTGACAAAATAACGTTCAATGAAATTGATTAAGTTATTTAAGCTGAGATTCCCAATGAAACAGTTGACTCAAAATTGCTTGCAGTAGTGACTAAATACACGATACATGGACCTTGCGGAGTTTTCAATAACGACTCATCCTGTATGGTCAACGGCAAGTACTGCAAGTGATACCCGAGAGATCTCATTTCTGAAACCATTAAGGAAAATGGTGGTTACCCATTTTATCGTCGGCGATCAGTTGCTGACGGTGGGTGATCGGTAGTCGTGAAGGTAAAACGACAAAGTTTTAAAGTAGACAATCGTTGGATTATGCCGTACTCGTCAATACTGTCCAAAGTTTTGAAGCTCACATCAATGTGGAATATTGTAATGCCGTCAAAGCGATAAATTATATTATATTAAATATGTTAACAAAGAAAGCGACATGGTCATCTTTGCTGTAACAAATACAAATGATGAAGTATCTCAGTATCAGATGGGTTGCTACATAAGTAGCAACGAAGCTATTTGGCGCATATTTTCATTTGCGATCCACGAAAGGCATCCTACACTACTCCATTTGGAAGTACATCTAGAAGATGGACGAGTTTATTTTAATCAAGAGACCATCCATCGACCACAATAACAAGTTTCTTCTCAATTTATCAAACTGATGTTTTTGCTTGAACTTTGCTGTACGCTGATATGCCACGCTATTTATTACACGTGGAATGCATCATCGAAATCGTTTCAGCGTTGGAAATAGGGAACATCAGTTGAAGGACACTCAAATGTATTTACCTCAGACGCACTAGGTCGCATCTATACAGAACATCCAAATAACGATGAATGTCATTTGGATGTTTTGAATTACTAACAATTATTGTTAATAATTACTAAGTTTAAATAATTATACTGATGAC